>VYXF01012755.1:521033-611304 GCA_013397295.1 Polioptila caerulea | reverse complement strand
AATCCTCCTGAAACAGGGGTCTGGGCTCCAATCCTCCTGAAACAGGGGTCTGGGCTCCAATCCTCGACACCAGCCTCTTTCAGGGTGCTGTGCTGCCTGGCTGTGGGGCACAGCCTGGGCTCTGTGAGGCAGGAGGAGTGGGGGTATGTGGCTGCTTAAAAGTAGCTTTTATTCCCTAAGTCACTGTGTGTGTTTTGGCTGGAGTAGAGTGAATTTTTTGTATAGTAGCTGATATGGGGCTGTGTTTTTGATTTGCTCTGGAAACTGTTGGTAACTCAGGGATGTTTTGGGTACTGCTGAGCAGAGTTTACACACAGCCAAGGCCTTTTCTGCTTCTCACCCATCCCACCTGTGAGCAGAACTGGGGCACAAGGAGTTGGGACGTGGCCAGGACAGCTGACCTCAGGTGATCCTGGGGTTATTGCAGACCATATGGAGGCATGGGCAGTGTATAGAGCTGGGGGAAGCAGGAGGAGGGGGAATTTCAGAGACATGGTGTGTGTCTTCCCTCATCATCATCATGTGATGGAGCCCTTCTTTCCTGGAGATGCTGAACACCTGCCTGCTCTTGGGAACTGGGGAATGAATTCCTTGTATTACTTTACTTGTGTGCAACTTATGCTTTACCTATGAACCTGTTTTTAAACTCAATGCATGAGTTTTCTTTCTTTTGCCCTTCCAAATCTCCCCGCCATCGCACTGGTGCCGAGTGAGTGAGTGGCTGTGTGGGTTTGAGTTGCTGCCTGGGGTTAAACCATTATATAATTTATCATACTGTTAAAAATTGACATAGCTATATCTCAGTCTTATGCTTCTGATTTGTGAGTACTGTTGCTTCATTAACAATTATGAAGCACTTGGAGCACTTTTAAAATGCTGTAGCATTGTAAAATGTTGCATTTGCGTGTGTGCACTCTTATTAAATGTGGAGGTTTCCACGTTTCCACACTTCTGCTGTGTGAGCACTTGGCTGAGTCACACAGGCTCCTCCTGACCCAGTTCTCTCCTTGTTTGCTCACTCCTCCCATTTGACCCAAGCCATCAGCCTTTTCCTTGTCCACCTTCCTGTTATAGATTTGTGAGTCTGTCCCTCGAGATGCAAGCAGTTCTGCTCCTCAAGTGTTCAAAGTCAGGATGGAGAGGGCTTGGAGCAGCCAGACCCAGTGATAGGTGTTCCTGCCCATGGCTGGGAAGTTGTATTAGGTGGTCTTTAAAGGTCCCTTCCAAGCCAAACCATTCTATGATCTCTTGCATAGAAGCCCCTTTGAAGGTGGTTATCCCATGGCCTGTTCCAGGAATGCTCTTCCCACACCCATGAGGCTGGGCTCTGGTTCCCGGCAGCTAAAGAAATCTTTCTTCCTCTTGTTTCCTTCCTTTGTCTCTCTCCCAGGCCCTGCACAGAGGTCTGGCAGGTGCCCTTTAGGGAGACATTTTGGAGTTTGATTTGCTTCCCCAGAGAGGATTTGGGAGAGCCTTAGCTGCTGTTCTGGCCATGGTGGTCACGGGATCCCTGGAGATGAAGAAGAGTTCAAGGGCAGCAGCCAGACTTGGCCTGGGGCTGCAGATGGATGTGACAGGGGCACAGTGAGAAGGTGCTTTTCCAGGAGACTTGGGGGAAGGTTCATTTGGAGCTGATGTGGCTGTTGTGGCTAGGGGCAGTGCTCCTTCTGCAGAATCATGCTGTAATGGCAACTGCTGCCTTTGTGAGGCACTTGCATTGCCTCTATCTGACCCATAAACATTTTGAGAATTTTCTTTGATATTCATCAGTACTAGAGAGCTGAAACCCACCCATGTGAACATGATTTGATTAGTTATTTGAAGAAATGCCCACTTCTCAGATCAGAGCAGGCTGGATTTTTCAAGAGGCTTAGTATGTTATCAGCAGATGAAAACAGAGCACTGGAGTGTCTGACAAGAGACGCAGAAATACCAACTGCTTCACCAAGAGATGAAATCTCTTTGTAACCAAACTGAAGCTCCCTGGGACTTGCTGGTGTTACCTGCAGAGCTGGCACCAGCACTAATGGCTGGCATCCTCTGAAAAAGGGAAAGCTCATGTAACTTGGTCTGCTGAGCCAAGGCTTTAATTCAAGCGTGGATAAAGCAAGGAATTTGATCAGGCTCCTACCACCGGTCACACTTTGAGCTGAGTGAAAAGGAGTAGAGCTGAGTTGTGGGACACAAGGTTTTTTCTTGTGAAATCTGAAGTGTTTGGCTGATCCCTGAGTAGTCCCCATCAATTGCCACGTACTCGGGTTCAGCTCCTTGCCATTACCTCTGTGCAATGAGCTCGTGGTATGGGTGGTATGGAAGAATTTAGTTTTTCTTTTTGTCTTGTCCAGTCAGCCAGTTCTCTCAGCATCTCTTAATCTTGGATATTTATGGCTTGAAATAAAGTGTGTGTTGACTTAATTTAGGATTAAGTCTATACTCACTCTAGCCAAGGATGAAAAATTCTGTTATGCTGGAACCCTGCTTGGGGAGGCGGAGGGGGTTCTGTGGGTTTTCTTAAAATAAAAATGAGGGGAAGGGAAGGAAGAATAGATGGTTAAGTGGTTTCAGTCACTATTAATGTTTGCCTACTGCAGCAATAACTTGTATTTCACATCTTTTCCCAGGGATGAGAGAGGAAGAAAGGGAATGAGGAAGTTGGTTGCATGGTTTTAGTTAGACTTGGTTAGCACTTGTTCAACTTATGTGTGTGTTACAAGGCTAAGAGTTGCTCTTCTTTATGCTCAATTGTGCCCAACATTCCTGGGAGTTCTGGAGTTGCATTCTATTGAAAGATCTAGACTTGAGTTGCTATTGTCTTTGTGGTGTTCACTGTGCAGCAAGACCTGGAAAGTTGGCATTTTTTGCAAATTTAAAGTATTCCTCAGTCCTGGCATTGCTGTGAGGTGTCATGAACGTTGTCAGCAATAAAATTTTGTTCTGGATGCCTTTTGCACTTGTTGCTATGCTCCTTTCCATCTTCTTTCCAGGCAGTCATTACCACCTTCTTTCTTTCTTACTTCATTTTTTCCAGAATTTTGTTTAGCAAGGAATAACATTCTGCAAACAAATCCACCCAGGGTAATCTAAAAACTTCAGGGCTGATCCTGCCATGAGTGGAATTTTAGATGGGGGGGGATGATCTCAGTGAGGAGGTCATCACATGGTCTCCTGTGCTGTGCTCTGGTCTGTGAGCTGTGTCTCTGCCATTCATTCACCTGGGCTGGCTGGAGCTGAACTTGGCTGTTTGTGCCTGTTTAGGAAGTTAATCTTTCTGAAAGCTGCTTGGCGTGGCGTGGTTGCCTCAGCTACAGGAACGTAAACCAGTAATGCTGGGGAAAACAGAGGGATAAACATTTGCTGTTCTTTATTTGTGTGAGGAATTACAAGAACCTGGGATGCATTTAGTGACTGGGAACAATTTTTATTTGAGTGCTGGCTCTGTCATGACCTCTGCACATTTGCATAATGAAACAAAGCACTCAAGCCTTGCAATGTAAGGAAAATCTGTTAGGATTGTTGTCCCTTTACATCAGCTGACCTTGGTCTGACTAACAAACCAATTTGGCTTAATCCTTGTTTTTTAATTAAACATTAGATACTTGAAAGCATAAGTTACTGGCAATTAATCAAAGCATCTAGGAAGCCTGACCATTGGTCTCTCTACTGCATAGATTGAAAAGCTTGTGCATAGCTTGATATTTTAAATTAAATGTATAAAGATGAAAGAAAAAGGGATGAACATAAGAACCATACAGCTCACTTATTTGTGTTCCTGTGAATTGATTGCATCTGTAGTTGTTTCTAAACTTATGTTCAGATTGCACCATGGAATAGTTCAAGTGTCACTCACTTGGAGGCTCTGGAGTGACATTTATCAATGTGGCTTCCTAAGACAAAGTTTATTTATGATGTAAACTGTCCCCTCTCCAGTGAAATCACGAGGGTGTGGGCTCTGCGTTTGCCACTGCTTGCTGTGTCTCCCATCTTCTTCCAAATTCCTGGGGAAAGAGATGAACAAGATGTTCATCATCTCCAGGTTGGAGAGTGCGTTGGGAGGTCACTGGTGTCATTTGGTGACTTTTCTGTTTTACTGAGTAACTCTAAAGATCAGATCCTATAGAGTAGATAAGGAAGATGTGTGCAAACGTGACCCTTGTGTGCATTGTCCCGTTTTTGTGTGATAAGTGATGCCACATGAGAAGTCCTCTTGCAGATGTATAGATGGGGTGTAGATCTTGTAGCACTAACAGTGATGCAGGATAATGTTTGCAGACTTTTATGAGTAATACCAGAAAAGTTGGTGTCCTTTCCTGAGTGCTGTCAGCCTTTATGCTTCTGTGAGTTTCTAAGATGTGTGGTCTGTATGTTACTAAAAACATACAGCAAATAAACTTGTCCAGGCAAGAACATGACCTTGATGCACAATCATTACCTAGAGCCCTAGGCTGGAAAGAGTTATTAGAGCTGGAGATCGTGGTAAGGAGTCATCTTCCAGGTCGGTCTCTAAATATAGTCCTTTAAAGGTTTTAGCAATGCATTTGAACTATAATTTTTTTAATTGCAAGGGACATAAATCTTGTTGTTACAAGGGAATGCAAAAAAAACCCACCCAAACTTCTTTCAATTCACAGTACATTCCTCATTTTACAAAAGAAAAAAGTGCCTGACAGATGCTGAAGAGTGTACACCTTTTGAAGCTGTGTGGAGATGAATATTCAACTTATGAGCCAGGAGCAAGATGCAGCCAGGTTTATGTGAGAGCTTTGTGTGGGAGGAATTTACTTCCCATGGTTTACATCGTGTAAAAAGAGAAGACCCCTCTTTCCTTGATAGGGAGTAGCCCCACTAAAGTCAGAGCTCCTCTTCACATAGAGGAAGATTTGCAGATTGAAGTCTATTTTAGATGTATTTTTTTGTGTAAGGCTGGCTTGGTAATACAGATAATACACAATTTATTAGGTCTGTTAAACTGGATGGAAAACTGGAAGTTTAAGAAGAATTTATGGGAATTTAGCACTCTGAAAAATGAGCCTGTCATTTCCTGAGGAGTAGTGAAGAACATTGGCAAAGATTATAATGTGTTTCAAGATGCAGCAGTGTTTCTGAGTGGTGTTTGTAGGCTGCCTGGCACAGGGTGCCTCAGAGGGCAGTTTTAGGTACTCTGGTGTTATAATAACTAACCAACCTAAGCACGGCTGGTTGAGCATTGGTGGAGGCTCCTGACTTTGTCCATGACTTGGAATGCACAGGGGCAGCAAAGCTCTGTAATGCACTTCAGGAGTGGAGTTGGAATTAATTTGCTGGGAGTTGCCTTTTCATGGGGGAATGGGGAGTTTCTGCTCCTGAAAGAGACCTCGTAACAGACCCAAAGATCCAACATCAGCCTTCATCCCTTTCTGTAGCAGCACTTCCAGGAGAATGAGAAGTTGGAGTGGGGAATCTCTTCATGAGAAGCAGTAGTGAGCAGCCCTCACTGGAGACCAGACCAAATTGGGTCCTCAGACCGAGCAAAAGTTACAAAACAAACTTAATGACACTATGCTTTTTTGAGGTATGTTCCTTAAGCTCCTGTGATTGTATCTGTGTTGTGTTATACACATATTTCTTTGCTATACTTGAGCAAACTCTTTGAATTCTTTGCATGAGTTGAACACCTTGCCCAATCCTACGGCACATCTGAACACAACAACCTGGATGCTCATCATTTCCATTTAAGCTGTGATATATTTGGTGACCTTTGTTTGAGAAACTTTCCTCTCGCTGCTCATGTTCCACTCCTTGCCCTCTGAAAGTGAGGGATGATACTTAGTGGTTTTTTCCTCCTGTCACTCCAGTTCAGAAAGGACTGGAAAATTCTCTATCAAAAAATCACTTTAAGGATTTTTTGTCTGTGTTGGGGAACTTTCCTTCCAGTCCTCACCTCTGCCTTGCATTGTGTTTTAACACAGTGTACCTGAGAGGCAAGACATGTGCTTGTTTGGTGGTAAATCATTGTGAGTGCTGATGTGGAGTAAGTTTGTGAGGCCAACAGCAATGGTCCAAGCTGGTTTTTAACAGGAGTGATGCTTGGTGTGAGAGCTAGGGTGCTGATGGGACCCAGTTTAAATGGGACCAAACGTAAGCTGCTGGCTTTCCAACTTGTTTTGGAGGAGTATGGGACATAAAGGATCATTTTTCTAAGGTGGTTATATATTTATGCAGCAGCTGTACAGAGGAGAACCAGCATTTTTGGTAGGTGCATGAGCAGCATTGTGCAGTTTTGCCTCTGTGCACCTTTAGTGTTCATTCCTGTCGCATTCCATCCACCCAATACTAAACCTCTTCAGAGGATGGAAACTTCAGTGGACTTGTGCTGTTTATCCTGACTGAAGGGTTATTCTTGGTGCCTTGTTTTCCCCTTCCATTGCTCTCCTCCTGCCTGCTTTTGTTGAGCTGGCTCGGACCTGGGCTGCTGCTTTTAGGCAGAAGACATGAAGTATTGTGGGAATAGCTTCTTGCTGACAGAATCCATGAGCTGGTGATAAAGAGAAGTCCTGAGACATTCTTCTGCAGTCCACAGTCCAGATTGCTCTCACCCTCCCTCTGCCTTGTGCTTGATACTCATTCCAAGCAGTCTGGGAAAAGGGGTGCTTTTGGATTCCTTTCATTTGAGAATAAGGAAAATTGTTGAAACATTTGATCAGGCATGAGAGGTGAGAGTAATGAACATGGTAAAGTGTCATTTTGGTAATCAGAGCAATTTGACACATTTTAGACAAATGTTGCATTGTAAACTTCATTTGCAGGGCAATAGGCAGATGAGGGATGTTTTACTACGAGGCAGCGTTGTGGAAGAGCTCAGCTTTATGCTTTGGGAACGAGACTGAGCTTCTTGGGAGAAATTCTACAAAAAGAACCAAGACCACCAAAACCCCCTCCATTACTCTAGACTTGTAGAAAAGCATAGCTCAGAGGCACATCTTGGGACAGGCTATGTTGTGTGGCTCAGACACTCTGTGGTCAGTGGCAATCTTTCCATTCTGTCTCTGTGTCAAGTGGCCTCGGGCAGAGGGAGCCCAGCTTACCTGACTGAAGGGACTTCAGAATGATTTCTGGTTTTGTGCATCAGGACTATGCAGTAGAGACAAGACACATGCTTACAATAAAAAGAAAACTGAATCTGCATTCTTCTCCTTTGCTTTTTTGTGGGCCTTTTGGTTCATGACTCACAGGCTCTTGTAGAGGCTTCTGAGCCAAAAATGCAGCTGCATTTTTCTGTCACATGCTGCCTTGCCAGATCCAGTAATAGCAACTATTGGGCAAGAGAGGAGAGAATAATACAACCTGCCTTACTGCAAGTATTTGTGGAACCATACTCGTGGGAAGTTGAAGATAATTTTCATAGTGAGCAGACCTTTTTATGAACTTCCTCCATCTCCTCATCCCTATGCATGTGGTGCTTGTTAACACCCTGAATGCTTGTGGAAATAGCACTGCTAATAAAGGACATCTCCATGGTTTGGGATGGAGACCTGTTACCAGTGACTGAACTGTGAGATATTCCTGGAAGAGTAAGATCCAGTAGTAGGGGAGAGGGTTTGAATTACAGCTGGAAAGCCTTGAGAAATCCTTTTGGCAAATACATTCAACTTAGAAAAGAAAAGCAAAACAGAGACCTGATGGATCCTCAAAGTGGACTTTATTTCACTGTGTTTGGATTCCCATAGAGTTCACCACCATGTTTTGCATGTTTTCAGTCCCCAAATTGGTGCTCCTTTCTTTCATCTAAGGTGTTGGTTTTACACTATGCCATGAGAAAAGATTTGTCCTGTAGAAAGACAATGTAAAGAAGAAATGGAGTAATACTGTGAATACGTTTAAAATACAATGGTGGGTTGGTAGTGTGGCCCTTCTTGAAAACCCTCTGTAGAAACCTTGTGATACCATTTGCATCTGATCAGAAGACAGCCTGTAGGCTTTGAGCCATGTGCATTTTTCCCCAGTTAAGCAGTTGTGTACTATGTTGGATCCTTCCCATAGCGTATGGAAAATAAAAGATGCTTTTAGTCTTTCCCAAATTTGTAACAGCACTTGATATTTAGCCCATGTTTTGCCTTTTGTGTAACATGTATGCTTTCTTAATGCACAAATTTTGAAGTGCTTTTCTTTACAAGCCTATGAAACTTCTTTAATCAATTACTGAAGTGCTGCAGATGCAGACTATGACTGTAAACAGTACAGGCTGTTGGTGAAGAAAAACGACCATCTTGGAGGCCTTTATTTTAAAGATTGCATTTTGTTCTACTTTAGAAAGACATTGGCTTGCCAGAGTTTCAGTGTTTTTTCTTTTTCCCCTCTGCAGCTTGTGATCTTTCTTCTTGGGAATATAAATATCATTCACATTTTATTGCTCTTTGTGCATGATAGTGGAATGTGAGGTTTGTCCTGCTGCTGCAACCCCTTTTGTTGGAGATGTTGGCCAGAGAATGTCCCCATCAGCTCAAGGAAGGGGCACATCTGGACCTTCAGCCCAGCAGTGCTGCAGCAATTATTTCCAGCAAGGCTCCTGACGGAAAAAACCAGATGTGCTCGTATTGGGATTTTGGGTGACAAACAAGACATGGATAGGCGGGAATGCCACCTATGTTTAGACCACACTCTTTTCTGTGTCCTGTTGTTCTTGGCATTGGGGGGGAGGATGAGTCTGGGGACAGAGCAGTAGCTGAACAAAACAAGGGGAATCAAGGGCAGAGCAAGAAGCTTAACTTGCAATTTCCTTGTCTTTGTTGGTTTAAATCTGACCCTCCACATTGTTTAATGTTTTGTATTTCATTTCCTCAGTTGTTTAAGGAATGGTTGAGGCTGGCAGAGATGCTTCAAAACCATGGTCAGGTGGGGCATGCAAGATTTGAATAAAGAACTTGGTTTTTACTTCCAGTGGAGACTCATGTTTTGTTTTAAAATAGGTCAGAGAAATTATTTGCTTGTTCCAGCCGTGCAGAGAAACCTTTTAGTCCTGGTTGGCTCATAATTTCATTCTATACCCTTGAGGATGAAGAAAGAAAGTCCAAACTCAAGTGTTCTTGCACAGCAGGAACTAAATCAGTGCGTTAGTGGTCAGTCTTGCTTGCAGCAGACCTGGATTTGATCTTTTGCTGCATCTCCCTGTTGAGCTTTTGTTTCCAACCAACTGCTTTCCTCTCCTGGTGCTCTGGCAGTTGAAAGGTGGAATTTGTAAAGGAAAACAGCTGTAGTTCAAGCTGTGGAAAAGTTACTGAAGGCAAATCCCTTGGGGTTATTTGGCTTGGTTTCCAACTTAGAGTTTCTCCTGTAAGCGTTTAGAAATGGGCCTAATCCTGAAGTCATGGGCTTGAGAGGAATGTGAAGGTGAAATTCTTCAGCCTTTAACAGAAGCAATAGAACTTGAATGATCCTAATGCTTGCTTTTGACCCTAATGTCATCTCAGAAAAGGAAAGAAACAACCTCTCACCCTCTAAATTCAGAAGGTAGATGTTTATCTCCTCTAGGAACACTGGAAAAACTTGGTTTTCTCTGTTGCTGTGACTGACTCCACCTTTGCCATTCCTCCTTAATTACATGCATACCCATGGCTCACAGCCTCCCTGGAGGTTTGCATTGGAAGATCCCTGTTGCTTAGGAATTAATCGGCTTCTGCTGGCTGTCCTTCCTCCACCTGAAGTTCTCAGGTGATCTCTTCCTCTTGCGTCACCCCTAAGAATTTAGATGTCAGAAAGAGCCTCACCCTGAGGAATTTAGAGCTCAGTGAAGAGCCGTACCCATGGTCCCTGGGGAGAGCCCTGGGTTTCTCAGCTGGCTCCCCTCCAAGCACATGGGGATGTGGAGTGGGGCAGGCACAGGGCTTTCCTTGGGATGTCCCAGCACTCAGCCCCTTCTCCCACATTGGGGAACCTGCTCCAGCTGAAAACTGATGTGTCAGAAGAAATGTGTGTGTCCACCTGGCTGGCCCTTGGTCCAGCCAGCAGCAGATGTGTGGCTGGTGGCAGCTCAGGGCTGAACAAAACCTCCTAGTGGCAGCTGTTTGGGGCTGGCATGAAGCAGTTGTTGAAACCTTACTGGAGGTGAAATCCCTCACTGGAGGAGGCTTGGCAGTGACCTGTAGGAGAGCACCTTTAAAGTTTAGCTGGTTCTTCCCAGCACTGCTCCCAATGAAGGAGCATTCTTTTTCTCCCATGCCACTGACCACTTCTTGGGATCTGATGGGTTGTCTGTGATCTCTAGCAACCTCTTGTGCTAAATGTCTGTGCTGTAAGCTTGCACCCCTTGTATTTTTGTTTTGGTGGGGGTGAGAATGATTATTTGCAACTGCTAGGAAGAAAATAGAATGGATCAGGGAATGTGTGGTGAATTTCTCAGAATTCTTTTCTTCATCTAAACCCCTTCTTTGTTTAGATTTCTGGGTGGACATTAAATTCTGCTGTCTTTGTTTTTTGTTTGTAGAAATGCCAGAACTTACTCATTTATCTAAAGCATATTATTTCTTATTATTTGTGCATAGATCACACAAAAGTTAAATTGGCATCAGTGTGTCACTGCTTTCCATGGCTTAACTCTTTCTAATCCTAAATGTGCTATGGAAAAAATGTGTGTGCCCTTAGCTGTGATTAATGAAGTATATATTGGAGCATTTTGTAAATATAGATCAGAAAAACATTGTTTAGAACAGTTGTTATGTGTGGAATAATCCATAGATTTAAGTCTGCTGCTGTTAAGGGCAGGGCACCTGGAGGGGGAAAAAAACCCCAAAAGTGAAGTTATTATCTTGAAAAAGATATCAACAAATGAAAAGCATTTGACCCAAGGTAAGAATAATATTAAATACTGAGGTATGATCCCTGTTCTAAAATGTTCTCCTTCAGAAGACAACAACAGAAGTGTTGAGCAAACTTGTGCCCCAAGACCAGACAACTGGATCCCTGGTTTAGGCACTGATCGAGGGCCAGTCAGTCTGGGCACAGGTAGGAACAGCTATCTGTTTCATGAAATGATAGTTTACAGAGCACTGCTTGTACCTCTAGGGTTATTCCTCTCTGTTGTCAAGTAGCTTTATTCATACTCTTGGACTACCAGGTTATCAAATCTGTGGTGGTAAAGCTTTTGTGTAGGGGCAAACTAGTGAGTGTCTGTGAGTGGCTGGGAAAAACTCCTCTGGTGCCCTCTGCGAGATGCACTTTGTGCATGGAGGTGATACTTTCAGAAAGTCTTGTTCTGGGTCAGATGGCAACCAGAATGTGTTACCACAAGCAGGCTGTGATCAGTTCAATCAAAGCAGGGAGCTAAAACTTTCTTGGTGCTAAAAAATATAGACGAGTATCAAAAAGACTATGGGTGCAATTGAAGACACCCTCCCACCTCAGGAAAAAACCTGTCAGGGGGTTTTAATTACTTTTCATTAAATTTTTATTTTTGTTTTATTACCAGCTTACCCTGTTTGGTGCTCTGCTGAATGACAGTCTAAAGTCCTGAAGAAGGCGGGCAGAGTCTGACTGGAAGATCAGCCACAATTGCAGGCATACGGGAAGGAGGAGATAGCAGCACTTTGAGGCTGGGTTTGCAAGAGGTGAATCACCACTTGCATAGGTGTAGATGGGTAGATAGGCACTTGAAAACCCCATGTGCACGTGGAACTGCGGGTAGTGCCTTTGCTTGATTGCTGTGTGTGTGCCTGGGTAGTGCCCACGGTCCTGTTGACGCTCAGGTGCTGTTGCACAAGTGGTCATTTACAGGTGCACTGGGAGAAGGGTGTGTCCCGACAATTAGTTGGCTTTAAATTCTGATTTTTCCTTCACTGAGCAAAAAGCTGTACCTGCTTGGGGTAGGTGAGGAGGGGGAGAGTGTTCTGTTGGGTGAAAACTGTTGTCATTGCTGTAACTAAAGATCCTTTGCTTCAGGGGATGGTTGGGGAATAAGTCCCTGACGTACTGGCAGGTACGTCAGCAAAGTTGCCCAATAGCCTGGTGTACCTGTAGTGGGATTTGGTAAGTGACGGTAGCCCTCATGTAATTTGTTTTTGTTTTTTTGAGGATGCCTAGCAGCTGGCAGTGAAGTCATCATCAGTGCTAGTTGGGTGACTGGTTGTAACTCCTGATTAACGGGGAGGAGTGTGCTTTGCAGAGAAAATAATGAGTAGGTCTTACTGTGGCCACCTCCAGCCCGTGTGTGAAACACATGGGAGGATGCTGGCACCTCCAGGATTTCACTTTGCTATGTGAATGCAGAGCCAGTAACAGACTGAGTTAATCTCAGGTTGTATTTGATGTCAGACTTTGGGACAGAGGTTATAGGAGCATTTGCTGACTTGTTTCAGGGATCTTTCTGCTAGTGGCAAAAGCTTGCTTCCTCCTCTGGCACGTGCTTGGAGTTACATGCCCTGGGCTCTTGGGGTACTAGGAAAAATCTGTGCCATGTGCTAATGCTATTTGATAATGTCCCTTGCTTTTCTACTCATAATACACGACCTTGCTATGATCTGCCTCTTTAGAGAGGAATTTGTTGCAGGTGTCTGCATTTATAAAGGGGGAAAAAACCAGCAGCTGAATGAAAACAGTCTTTTTGTTTAGAGGAAGGGAAAAGAGAAGTTGACCTGTATGAAAGCTAATCTGGCAACCTGAAGGGTTTGCAGGGTAAAAGATGCTCTGTGGTGGTTGCATGCTGGTTGTTTCCAGCCATCTACCTTGATGTAGTAAATGCAGATCTGTTGCAGCTGCAAACGCCTTGTAATACCCTGTGCTACCTTCTGCCTTGCCAGAATGGAGCAGGAATGGTAACACATGGAGATGAACAGTTGCCATTCTGGATTTTAATAGAATTAATAGTGTATTTTACAGGTGACAGAGGAATATGAGTATGACATTTTTCTATTAAGAACAGTGACATACCACTGACATTTTAAAGGGTTTCTAGATGAGGCACAGCATCTCTTCTTGAGGCTTTTGTTTGAACAAGCACGTGCAAATATTGGTAAGCAGCTTCCCAGCTGATGCTATCACTTTTCCTTCCCCTTTGCAGTTTTGGTCCTGTCAGTTTTCTTATGAGCCTTTTGATATTGAACATATGGATTGGCCATGGCACTTAACTGCTTTTTGAAATCTAAATACTATGTCTCAGCACTGATGCTGGTATAGTGCTTTTCATCTGAGCACTTTACCAAAAAAAAGGTAAAATAAGCCTGCTAAGCTGCAATTTGGTATTGTGTTTATTGGCATGGAAGGTCAATAAATTCTAAAAGAATATTTCAAACCAAATGATTTCCCCCTTAAGCTATGTAAGTGCTTTGAATAGAAATCAATACTATCTGGAAGTATTTGAGCTTATTTAGTAATTACCTCCATTCAGAAATCTTGGAGTAGGAGCATTCTCTTCCATATGAACAGTTCATGCTGAGTGCTCATCAAATACCTAAATTACTTTATTTGCTGTCAGTTCATGTCTCTGTTAAAGCTGTACTCATAATACTTTCTTAAACAAGGCTGCAGCTGGGAGTTTACTCCCATGGCACAATGCAAAAGTCACTCCAGCTGTCAAGTGAACAGGTTTCACTGGAGTTATGTCATCTCTGCAATGGAGTGTTAATTCTGGGAGGAGCAAGCACTACTTGTGAGATACAAGTGGTTGCTAGGACAGGCTTGTGATAAATCTTTTTGAGTTTGAATGTGAGTTTGGGAAAAGGGCTGACTTTGCTTTGGGCATCTCTTCTCCTGGATGTGGGTGACTGCTGCTCAAAAGATGAGCCTCACCTTCATGCTTGAGCTTCTGGTGCAAGGGAGGCAGGAAGGGTGTGTTTGAGTGGATCTCACGTGCCTGGAGTCAGATGATGGCTCTGGGAAAATGTGATGTGCACTATGCAAGTCTGCAGCCTAAACGCTGAATTGTTCGAGCTGTTGTGTAACCCACCCGTACGTAATCTGAGTGCTGCGTTGCAGGTTTTTGTTGCATCATTAAACCTTCTCTTTCATTACTGGTTTAGGACCATTATACAGATCTCCTAATTCATGTAATTAAGTGCTGGGCAGCTCCAGTTGATTTGAGCAGTGAAGTGACTTAATGTCACGGTTGGGTGGCGGGTGCTTGGCAGAGCCGGGCAGCAGCGGGCAGAGATGGAGACAGCTTTTGAAGAAAGGGGGAACCTCACTGCTGCCTGGGTGGAGAGATGATACCATCCAGATTACAGACTGGTAATGCAGCCATCTCTAAAGCCTTGGGCAAGTTGTGTCATTTTCTGTCTCTTTGTGTCCCCTCCCAGCGTTTCTCTGTTTAACATCGCAGCGGGGGGATTCTTGCTGCATCCATGGGGCTCAGCACAGGGACCTTGGGCTTGGCAGGAGCTGCAGTGGGAGACAAGAATATAGATTTGTTCTTTGTATTTTATACCCAGATACCTCCTTAACGTGTAGGAGAAAGCCTTGTAATAATGTGTCAATGTAAGTTATATGCTGGTGTTTGGTTTCAGCATGTGCATGTCCCCTTCCTTGTCACAAGGCTTCTAAGTGCAGTAAAAAAATATTTCGTTATTTTATTGAGTATTTTTGTAAACTGTGTGGAAATGAAGAAGAAAATCAGTTCTGTACTTAAGGAAAGTCAGATTAAACAAGTGAATTGTGTAGGCTTCACAGCTGGAGCAGGAATGCCTTGCACTAATTGTGAGTTTGATTTTCTTCTGTGATGATGGAGTTCAATTACCTTATTTAGCTCAATTTTGCATACAGGAACTGGGAAATACACCACATTGACTAGGACAGTTTTAAACAATGAAAGCATGGGGATAATTTCATAACCTTGATGTCATGGCCTTACTTTGAGCAGGGTGATGGACCAGACCAGCCTTCAAACTGAATTTTCACAGGAATCTTATTTCTAACCACTCTGCCTTCTCTCAGGGTTCATATCCTGTTCTGGGGATGACATGTCATCATGTCACCCAGGAAATGTCTGGCATGTCCTGTCACAACCTGCACCCAGTATTTAAAAAAAAACCAGGCCCATTCTGTTAAGTGGGGAACTGTGGTTAAGTGGCATTTTCTTGTGGCTTTGAGGCATTGTGTTGGTAGCTTTTGATGATGGCCATGCTGAAGTAGTCCTTGCCTTCACTGTTTGTGTTTCCTCTGTTTCCTGGTCTTGTGAAGGGGGTTTGTTTTGGGCTTTGCCCCATTCTAGCAAGAGGCACGACTCACTGAGACTGACACCTGAATATCATGGTAGGGGAGAGAGGAAAGAGAAGAACCTATTGCAGAATTAAGAGTTTTTAAAAAAGATTTTTTTAAAAGTGTCTGAGGGCTTGAGATACTACTGCAGCTTGCTGCTGTTAGCTTTGTTCTTTAGTTAATCAGTCTGATACTGGTTCCCAGTAAGAAGGAGAGTGGGGGTCTTGCCATGGTGGTTCTTGCACAGATTTTAAACTGTCCACAGGCTGAGTTTTAATATATCCCACAGTCAGCCATGATGGTCTTGTGGAAACAGTTTGAAGTCCTTATCTCAGTGGTTTAACAAGGCTGTCTGGAAAGAAGCAGTTGCTATTTAGGATGAACATGGTGACAGGCTGCAGTTTAAAGAAGAACAAATTTCTGGACCAAGTCCTGCTTTTATTAGTAAAACTAATGGGTAACAAAAGTATTATTCTTTCCAGTTTTTCCTTTGTTCAATTTTGAAGACTGGGACCTTGTGTACCTTTGAAGAGCACCTGTGCAGGACCATGCCCTTAGAGGTGAGGGGTTTTTCCACTGCTTGCAGAGTCCCTGTGGCACATCAGCTTCTCCTGGGGAAACTCTTTGCTGTGTGTTATTGCCCCAGAGGCATCTATGAGCCCAGGCTGCTGTTCAGAGGCAAGGGAGAGAGCCATAAAGCACCAGTGGTCTCTTTGTTTTGCTGCTTTGTTGTGATTGCTGGTGGAATTAAAAAACAAACTTCAAACTTCTTTTAGTTTGGTGCAGATCTCCAAGTTCTACATAGAAAATTTGTGTCTGTCCAGGGCTAGAGTGAGCTGAGAAGTGCTCTTGGTTTGTTGCTTCCTTCCTTCCCTTTTACTCCATGGGACTATTTCTGTTTACAAGTTCAAGGTGACACTGTAAAAAGAGTTTGGGTTTCAAAAGCTAACTTAGTGTATATGAAAGAATATTTGTCTCCCATTTCTTGGTAATCAGGATTGATTGGACTGCAGTTAACATCTTAACATTATTCCTTGCTCTGCAATGTGTAGGGATGTGAAATATGGATGTGTTTTACTTTCTATTGTTTTAAAATTCTTGGCTTTTCTTCATCTGGTATGCCAAGTCAGATGCTGCTCTCTAAACAAAACCCATCATTTACTTTCAGTGGAATGTTGTGTGTGTGTCAAAATGTGATGAGCTGCAGTCTGCCCTCCAGTCCTTATGGCACAAGTGTAGCTTGATGCAAGGACTAGAGGATCATGCTGCATTTATGCTTGTCCAAAGCAATGCAGATTTTAGGCAAATAATGTTTTTTTCTTCCATTTATATAGGATCATAGTATTGTATAGCTTGGAAAAGGCCTTTAAGGTCATCAAGTCCAACCCTTATCCAGCCAAGACTATCCACCAACTGAACCATGTCCCTAAGTGCCACTTCTACACATCTTTTAAATGCCTTCAGGGATGGAGACTCCACCAATTCCTTGGGCAGATGTTCCAGTGCTTGACCAGCCTTTGGTGAAGAAATTTTTCCTCATGTGCAATCTAAACCTCCCCTGGCACAACTTGAAGCAGTTTCCTCTTGTCCTGTCAGTTGTAACATTGGAGGAGAGGCTGACCCCCACCCAGCCCATCCATCCAGCCCTTCCAGATCCCTCTGCAGAGCCTTCCTGCCCTCCAGCAGACCAATACTCCTGCCCAGCTGACTGAGAGTGCCCTCATCCAGTTAAAAGTGTTCAACAGGACTGGCCCCAGTCCTGAGCCCTGGGGAACTCCAGTTGTGACTGGCTGCCAGCTGGATTTCCCTCCATTCCCCTCCACGTGCTGGGCCCAGCAATCCAGACAGTTTTTAACCCAGTGAGCAGCAGAATCATACACCCATCCAAGCCCTGGGCAGCCAGCTTCTCCAGGAGAATGCTGTGAAACAAGGTGTCAAAGGCTTTCCTGAAGTCTAGGCAGACAAACATCTGCACCCTTTCCTTCATCTGCTAAGCGGGTCACCTTGTCATAGGTGGAGATCAGGTTAGTCAAGCAGGACCTGCCTTTCCTAAACCCCTTGCTGGCTGGGTGTGACCCTCTGGTTGTCCAAGGAGTGTGTCCAGATTCCCTTCCCTAAGGAATTAGGAAATAGAGTTGTGACCATCAGCCAAACTTCTGGAAAGGTCTCATGAGCCAGTCTCTCCTGGGAGATGCAGCAGAAACAGGAAAAGGATGTCCTATAACAAGAATATCATGGTATGCAAATGAAGGCTGTGTATTCAGAGCAAATGATTGCAGCAGCATGCAGTTGTACACCCAGCAGTTTGGGATATGAGGAGGACAAACAATGTTTTCCTTGACAGCATTTGATATGAAATTTTGAGGAGGTTTTATAGCAGTCAACAGCCAAAACTCAGAAAAACCCGAGAGGTTTGTTTGGGTGCAGGGGATTGGCTGTGCTTGGGTGTCTTGTCTATGAAAAGGTTCCAGCTGTATCAAATAATCCCAAATAATCAGCTGTCCATCTCCCAGACCATTAGTGCCCTCATCTTGCTGCTGCTTTTTGAATTTGTTGAAAGCTTTGCAATGGCAATTACAACCAGATGGTGAGATAACTCGTTCGACATGTCAAAATGCTCAGATGGCAGAGCAACAAAACATGGAACATTTCTCAGAAAAATAAAATAGGTTTGAGTTCAGGGAAAAAAGAACAGATTTGAGGAGTGGTTTCCTCTATGCAGGGCGCGGGGGGGTGTTTGTGAAGGGTGGGAGTTTGCTGGGGAGGAATCAGCAAACTGGAACCTGAGGTCCAAGTGTTGGGACTCTACCAAGCATGTTTGAGTCCCAACTAATTCCTCTCAGATTATCAACACAGAATGTTTTTTCTGTGTTATTCACTGCCATTCATTTGATTTAGAAATGTAACAAGAGTATTTTTGATGCTTTACTCTTCTGCCTCTTGAGGATGTATCAGATGCAGATCACCTCTAAGCCATCGGGCTTGTTTGGTAAAACGACTCATCTCTTACAGAAATTGCATATATCATCCACAGGGCCAGGTAATGTTGTCTTAAAATTGTAAATAGCTGTAACACTGTCCTTATATTTTCTTTTCCTCTCTCTTCATAAAGAATGTTTCAGTAATTCAGCAGTGTCCTGAGTAATTTCTGCTTTAGCTGTCTCAGTGTGGAGGGAGCAAGACCCTAAACAGTCTGCTATCAAATAATTGTGTCCTAACAGAAGAGATGGGGTTTCCCTCCTGGTTTTATTAAACTCAAGCAAAATAGATTGTGTAAAGGCAGATGTCAAAAGGACTCTCCTTCACATTCTCATTTACTTTAGTGAGCACTGAGGAATATCATGACTGTAGACCCTTTTAGGCAGAAATTATCCAGAGTTACAGGTTGTCTGGAATATTGGCAGAGCCGTGTAAAAACCAAATTGCTTTTCATAAAGCTACTGTGTGTCATCATTTTCTTGTGCTAATACTGAGTAGTTTTTCATTTGCAAAGCAGTATGAGCTTGCCCATGAAACATAATTTTAAAGCCCATCTTTTTAAGATTTAGAAAACAGGAGCTATGTCAGTGTTCATCAACACTTGGTAATGATTTCCCAGTAAAGGATGAGGAGGGGAAGAAATCCCCAGGGGGAAATCCTTCTGAAATGGGTGTGCTTAGGCATGCAGGAGTTGTCCCATAATGATTTAATGGGAAGCAGCAATCAGTTCTTTAGGGAATTGTTACTTTCATGTGGACAACCTTACTGATTGTGCAGGCTCTTTACGCACAGAACTAAAATATATAAGACTTTTTAATGTTACTTGCTTCTTCTTGTAGCAATCTAAAAACTCCCAGAGAATAAAACCAGACAAAAAACTGTGAGGAAGAATTTTATGATCTATGTTAGTTTTTCATTGTTAGACCAGTTTATTTTCTCCAGTTGCTAATACTTTCCAGGTCTTGAACATCCAAGTGAGCTTTCCATACACACACCCTCATTCCTTAGTGGAGATGAGGAAAAACCTGCAGTGATTCACAGCATGCTCACTATCTACCCTGGCAATGGTAGCCATACCCACAGTCCTTGTTGGTTCAAAGGGACAGCAGCAAACTCTGCTTTCTCTGCCAAAATACACAAATACAGTCTTGAAAGCCAAGTTATCAGTGTCTCATAAACGAGTGAAACCACTGTATTGTTGTTGTATGTGCCTTGGAAGGAGCTGTTCCTTGGAGATCAACGTGGGTTGGCAAATAGTTAATCAATGCTTTATCAAACAGTAACCATCTTCTAAATTGAGGTCCTTAAAATAACACTACAAAAATGCCAGAGGAAAGTTCCAGTCTGCTTGTTTGTGACTGCGAGGGTGGTTTTTACTGGTTAATGAATCCAAAGAGTGTTTGTACACTCTTAACAGGGATTTAAGAGTTCAGGTAATTCCACTTTCAGCTCCAGTAGTTTGGCATAAGAATGTAATTCAGAAATGTGTGACATGGCAATGAAGGAATTCATGCACAATCCTCATTCTTTAAAGGGATGATTTTTTTTTTTCTGTTTTTCCTCTTTGGTCTATATCTAAATAAACATATTTGCATTAAAACACAGTATCCTGTAGTACCTTGCAAAATACTCTCCCCATTTCTCAGCAGAATGGATAAAAGAGACTTTTAGCTGTTAATCTTAAGAAAATACATGATGTAAAACTGACACTGAGGTATTCAGGTGATGCAGTTCTTGTGTAGATGGAGTGAGATTTGTTCTGCAGTGCCTCACCCTCCAGTCCTGTATGCTCCCCAGCTAATTCACACGGTACAATTGATTTCCCAGCTGGTAACTAGTTTTGCCATTGTTACTTCTGTGCTTGTAATTGCACTTTGAGGTTGGCAGGTTGGCTCAGGCTGTTAGATTCCCAGATTATGGATGTTTTCCCAACAGGGAGAGTGTGCAGGGGCAGAGCCTCTCTCTGGTAGAACAGGAGGAGGCAGTTGGTGTCTTGTGCTTGTGTTTGGTGGTGTGTGTGTGTGGCCACAACCTTTCCTGGTGTGGTAACCAAATGATGGTCTGAGATACCCTGATAACTTTGATTTAGCTAATAAAATCTCCCACACAGCATTTAATAAACTATAGCCCAACCTCGACCTTCTCACCTTTTGACATTTGATTCACTTTAACTGCTCTTTCTAGTTATGCTTTGTAGACCATCCCTACGGATGAATCTACTGAGTAGATTTTGCCCTAGACCAGGAAATCAGCCTGTGGAAAAGTGCTGGCAACCCAGAAGGGTTTGGCAGAGACATCCTGGTAGATTTGGGCTTCATCTGCTGGTCACCATCTGCCATCATCTACCTTTGTTCTTGTTAAAACACCTTGGTGTAAGGGAGTCCATAAAGAGTTTGGTGAAGTCTATCTGGGAGAGGCTGTGTTGATGGATGCAAAGGACTTAAAGCCAGCTTAGTTGTTTGGGATTCGGTGATGGACAGCAGATCAGCAGCTTTGGGGATAAACCAAACAGCAGGACAGCAACAAATACAGCTCAGCAGCACAGTTATTCTTAGGTGGTGCCAGATGCCCACATGTGTCTATAAATAGCCCTCTCCATAATGTGGCCATTGTCCTGTGTGTGCTCGTGGAACCACATGGGACTGCTGCAGGAAGCAACACATGCCTCCCACATGGCTAGCAAGGGAGAGGATGGTTTCTGTCCCCCGTGGTGAAGGTGTTGCAGTGCCAATTTGGGTGTTGGGACCACTCTCAGCCATGCTGACCCTTGCACCTGGTGACTCTTTCTTCTTCTTCTGCCTTCCAGGAGCCGAGTGTTGTGACCTGCCCTACTTCTCCCTGCTTGGTGTGGGAACAACCTGAAGAACATCTTGGAGCCACCTGTACTGCTTCATGCAGTTAAAGTAAGGTTAAATGTTTTGGCAGCTCTTTCAGGTATACACCAGGATTGAGATGAGGGGTTTGGGAGAAAGAGTTTGCCCATTTGTCAAACTTAGCCTTGACATTTTGCTGATATCAAAGCAATTACAATGATCTAAACAAATTCAACAAGTTACTTTGCCATAAATACAATCTCTTTGTGGTAGAAGCAGAAAAGGGATAGATGGCGTTGCCTCCTGTATCAACCAGATGCCACGGTATAAAATAGCACTTAACACTTAAAACATCAGCTGTTTTGCCCTAATATTTTAAGGTACAGCTTTCATGTCCCTGAGGCAGGCATATGGTTACAGCCCCAGGATTTCCATGGGAGCCGGCTGGGATCAGAGCTGAGGTGCCTCCCGTCGGCGCAGCGGCTGTCGGTCTGTCTGCCCCGGAGCAGTCGTGTTGTTGAGGCTTCTGGGTTTGTTGTTCAGCTAACACCAGCTTCTTGGTGTGGTGAACCAGATCACAGGATGGATCTGACCTGAAAGAGAGAATATGGTTATTGCAGTGCTGACAGGAGCTGCTTTGACTCATGGAGTTACACCCTTTCTCTCCAAAAAGGCTTGAATGTGTAAAAACTGTTAGCCTGAAGCAAAGAAACTGCCAGAGTCTTGCCTGGAAATGGGTGCTTGCCATGTGTGAGCTTTGTCAAGGGAGGGAGGGAGGAAACCAGGGCAAGCTGCCTCTTCTCCCCTCCTGCCATCCCTAACCTGTTTTCCTTCTGCAGTGCCTCGTATTTTCCACGGTCTTGCCTTCAAGACCAGTGCTTTTAACGAGACTGAGTCCAAATCGTTTGGTGTTACTGAGCTGTGGCAACAGCTGGGAGGATTAATCATAAACTTGTTACTTGTAGAGAGACAAGTATGTTTTGTAATTATTTGGGTTTTCCTTTTTTCAGTGGGGTTGAGCAATGGAATTATACCTATTTTCAGACCTTGAGAAAGAAATGAAGTCTTTGGCACGATTATGAATGAAACCTGCTTTATCAGGAATGAGTAAGTGGCTTGCTGAGAGCTGGCCTCCAAATTCATCATGTTTAAAGGAAGAATGCACGACACCAGCTGCAGAGAAACAATTTGTGGCTTGATTTGTCATGGTATTTCTTAACATTCTGCTAATTTGGGGAGTGTGGGGAGTTGCAGCGAGCAGTGCTCACTGCTGAGGAAGATTCCAGACCCTTTCCAAGAGGGATGTCTTTCTGCACTCAGCCACAGCAGTGAAACCTCTGGGGACGCCCAGCACAGGCAGCAAGAGCTTCTCACCTGAAGTCCTGCCTGGGAACCAGCCTCTGCCTCATGTCTGATTTCTGGGTGTGCCTCCTCTGAAGGATCTGGGAAAAAAAGCAGAGCTAATTTGGAGTTCAGGAGCAGCATTCTCATCCCCTTTCCTTTTTCTACCTGCTGGTCTAGTATTTCCATAATTGTGCTTATAATGACAGTCTTTTCATTTCATTCATAAAGTGGTTACTGCTTAATGAACTTCATGTTAATGAGCTCTGTAACATTTAAAATAGCTGCATAACTTGAAAAAAAGAAAAAAAGCCAACAGCAATGAAGGGATGGATTTCCACTCCCCGAGCTTAATCCTGTGTTATAACATAATTGTGGAGAGTTGCCTGGCTGGGAACAGCTGCACAGCGTGGGCTCTCACTTCTGCAGAGCTCCGTGTCCCTGAGCTGGGGTAATAAATGATTTACTGGGGAGGCTGGGACCTGTGGGCACTTAACCCATTCATTTCCTGAGCCTGAAAGGTCACTTTGTAAAGGCAATGGAAAGAAACAATTTTAGGAGTCTGCAAAATGTGGGGTTTTGCTATGAGCGTTCTGTAGAAAGGCTCAGGTGCAGAAGGTGGGGTAGTGGAACTGGGTACAAACTCTGCTTTTTTGGATTTTCATTATTTCATTATTAAAAATGGGACTTGAGTGAGTGTTCTCTCTTGTCTGGGCAAGGATGTAGTATTTTCTTTTGCTTGGGATTTGACTTCCCATGGGATATTCCCAGTGCAGTACAGTGTCCTGGGAACAGAGCTCTGATTTTCCTTGCAGGGAATGCCACACCAAGTGACTCCATCATTACAGTTGCTAAGTGAATGATGTGCATTTTTTGAGCCTGTTGTGCCTCAGAAAGGATGTTTCAGCAAAATGAGCATGTTCTCTCACTGCCTAAAGTATATGTTTAGAGAAGAGCATGTTCCCATAGTTTTGTGAGTTGAAAGAAGAGGAGCAATTATAAAGAAACCATTTGTAATTCTGCAGTGTCAGATGTGGTCATGCTGTGCCACAGGGAGTGAGGTTAGCACAGGTTCTCCTGAAGGAAACCTGAAGTTTCTGGTGAAATTTTCCTCCTCTGGAGTAAAGTGTCAGCCAGGCTTTTCCTGAGTAAGTCAGCGGTGCCTGGGGCCACAGTGGCAGCATTTGCAAAACAGAGCCTAAAGGGAAAAGTGACTCTGATGTATTCTTCAGAGAAGAAAAGCACATTATAATGTTGGGCACTGAAGCTTCTTAGACCAAAATGCAAGTGGAAACATGTCTTGCATCTTGGTTTTGATGCCATTTTTTCCCAACTTGACCTGTGGCTAGAACTCTGCTGTGGAGAGTTAAGGTTGGTGCATGCCTTTATTAAAATATGCATTGAGTAACTGCCTGGTTTGTAAACGCTAGGAAATACTTAATATTTGTCACCATTAAAGTGTGTGTGGTGTTTTGGGCATCATGGATCGTTTTCTACTGCAAGCCTGTGTTTTTGGCAATGCAGTACAAGCGCTGTGGTTTAGGAAGCACAGAGAGAAGCAGGGCCTTACTGCTCAGCTCTAGGGTTTGGAGATGTTGTTTCTTTTACTGCAACCATCATTGCTTAGCATAGTTCCTAAAACAGCACAGCCCTGGGGGTCAGAGAATAGTGAAGTGGAGAAGGTTTTAGGACATGTGCTGTGGTCAAGAAGTGTAGGAATCAATAGCTGGAAGCTTTGCTGTCTCCCACTGTGTATGTAAGGCTGTGGGCATCTCCTTTCTGTTGACAGCTCTCCACTGTGTTTATCCTTTATGCACTGGGGTGAAATACTCCCCAAAGCCTGTTCTTGCCTCCCTCCATTCTTCACCTCATCTCCTATAATGCATCTCTGTTTTTGAAGATAACCAGTAACTGACATGATGCTTCAGCTGCCCAGTTTGATACCTGGGGATTTTCATTAAGTTCCTGGTTAAACTCCCAAAGTTAAGAATCACCCTTATGAACATGAGCTGGTTGTCATTGACAGCTTCCCCACAGCTTACTGGAAAAACGTGTATTCAAACAACAAAATGTATAGGAAAGCATGAACTGGATTTTGCTCATTTGAGGGGATAGCTAGAATGTCTGCTAAGGATTTCAGGAAGTTAATATTTGAGCCTGAGATAAAAGTCTCATGCATACGTGAAACAGCTGCCCCAGAACCTGTTGGAGGACTTAATTTGAGTATAAACATATGTGTGCTTTTGCGTACATGCTGCTCTTTAATTCAACTCGACTGTTAGGTCTTAACTTTATTAGGATGTAGCTACTTGAACTGAAGATGTGGTCTGTGATTTTTATTTTATTATAGAATCATGATGCCTCCTTTTGAAATGTTGTTTGGATTTTACAAATCGGTATCTTAAGTATTGTTTGCCTTTAGTAGTATGTTAGAGGGAAAAATTTACAAGTGAGAGCAGGAGGGTTATATCGGATTACAAGTGAATTACTTGACAGTATGTGTGTACTGTAAAATAGGGAATTAATCACCCTGTGTTGATGACCCATGGACATTTACAAAAGGCTGGTCTTTCTGTAGCACAAATAGATTCCGGAAACAGGAAAGAGGCTTATGACAAGAGGATGAGATCAGTTTGTATAATTAGAGCTGGCTAATAATCCTTTTTTACTCTCTGTTTTTCCAACTTTTACAGTATCTTTCTTTATTTGAAATTGAGCATATGAACTGTAAAGAGCTGCTGTGATTTGAGTTTTGTGGGTTTGTACCTACTAATAGGTAAAGGGATGGAGCAGGGAAACACATTCAAGAGGGATTCAACACATTCTGCCTTGCCCTACATGGGGAAAGGGCTGCTTTTGTTAACCCAACACTGCTTCACACCTTCCCAGGCTTTGGGCAGAAATTAGGTAATCCAGATGATGATTTTTTTTGGCAATTATGAGACTGAAATGATCCAAAAGAAGAAATGTTGAGACTAAGGGTATTTGCCTAGGTATTAGTCTCTGGAGTAAGACTGGGCAAAGCTGAGTTAGGGTCTTCCTATAGCATGGATAAGGCTTTAGCTTATGTTTTTTATGTGTGTGTCTGCTTGCCTGTATCTTAGCCTTGTGTTACACTTGGTTGTTTTGGGAAGGGTAATGGGAAAGGTTTGGATGAGGCAAGTGGTGTGACCATGGGGTGGGTGCAGCCCAGCTCCCAGCCCAGGAACAGTGTGGTGCCAGTTCCTGCTGCCAGGAAGCTGAGCCACATTAAGCAAAGCGAGTTAATCTATATCCAGGGCGTTTTATTAAATCATCAGTCAATTAAATCAGTGACGCTCTGTTAGCTTGTGTTGCAGTGAGGCTCCAGCCCCTCTGCAACTCCCCCTCTGCTGCTTGGTGGGCTCTTGTACATGCAGGCCACACTTCTGTGGTTTCTCACACTGTATAGAAAAAGAGAAAAACAGTTTTAGGCAGATTTTGCAATTAAAAATGTTACTTCAATTATTTCTTTTCTGGAGGGAGAAGGTTGTTGTGAAGTTTCTTTTCTTTTTGTGAAAGGAATCTATGTGTGTCTGGTTTTTCTGAGGGTGGCTTGCTGGATTACCTCTGTGCTTTTGAAGGAGAGTGATGGTAGGTCCAGAACAACACAAAACATCTTTAAACCTCCTTTTCTTCCCTCCCTCATACCCAAGAAACTCCTGTTCTGTCTGTAGTTGAATGGCAGCATATGTTTTTGTTTGCAGGCAGGACGCAGCTGGGAAGCAGTATCACCTGTGGAAATGCTGCATGTGGGATGTATTTTGATTCCTAAGCAATCCATTTAGTGAGAAAACATCATGTTCAGCGAGTTACATAAATTCAGAGGATTGTACACAAATATCTGGAGGCTTTGTAGTTCTAGGCTCAGCTGTGATACTAAACACAATGCTGCAGTATGCTGGTAACTTGTTTACTGCTTTGTGTTTGAGATGTGGTTTCTTGTTTCCTCACCTCCTCTCCTTTCCAGGGTCAATGACTTTTGCTGGTGGTATCACTTCCCTGTGTGTCTGCTAAATAAATTTGGGATGGGTTACTTCTCCTAATGCCTCCAGCCTCTCATTTCTGACCGGATATACAAAATCATGCACTATTAGAGCTACAGAGAAAGTTGTTCTGCATTTGGTATTATGGTGCTTGTCCTAGGGTTTATTTTAGTCACTGCCATTGCAGCTACTCTATTTATACAAATCTTTCCATGCACATTCTTGAAGAACTGGGCTATAGGTTTATTTTTCCTGTGGAAGCTGTTTGTAGGTTTTGTCCTGTTTTTTTTCCATTCTCCTTTCACATGGGTTTTAAGGACAGGGCAGTAGTACACTGATTAGAAAGCTCATTCATTTTATGAATGGTGAGTTCTGGTGTTCATTCAGTATTAAAAGAAACTCATGGAACAGAGTGTGTGAACAAACCCATGTCTTGCCTAATGCCACAAGGTGAGAGTATCTTACTGCAGGTCTCAACTTTGCAGGAATATACTCAGGAAAAAGTCCACATGAGAAAATAGAAGTAATAAAACCAACATCAAGTCATAGTTTCTTTCCTTTTCCGAGTATTTGCCACAGGTGAAAAAGAAAAAAAAAACCGGCCAAACCCCAAACTCAACCAAGAAGAGGTTTTTTTTTTTTTTTCAAATAATTGTTTTAACAAACAAATGAGGCGACTGATGATGGGTAATACAACACAATAAAGGTCATATACCACTCAGAAGAAAAGTGGAATATTCCAGCTTAGCAATTCCCCTGACACTAGGGGAGAACAATAAACTTGTGAAAGACATTGCTATTTTAGTTCTCTTTGCATGAAATCATGGCTCCAGCAGGAATTCCTCTGTAAATGGGCAGTTGGTCTCCTCTGCTCCCCTCACTTACCACGTCCCCATCTTTATTTATCTTGTGTAGTTTAGAGCAGCAGCTCTGTAGGGCCTGAAACCCAATCCTCTTGATATTTCCAAGTACTTCATAAATTAACATTTTGTACAACCAGAGCGTGGAGGAATGCCCTTGAGGATGCTGTGCTTTGTTGAATGAGAAGTGATGTGGTTTTGGAGTCTTGGTTTTATTTTTGTAGTGCAGCCATATAGAAGGAAGTGATGCAGCTCAGCAGGGGAGGTGAATGTGTGCTCCCAGGAAATCCTGGGATTTCTTTAAACTCTTTTACAACATCTGGGCTATTTGCCTAAAGGGTTGCCTATAAGGCAAGTTATTGGTGCCCCTGTTAAAAGAAATATATAAAAGAAATTATATTTGTCTTGCTCTCTTGCAAATAACTAGCATCAATAGGGCTTTCCTAATTTCTATAGAATATATATTAATTTGGACTATTTAAGGAAGTGTTACTCCAGAGCCTTGAAATCAAAGTTTAGTCTCTTCAAACCAATATTACAGGATAATTCTGTTAAAAAACCCATTCTGTTGCATCAAAAAAAAAAAAGTAAAATCCTCCTTTGGCTTTTATCCCAGTGATGCTGTGATACTTACAGCTGGAAAGCCATCCTGCTTTCTCTGCATTTCTGTTTATCTACTGGAATGCTTTCCATGCCATCTGTAACCATCAGATGCTTCATGTGTTTTTTGGCTGTTCTTTCTTGCCTGCAACCACAAGCTCTTTATGGCTGAGATTGGGTTAGATTTTCTTTGGTGTTTGGTTTTTTTCTTTGGTACAGCTGAGAGTGCATGGGTAAAGCTTTGCAAATAAGGATCAGTGTTTCTAAAAATCAAATGTTAAAATGATAAATGAAAAGGTCAAGTGTTGAGATTCAAATAAAGTTCAGCAAAGCTTGAAGTGTATGTTTAACTGAAGTTTACTTAAAATACCTAAAAACTGAACTTGAAAAACTTGAAAAAACTCAAACATTTACAACTAAAGTTTATTTAGTGCAGGAGGGAGAGGGAAAGGGCTAGGTAGTCTTTCCCATCTGTACCACGTGGATTAAATACCCCTCATCCTCCTGGTTGTTGCAGTTGTTGGAGGCAAGTGTGTTTTTGTTTCTTCCCATCCTGTAGATCTTTCTGATAAAAAAACCCAAATATATATTCGCTAATGGACAGCTCTTGAGAGTGGCACTGTGTTTTCTTTCTCATTTAATGCTTCATATGGAGCTAGGCAGCCAAGAGTGGCTTCTGGGGAGCTCCCAGGACTGGGCAGTGAAACCAGCACTTGCTGTAAGCCCACTGCCAAAAAGAGCAATCCTGAGCAGGGTGTGATGGGGAAATGGAAAAGGCATTTTGGCATTCCTGTCTACATGGTGTTCAAAGTCCTTCAGCCCTTCAGATTGTTTGTGGGATGGGTTGGCCTGGAGGAACATTGACCTCCCTGTCAGTTCTGTCCTCACCATGCACACTTTGCCTGCAATGCCTGGAAGAAATAAGCCACCTAATTGTGGCCAAATTAAGTGGTAGCTGCAAGCAGTGGATGAAGAGGGTTTATTGCCTTGGCACGAGGGGTTCGTGTCCCTTCCTGCTGCCTGTGCTTATTTGTAAACTCTTCAGGGCAGAAACTTTGTTTGCATTGACATTTTTACAGCATGTAACCAATGGGACCCTAATTCTGGATGAGGTTTTAGGAACCACAGTAAAGCAAATAAATTATTTTTTTTTCCTTTCTTTCCCTGACATATATTACCATACCCAGTGAAATGAAGAGCAGTCATTTGTCCTCATCCATGAAATTTTGTGTGAAATAACACAGAAATTCTCTAGAAGAGACATTAATAAAACTCACAGTATTAATTCTTCAGTGCTTAACAGGGCAGAAAGGTATCTGTCCCATTTTGAGAAGGCTCCAGTAGCTTTCTGTTTTACTGACATCTGCACATTTTTATAATGTCTAAAACCACTGTTGCTTTGAAGAGCTTGAACTTGGATTTTCATTTCATGTCCTACTTTCCAATTTGCAAATACAAGGGATTTCACTGTGTTATCCTAAGGTGAAAAACCTAATATAATTCTAGAAACCTTGCAATGTAATTGTCTGGATGTATATGGAGCTTGTGATAAACCTCCCAACCACTGAAATGCAAAAGATTCAGCTATTTGTGAGAAATACCATAAATGTTTTCAGTACAGGCAGCTGCCACTGGACCTGAATCTGTGGGCTGCCATGAGGGTGCTGGGCAAGGGAGATGGGATTTATATTTACCTGTTCTTGTTAGTTTGGCATTCAAGGCAGTTCCTATTCAGTCCAGATCCTGATCTCACAGTAGGCCCACAGTAATTCTCACTGTGTTCTTCTGGATCTGGTACAGCAAGTTCTTCCTGCCCAGAAAGATAGAAGTGGCTTTCTGGGGCTCAGAGCAGGCATTGGCTTGAAGGATGTTCTCCTCTAATAATAGGAGAAAACAAAGCTTAGCTATATAGCTTCCTTTCCCTTGGGTTTTTTTTTTCCCCTCCTCGTTTTTACACTTGAAGTAGTCCAGCTTACTGACTATATTAGGGTCCCTATGTATCTTGGCTTGGTTATGACCAATATGATCTGTCTTTTGTTTTTCCTCTTCTTACTGGATTAAAGGTTTTTAAAGTTTTTCAGAGGCTGCTCCCTTCCTGTCCTTTGGTTGTAGAAATTCACTTGTCTAGAAACCTAAATTTAGTCCTTTGCTGACGCAGAGTAGTCATTCAGGCTTACCTGTCACTCAGTTTTTCTATGTTTTTGCCAAAGAACTTCCTAACAAGATAAAATATCTTCCAAACCTGCCTGGCTCCTTGTAAACTAAGTTTGCATCCTTGGAAAAATTGGAATGACTTGTGCATTATGAACCAAGGAATCACTTTAAGTGACTAATTCAAGGTTCAACTAGTAAGATAAAAGGGGAAAAAAAAATCTTCCTGCAGTAAGTATTCCCATAATTTTTTGACAAGACCCAGTGTTCAGCAGTGTCCCCTTATTTCACTGCTGCTACTGTGCACTGCTCTTGCCATAAAAAAACAAAAACAAAACCAACAAAAACTGTCAGGAGTTTGAATTCATAGGGAATTAGTCTATAGCAATGGGAAATTCTAAAAATCCTTATGTGAGGTGAGCTTGAAAGCTTGGGGTTTTTTTCACACATGGTTTGATTTCTCTAAGATACAATAAATGCTCTTGTCTAGGTAATGTTTTATTGTTTTTATGCTCCTGTTTAGGACACCCAGGTTCAGAACAGGAGAGAGAGGCTCAGCTGGGTCATGAGGGAGATTGGCAGGGTTTGTGCATTTTTTGGTTTTGTTTCTTTTTTTCATTTTGAGCCCTCAGTAGGACTGGAACTGCCAGGGGCATGTTGTAGGGCACAAGTGAAGATTGTTTGCAGAACTGTTCATGGAGCTCATCTGCCCAGATTGCAGCTAGTTCTACTAATCCACTCTTTCCCTGAGTCAGTTGTTGTAAGAGCTGAAAATACAGTGAAAACTTACCAGGTGTAAACATTTTGGGGTGTTCTTCCTGTACAAAGGGGAATCTCAATTTGAAAATAGGTATGAGTTGGACTGCATTTAAAACTCCTCCAAAATACTTGTCCATCCACTGGCTGCCTCAGAGGACCTTTTGCAGAGGAGCTGTTTTGATGCACAAGCTTGGCAGGTCTCTCTGGTATTTTAAAGCAACTGGCACAAAAACATTTTGTAAAATAAAGAGAGCGTGTGAGGGAGCAAGGCGAGCTGGAATCAGCTAAGAGAACTTAGGCTGTGGTTTAATTTCTGTCTCACTAAAGGCAAACTGTGGGATTTGGAAAGGAGCAAAGTATGAACAAGATCCTGCATTTTTTGTGTGAAAAGCAGAGTGGTATTTCATCTATTTTAAAAAGGGCTTGAAGTATTTGCAGAGCATTACCAGTTCTGCAGACATGAGTAACAGCAGAAATTCCATTTTTAATTGTTTTGCATTCCTTCATCTTAGGATCCTGGATCTCTTAATGCACACATTAAATGAAAACTTAGGGCTTTTGTTTAGAGTGAATATTTTCTGCTGGAGTGGAGGAACTAATGCAAGAGAAAATTCTGGTTCAACTGATTGAAAGCTCAGTATAAGAAACTTTAACCAGGTTATAGAGAAATTCCAGGGACAAACTGGAAAGAGGAAAGATTCTTGACTAAAATAGTTTTTGCAGAATGAGCAATGGTAGATTTTGGTTATGAAAAATGCTAATGCAGAATCATGAGCATCATTTATTCTGGAAGTTTTTCCTTCAGAGCATTTTTGATAGTTTGTTTTCAATGTAGTTTTAAAATGTTTTTTTATAACAATCCAGTAAAAGGGGTAAAAAATGACACCACATTACCTCGGAGGTAGTAGTTGGATTTCTTGAGCAGCAGAGAGAACTACAAATATTCATAAATGATTTTTCATGGGGGAATGGGGGAATTTGTGGAAGGATTTCAGTTAAGGATTGATAATTTTCATAAAAAGCAGATACGAAGTGAAGATTGCTAGGAGGAAAGATGAACTGAGATGGACATGAAGGGCAAGAGAAAAAGTGCTTATTGAAAAAAAAGGAATATATGAGTGCTAAAGCAACTTATAGAGAAATAGCTACAATTTTATGAAAAAATAGCTTAAAATTGCTTTTTCTTTTTTGTTTCAGTGTTCTGAGGTCATGAAACTTAATCCACAGCAAGCTCCATTGTATGTGAGTACCAGTTAAAACACTTTTTTCCCTCTCCTACTATTCACACAAAACACTTCCCCATCAGCTTTTTGGAAATGCTGCTTCTCTTTGCTCCCTCTACTCTTTGGAGTTTATTTGTGTTAATTGAGTTGCAGATGCTCAGTGGTAATGCTCTCAGGTAAGTCACAGAGTTCCTCTGGTTTTCAGCAGACTGTTCTAAGTAGGTTTTGAGGCTCATAATGCTGTCTCTGTGCAGGTATCCCTCACTTTTGTTTTTCCTCCTCAGAATGTGCTGGAGTGCCTGGCTGTGCCCGTGTGCCTTGATGTGTTGAGAGGTGGTGAGAAGAAATTGCTTGTGTGGAAAACAGGGCATCCCAGTGTGCAGGGCTTGCCCACTGTGCTGGTTTTTTTCTGTTTGGAGTTTTAAACGTTGCAGGGAGGACCTGGAGGCAGCGAGGGGCTGGACTGCAGCAGGGTATGGGTTACATCAGCCTCTCAGAGCTCGTAACCTCCATGGCTCCATTAATAAGGAACAAGCTTCCCCTGGCTCCTGAATAGCAGCTTTGTTGGAGAACATGGGCACTGTCAAATTAGACCTGGATGTGTGGGGGTGTGTGAGCGAGTGTTAAATCTGTGCCAAAGCTGCCAGCCAGGTCTGTAAACTGTTTGCTTTCCACATTTCCTTGCCATGCTGGGAGCAGGCTGAGCTGCTGCAGCTCATGGTCCTGCCCACAGACCTCGCCAGCCAGGGCAGAGCTGGATTTGAGGACGGAAAATTTGAAGGGAAAATTGCTTGCAAATGTGGCTTTTAAGGGGAAGGAGGGAGAAACAATCAGGACTGGTGATAGACCTGTATCTTGGAGAATGCTGTGTGTTGTGAATAATGGATCATACTGACCTTTAATGCCATGGAGGCTTTAAATTTTGCCTACCTTTAATTACCAACTAGAAGTTTGCATTGGAATTCATTCTCACTGTCCTATGTCTGTGCTTGAAGCAAGATTAAAATACTGCATAGTGTAACCTGATTTTGTGAGAGTGGCTTTTCAGGAGTACCCCATATCCTGATTTTGAAACTAAATGTTGCCTGAATTCTGTTAAATCTCAGGTCTATTGAACTTGAAGAAACTTCATTTAAACTTATGACACATTAAGGGAGAATGGAACTTATGTGCAAATATATGATGAAATTGCTGCAGTAGGAACACATGAATGGTATAATCAGAATAAAATTATTCTCATTAATTGAACAGTTTATGACTTTGCTAATCTGGAGGCTTTGTTTTCTCTGGCTTATCTACTGAACTAGTTTACTTTCCCACTGTTTTTTGTAGGGTTTTGTTGAATGTGTAATACTGAAGTGATACACTTAGAAATCCTCATCCCCACGTGATGGAGAACTGGGCTGAAGTCAAATGTAGCCTCGTGTAAAATAATGATTATATGGCACTTGGTATAGTGTTTCTTTGCAATGCAAATAAGTTACATTATTAATACATCAGTGACTCTCTTTTCTCTCCTCTTCCACCTGGCCAGGTGTATATACAAATCAACTCCCTTTTAAAACAAACTAATTTGTTGGTAGCTTAAGGAAATTTGAAAAGCTAAGATTTAGTCTTTCTGCTTGCTCTCAGTATAAATGCTTTGTACATTTTAATATCAGTTTTGTTTTCCATATGTTGCTAATTGACAGCTCATCTGAGAGTTGTTAGGTGCCAGCAGAACCCAGAGGAAAGGGTACCTTCCTGGTATTTCTGTTTTGTGAAGGCAGACACAGCAGTCTGGCCCTTGGGAGGAGAGTAACAAACCTCACCACATTCCTTCTTCAGAGTGATGGCAACTCCATTTTTCACATACAGGCTCCTTGATCTTGTTTTCAAATTACTGAGACAGTATCCTGTTAATTCCTCCATAAGGAATTTCATCTCTGTAAATGACTGGAAATAGCAGGGAATACTGACATGCCAGAGGGTTTCCCTGCCTTTGTCTACTTTCAGGAAAATGTGCTTCTTCCACACTTGACCCTTTCGTTTTTGGCACCTTTGCATCCTTTACACTCTTCCTCTTTTGAGCTAATCTCTTAGATTAAGGATTATGCAATTTTGTTTATTATTTTACTAAATCTGCCATGGATTTCATCCTGAAAGATCTATTAGATCGTTTTTTTCATCAGCATCATTACTGAGCTCCATTTAGGAGGAGAAAGTAAAAAATGATGTCTCCAGATCAGTTCCTGGAAGCCAACTAGGGAGCTAAAGCATATTTTATCCTATCTGATAATTACCAGGTTGACCAGATTTCATAATTCATAATTAAGAAAAGGGATTTGGGAACCTGAGATGTACAGTGGACTTGGGGCCAAAGTTATTTGGGTCATGGAAAAGGTGATATTTTCATATAGACACCAATAGAGGGACAGAGATTCTTGTATTACTCAAATCAGTGTGCATAAAAGGAAGGAAGACCACCTGCTGTATCCTTCTTGCTACTTTCTTTTGGATGCTTGTACTTAAATTTACCTCTTCTGTAAAAATCATCTGCCCTGCCTCTATGGACCTTGTGACCACTGAGAGGTCACGGCCTGTAATGATGAGACTACTGGTCCTTGTAAGTGTGAAGATTATGAAATAAGGTGGAAAACACATCCTGAGTGTCATGTTTTTGTGATTGAGTGTCTCATTTAAGCCTTGCCTGATTGTTCTCTCGTTGATGAGGTTGCCAGGAGCTGGAGCTCAGCGTTGCTGCAGGTTTGGGCAGGGACAGCCATTGCTCTGCAAACAGCTCCTGTCCCCCAGGAGCACTGTGTGTGTCACCCAGAGCTGCTGTTACCTCCACCACCGAGCTGATTAAGGAGCTCCCCTGGCTCTGGGAGCTGCCCTCTCCCAGCAGTGCAGTCATGGGGCTGAGGAGCTGGTGCCAGGAGAGATAGGGCAGGGAAGTGTTCCCCAGTTTAGCTCGGGTGCGATAGCGCGATGCTCGCGTGGGCTGCAGGGCAAGCAGCTCCCCCACCCCTACCACTGCCAGCACAGAATTGCATTTAGAAAGGGTGGGCTTAGCAGAGCCTGTGGCTGAATATTGTGGGGTGAATTTGGAACAAAAGTGTTCAAACCCGCTTCCTTAAGATGCATTGATTTCTTCAGCTGCAAAAAAATAGCGCATGTGGCCGGGCAGTCCTTTGGTTATCTGCCTCAGACTGCAGTTGGGAACATCTTTATTGATGCACAGACACTGGACCCAGTCCAAAACTAACTTCACTCACATCGCTCTTGTATTTCGGTGCTGTCCTGTTGATATGGGAATTCTTATCAGGCACAGAGTCGTGGATGAAGGACGATGTTTCAGACCTTGTTTGGGGTCTGCCTGGCACTTTGTGCTCAGGGTGCCCAGGGTCTCGAAACTGAAAGTTCCAAGCTGCTCTGCTTACTGGCACTGCTGGGGTGGAACAGGAGGATGGGAGGTGAGAAGTCATGAACTTCAGTTTTGTTTGGTTTTTTTAAGTGCTTGCAGTGACCTCAGTGATCATTATCTTTTTATAGAAATTGTATCTCCCTACCACCAAAAGTCAAAATTTCAACTTCAGCATTGTAAGGTACTTCCTATTCCTAGCTCTTGTCACTGTTGTCTTGGAATATCCAGATCATCTAGGAGTATGAAAAAAAAGGATTAACAATGCTCTAAACAATGGAAGTTTATTATTAGGTGACCTTTTTATTGTTGTGATTCATTAATTCTCTGTTTATAGATGAAATTGTTTACATTAGTCACTTAGATTAAACTCCTCTGTTGCTAAGACCATGGGAGAGTGCTTTGCAAACGTGTTATCTTTTTAGAAACATTATCATTAATTGGGAGTCTAGCAGATTATTCAGCAGGAGATTTAATTACAAAAGGATCAAGGCTCACAAACCATGTCCGTATTTCTGCCCAAACTTTTATTAATATACAGTACACATGAAGGAATGATCAAGTTTGTGTCTTGAACTTCGTAGAGTGTTCTGAAAATCTGCTTTCAGAAGTCATGTGCATGGCTTCTGATTTCAGCCTCTGCTGGTTGTGGGGTCCCTGTAGAATTATTGATCATTTTTGTAACCCAGTCGCATCTCTGAAATCAATGTTGGTTTGGGGTTCCTTTTAGAAAAATGACCTGAGAGCAGTGTTTGGGTATGAATGTTTTGGAAAAGCACTGGGGTGACATGCAGGGAATTCATTGGGAAACATTAAGCTCATCTACTCTTGATTGCAACCAAGGTTACAACCTTAGATCTGCCTTTAAGACGGGAATGTTTTTTCATGGTGATAATCATCAGTGGGTGTGAAATGGAAAAGATTACCAGCTGGAGAAGCATGATGTATTGCTGCAAACTTTTTTCCTTTTTCCTTTTAGATTAAAAGGAACAAACTTGTTTTAAATCACAGCACTCCTCCTCTGTATGGTTTGTCTAAGGTGTGCCCACGTTATTTGGAGTGACAAACCCAAATGTGTCATAACTGGTGATTGCAGGAGAGGGCAAACATTTAATTGATAAAAATGCTGCCATTGACTTTGGTCTTTAATCAGGTCTGTGGATGGAGTCTCTTGTCTAAACTGCCACTTAGGAGCTGTGTAACCTGCAGAGTTTCTCAAGGAGACTTTTTGATAGAGATGAGAGCTCCCACTTCCAAGGTAAAATGTCATGCAGCTTAATGAAGTATTAACTTCAAAAGCCTCACAAAGAATGCATTGACCCTCTCTTAATATAACCTGGGGTTTGGGTACAGTAGGTCCTCTTCTGTTAATGAATGAACTACTCCTGTAAATTTCCCAGTTTGTCCTGCTTTAATCTAAAATTGAAGAAAGTGATAATGCTTGTAATATTTCCCCACGCTTACATATTCATATAGAATGATGCCCTTCTGAAGTGCACTGTGTATTCCTGAGACAAACAATTGTAATACCCTCTGATGTTCATGTTTTAACCCCCACACACACGCACACTTCTTAGTTAATATTAAAGAAATGAAGAAAAAAGTTCACAATTGAGAGTTTGGAAGCTTGTGGCAGCAGTGCCTGTCCCAGGTGCTGTGGCTCCCCGTGTCCCTGAGTGCAGAGGTGTTGTACCTGTGTGTGCCTCACATCTGGCTTCTTACCATGGCTGAAACCATCTCAGGTGTCTCTTGTGCACTGTTGTGTGCTCTGTGATTAATGTTCTTCAGCAATCTCTCCAATTATTGTTCTTCAGAAATCTCTACCAAGGGGACAAAAGGACAAAAGGAAATACCTTTATAGTTCTACAGTAAGATGCTGTCATGAGGTTGGCAGCTGTGGTTAAGTTACTTTTCTACTAAAGCAGAATTTGTTTGCTTAGTGGCATCTATGGTGACAAAGGCCACTGAGGTGCCTGAATATCTGAGGTCAGTCCAGCAGAAAAAGGAGAACATACCACACATGCTTTTGATGTGGGAATTTCTCAGGAAAGTCACTATACAGAAGCCCTGTCTTTGTTTCTCTCAAGGTCCTTAGGCAAGAGGACAGCCAGCCTTGATGTTTAGTTCAGCTCTGTGGTGAGAGCATCTGATAAACCTCTTGTCTCTTATTTGTTGGATACTTGATTTCTTCTTAATGACAAACTAGTTTTGTGCCCCACCTTAAAAATGTCTCTAAGTAATGAATGAGTGGAGGCCTCTGAGCACCTTTTACAAATAAAATATTTGCTTGTGGAAGAACCTGCTGCTTGGTTGGTTTTAAGAAAGTCAGCTGGGGCGCCTTAATAAACTGATTTTTTTTTGAGAGGAGTATATTGCAGCTTGTCTGACTCTGCTTTTTATTCTCCAGGCAAAATACTTCCCTCACTAAACTGTGCTTGACCTCATCTTTACAGTTTTTTGTCACTCAGATCTTTGATTTAGATTCTTTTCATCCTCCACTTTTCAAACTCTGGTCTGCACCCTGCAAGAAGCCATCCCTTCTGTGCAAAGGGGTGTCTGGCAGCTGCCCCCTGAGCTCAGCACCATCCCCTGGCAAGCTCCCTGCTGCTTCTGGGTTCTCTCACACCTCAGTGCAGACTCCTGCTCACTCTGGTTATTATGAGGTTGGTTGCTTGGCTTGCTTCTCTCAAGAGAGACATTCTCTAGCTCATGTGATCTGTGTGCTGTTAGCATAGGGCTGTTGGTGAGATGGTCTCGTGTTCATTGACTGAAGGCAGCTTTGCCTGGAGAAGTCGGATGAGGCTGTCAGACCATCAGGAGCATCTTCCTCCAGGAGAAGCTGTTGCTTAAATTGCAGCTCAGAGGCCTTTTCTCAACCCTTCTTCTATATTGTCTCAAACTAAAAGTGCTGGACATGGGTTCAAAGCCTTCCTCCCCTCATTATCTATTTGAACTTTCCTTCTGTGATCCTGTTTTGTGGGTGTGAAAGTGCTGGTAAACAATAAACAGTCTGGCTTGAAGTCTGGAGCACTCCTCTGAAATTCTGCCCTTAACTCACCACTGCTTTGCAGCATTATGTGTGAACTTTATTATGACTTGCAGAAGATGCCAGAGCTGGTACAGCTGGTAGGGGTGGGAAAGCAGAGACAATGATCTGCTTTTGGGGAGCTGTTAGATTGCTTCCTCCTGTTTTCTGAAGCTGCAGAAGGAATCCTTATATTATCACACTAAGAGTTATATGAAAATTGCATGAAATCATGTCCGTGTCTTGGGCTCTGCCTTTGGGATTCATTATTCCTTGTGGTAGCTGATGAGCTGGGAGTACCTGGACAGGCACAAGAGATGGTGTCCCATCCCCAGCATCACTGGCAGTGTTGCCTCCTCTCCTGTCAGGAGGAATAAGCAGTGGAGATCTGCATTTGGGTTTAAGAGAACGAAAATACTCTTCCCCTACTCTTCAATTACTCTTCCACTGTGGCATATATTCTTGTGTTACCTTTAGAATGAACCAACATGTCATTCCTCAGGGTACATGCCCCTGCTGTATTTCCTGTAACAAAGTGCTGACAGTCATTTTGTTCAGCTGGAGGCAGTTCTGACAGCAAAGCTGATGTGAGAGCAGTGCTCATGAAGATGTTGATTTCATGAAGCCAAAATTTCACAAAGCCTCCCAAATCCCCTGCACTCTGCCTGCAGTTCTTCCCATTGCTTCAAAAGGCTGCCTTGGGTGTGGTCACTCTACAAGTGCTCGTCCTTCACCTGGCTCAGTGAAGCAATTCCATATTGTGTGTAAGTGGAAAATAAAAGAATTGTGAATCACTGTGGCTCGATGCTGTGCAGTGCCATCAAGTGGCAGTTCTGTCGCAGGACACATTTTCAAAGCTGCCTGTGTTTATATTGATGTTTCAACGTGTTTCTTTTAAACATTACAAGTTTCATCTGTGTGCAGTTGTGGTTGGGGGGTTACTTCATCAGTTAGGTAATGATTATAATGGTTTCTGTGCTCTAATGGCAAAAATGTCACTTGAAAAAGTGCCTCAATCATTGCAGTAGCTCTAAGTACTGTAGCTGTGAAAAATTTAAAGAGTGGTGAGGATATTTTGCAGCTGGCAGGAAAATGAGTGCTCTGGAACACTGAAGCTCTGAGCTCTGTCTCTCTGAAGGTTTTGCTGCACTGTAGAGGAGGCTGAAGTACCAGGAAAAAGCCATCCTTTGGCTCTCTTCTGCTTTGGGATCTTAGTGTTCAAACATGATTTTTTTTTAAAGACACCTCAAGGCTATTTGTGAAAATACTCCAGTGGTAGGAGATTGCTTCTAATAATATGTCATCATATGTACTTTATCTTCCAGGAATTGTGACTCTCTCCATCTCTTTGGTGCCAAGAGGGTAGCTGGATTTCTCTTAGTCACTGCACACATTCAGGCTGCCTGCTATTGCTTCTAAGCACTGCAATTTTGTTGTTATTGCTAGATGGGCAATTAGTAGGAAATACTATCAATCACTCAAGCAGCTGGTTATAAAATTACCTGGTTTGGTTCTCGTAAGTGTAATGAAGAACAGAAGAGGCTTTAGGATGAGGCCAGAGCAAGACATTCAACATCAATTTGGGTGTGTTTTTCTAGGAACTGATTGAAGAAGTTTCCAGAATTTCAGAAAAAAAAGGCCTAACAGTAAGACCAGTACTTGTTGTAGAAACTGGTTGATATTGGAGGAGTCATTCTGCAACAAAGAAATTTCCCCCTTTCTTTGTCTTATCTTCATGTTCCTTGTGACATTACTTGGAGATTTGCATAGTTTAAAGGTTAACCCCAACATGTTACTGCATTTGTGTACCTGCACACCTCCTCCTCCTCTGTACCAGAGCTGTACCAGGGCTTGTGGTGGAAGGGGCTTGGGATTATTGTCACTGCTTGCTTATTAAGGCCAGAAGGTGCACAATTCTTTAAGTAGATAGCCTGGCTAACAGTAAACTGCTTGAATAAATGAAAATTAAATCGATATTTTCTTTGCTGTACTGCCAAATTCACCAAAATAATAAAGTTCCCGTTGCAGTTTTTCCCTGGGTGTTTACATTTAGTACAAAAGGAGTGAATGGGACTCTCCTTATCCCTTCTGTTTTTCTCCTTAAGTTTGACTTTGCTGCTAATTTTACTGTTAATTTTACCATGTTTTCGTGTGTGCTAAAAATGATCAGAAGTGACCTTGGCTGTTTTTGTGAGAGCTGTCTGTGTCCAGCACAGGCTGGCACTGACCTGGTGTGCTGTGCACACTGCAGAGCACGTGGAGCCCCGTGCTAAGGCAGTGCTACAGCTAAATTAGCTATTAACAGCCCAATCTAATAACCTGCCTGGCTCTGGGAAGCAGAGTGGCATGTCAGGAAGATCTCTGCATGAAGATAAATCCTGTGTCTCTTTCAGCACTAACGAGATCCTGTTACTTTGATGGATTTCTGCTGGCAGTCTGTAGAGATCTCCTTTGAGCTGCGTGGATTAATAAGTGGGTAATAGTTGTTAATAGCATCTTGACACTCCATAAGGACTCATCTTGGACGTGATTCATTTGGAGGCTGACAGGGACAGGCTCTGTCAAAGGATGTGGGCCACTAAGAATGGATTTCTTGAAGCACACCCATTTCCACAGGAGTTTGTGCTGCTCATCCTGGTTGGGAGTAGGAAATCCAACCCTTGCTCTCCTCAAACCTTTTATCTCTTTGTCAGCAAGTCCTGCTGCAGGATTAGACACCTGGGCTGCCTTGGGACGTGGTTGTGGCTGTGAGAGGGTGTTAATAAATCAGCCCCAACACTGCTGGCTCTGCACAGACATGTTGAGGGTGTCCATGCCGTGTTTTTTAGCACTGGTCCCACTCAGGATGGATCCATGAGAGCCAGCTTGGGCCTGGAGGCAACAACTCAGGGCTGTTTATCCTAAATGTTTTCCCACAAATTCTTTTTTGTCTAAAGAGTCTTGAATAAACGATCTTTTGGCTCTGCACTTGTGTCAACATTTTATCCATCAATGTGCTAAGCTAATCTTATTTTTGGACCAAATTCTCTTTTACCTTTGAGGAAAGAAAGTGATGGAGAGAAGCAAGTTATTTTGTTTCTATGTCAGTGTTTCAAGTCATGGCTTTGTGGCTAGTATTGGAAGAGGAGATCACTTGGCTCAGTGCAGTGTTAATGAAATATGGAAGGTATCACCTTGGTTTGCTCTGTGGGCTGGCAGAAAAATGTGTCCCACCATTCTGCTCTTTTGGTGGCCTGTGGGCAAGACAGAATGATCTGTGATTGTATTTTCCAAAGAATGAGAGAGTGCTTTGCAAAATCTGGCTTTTTCATCACAGAGGTGCTCAGTATCTGTGCTGTTAACCTGCAACCTTTCACTGGTAGAAATAATAGCACTGCTGTTAATTTAAAAAGGAAATAAGGTTAGGTCTGGAGATCGACTTTTAAAAAAAATGTATTTATTTTATTTAAACCACAGGAGTCATTCTTGTTGTCTTCTTTTGTGTAGGTGGTTTTTTTTTTAATTAGGAAAACTTATCTGCTTCATGCTTTAAGATCAAGGAGTTTGAAGTCATTGACTACAAAAAGGGACACAATCTGCCCCAAAACTTGGCAGCTTGCCATTCTGTTTATTTCTGGAGTCTTTCCCTGAAGGTTTTATCTGCAGGAGGTTGCAACACTCCACCCCATTGCCATCCATCTTTCTCCCTGCTCCTGACTCAGGTCGCTGCCTTTATCATGGGTGATATCTCCAGGTGAGGAGGGATTTCTAGAGCTGTTCATGTTCAGACAGATTTGACAGCCCTGCCTTTGTCCCTGGGGCCTGGAGTTCTGCAGAATGAACTGTGTTTGATGTGATTTTTTTTTTTTTTTTTTCCCCACTAAGTGCTTCTCTGAGTCAATCCATAGTGGTGAAATTGAGGATGTCTGTGATGATTGCTGTTCTCTCACTGTAACAGATACCTCTGACCTCCTCTCTTGGTCCCTTCCTTTTCTGTCCATGTGCTGGGAGTTTTCAGGCTAAATGGCCACATCTGGACAGGGATTGGATGTTCCAGGCTGTGGCATTGGGATCCACTGACAAACTCACCCCATGCCAGGACAGAGAGGGAAGGGGACTCAGCTGGGTGTTTTGGAGGTGGGACCCATCCCAGATTCTGCCCCTTAAGTGTGAGCTGTTCATGTATTAGCCTGGAAGAGTTTGCTGGGTGTAGGCTATTTTCTTGCCATGGAAGAAGAGCATCCTGTGGTTTTCAGAGCCAGCAGTGATAGTGTTGTGTCACAGCTCACTGTCTGGAACACTTACTCAGACCTGGAAAAACCAGGATCTAAGCCTTTCTCAATCAAAAGGGTTATTCCAGGAGATGAGAGCACTGTCGTGTTTGCTCTAAAAATAGTTGCCCAAACCCCCTTTCCTTTTGCAGTCAGGAGCCTCGGTGGCTGCACATGGTTTTGTTCTGCATGGAGATGTCCATGTGTCCTTTCCAGATGCCATTTTCCAGGAATTTAAGCACAAGTTTGCACCAACCCAAAGTAACCTTAGATGAGAGAGATCTTCCAGGGTTCTCAGCTGAGATATGGGAACTGTCTGTGAGGAAAAGTTCAGTTGCTAATTTTCTTGTGTACTGACAGAGGTAGATGGTAATGGATCATCAAGCATCGAAATGATTCTACTGTACTTTTTTTCCCTATTTGATGATTTCTGCTACATTTTATATAGGTGCCTTGCAGTTGCCTTTTCCACACTCCAGCTGCTTTCAGACTCCTCTGCAGTTCTCAGTTTGAGGTGGAATTGCCTCAGCTTCCTCTTTGATTTTGTCTAGCTTAGTTATTGTCAGTGCTGCACACTTTCCAAAGAAAACGTCATGTGATTGAAAAGCCAGCTGTTCCTTTAAAAGCCATTTGGATGAAAAGTACTCAGTGTGTTTGGACCACGATTCCCATTTCATTGATGGAGAAACTCAAAGCACTGGGATGTGAAAGGACTTGCCATGTGCTGGAATTACAGCCCAGTCTTGGGTACTCTGTGTCAAGCAGTAGGTGGGGTAACAGCACGTCCAACTCTGTCTAAAAATGAGTAAATAAGGTACCAATGAGCCTGAACTGAAGAAAGAGGAGGAAGAAGAAACCATAGCTGTGATTTTGTGCTGTGCTGGGTGCAGAGAAGCTCTCCTGGGAGCTGTTTAGGGCTTCCCAAAGGGAAAGAAGCAAAAATGCCATAAAGCAGTGACTCAAGAAGGGCCTGATTCATACTATGAGTAGCAAAAACCAAACAAAAGTTGTTGCAACAGCAGGTTACATTTACTCATCTAATCCATCCTCTTTAATAAAGCATCATAACCCCAAAATCTGCAACTCTTAGAAGGAAATACCTTGGGAGAAAAGCTTTCCTTCCTTCATATGAGTCTCCAACCCATCTAACCCATGGACTGCCCATTCAGTAGGTTTGTGCTCCATGAGAAAACAGCCACAGTTTGCTGTCAATGGTCAGCAGCAGTTTTTGCATTTTGCTTTTCTGGGTAGAACAAATTAGTGATTGCTGGCTGTTGGTGTTTTCTCATTAAAAGCAGAATGTTAAAGAAACACTTGAGTGCTGCAGTATTGCCATCTAATGCACACTTAATTTTCATAAGTATTTTTAGATTCTGTGTGTGGAGGTCAGAATGGGTGGTTAGTGGCTTAAGTAATGTTCTTTAAAATTCCCAGTATGAGCCATATGGAGAAAACCAGCTTAGAAATCAAATGCTGCAGAAACAAAAAAACAGTTTGCCTCTTTTTTTTTTTCAGAAATGTTAAAGTCTATTAGCCAGCATGTTAAGAATACTTTTTCCCTTTTTCAGTCCATTGTTGATAAGTCTACCTGTTTCTGGTACAGCTGATATCCCTTGGGGAACCTCCCCTACTGCCAACTAAACTCATGATTTTCATCTTGAAGCCTGGAATTCTGCATTTGCCAGGGCTGTTTCCATGGTCCCAAATGATGACCAATTCCCCAAACCAGACAGATTTCCAGAGCCTGAAGTGGAAAAGGAAGATGTCTTTATATGCTTACAATTATTTCTTTTTCAAAGGTGGATAGTATTTTTGAGATGATAGCAAAAGTGATCATTCTTTTGAGCTTAAAGGTTTTCTTCACTTCATTGCCACTTCCAAATATTGATGGGGTAATCTATTAAAAAAAAAAAAAGCCTTTGAAGGTCAGTAGTCCATTTTAACAGGCTTACTTGGAGTCGTTTGTGCTTTGCCTACACACAATCCACACGCATTTAACTGCAGTGTTGGAAAAACTACCTAAAACTGTGGAGTTGTGCTTGTGCCAGCAAATCGTGCTGTCTTGACAGTCTTGGCACTTTTGGGGTTTAGTTCTAATGACAGCATTTGGGCCTTTTTAGAGATAACTGTATTTCTGCTGCCTTAACTAAGCCAAAACTTCAGAGACGGCCCGCTCTGAAATCCCTTTCTGTGTTGTCTTCTAGTTTAAAGCTTGAGGTCAGGTTTGGCTTTTCCAGTGCACCTGTCCCATGGTGAGGCAGACCTGCTTTCTCCCTCTGGTTTGGAAAAGGGAATATGTGTAGAGGAAAGAGGCCCAACCTTCTTTACATCCCGTTACATCTGAGACCAGGGATTTTTCAGATCCAAACAAGGGACAGGGTGGCCTCTTTCATGAATGGACCAAGATGGAATGTTTTCATTTCCAATGGGCTTTAAGCCAAGTAAATATTAGTCGATCCAAACTAGTTTTGAAATTAAATTATTCTTATTTGTTGGAGCATTCCAGAGAATGGCTTTGATCTGTCTGTACTTTCACCAAAGGGATATTGGCAGGCTGGCCTCCCATTTCTAGCCATTTGGGATGAAAGAAGGGTTATAATAACCACCTTGTGTGGCAGTGATACTGAACAGATGACATTTTTTGGACAATATTAAATGAATAAAGGTAAACATACTTCAATTAAAATGTTTTTGGAGGCTGAGTGCAATAGGACTGTTGGAAAGTCTTCTATGTGGGTTGTAGGAATTTGGCTGCATTTGTAACTGATTTTCTTTAACTCCAAAAATCTTGGAAAGAGACAGGTTTGTTCTGTGCATTATTTCCTTTCCAAATAAATACATTGTTTGAATAACTTAAAAATGGAATTAAAACTGGCAGTGAACAATGAAATTGTCAGTGACTGGGAGGTAGAGAGGTGTGTTGAGGAAGGAGGGTCTTAGCCTCGGTGGCTGCACGATTGCCCTGGCACAGTGACCTGTACCAGGCACAGTGACCAGCTTGGCTCAGGTGACACCTGCAAGCAAACTAAAGCTCACAGCAATTAAGTGGCACATTATCAGTCTTACCAAAGATATCTGGGAGATAACTTAAAAATTAAAGTAAAAAGCTCCAATAAATAAGATGCTCAGTTTTCCTCAGTCTTTGCTGAAGGATCCTCCAGAAAAGGTGGGAGCAGGGAGACCCCCCTGCCATCAAGTGCTGCTTAGACACAGATGAAGAAGCTTTTAAATTGACACCAGCTGATGGTAATTTAAACAATAACTGAAATGAACTGAATTAAAATCTGAGGAGTGGAACAAGGTGGTTGGAAAGATCTGCTGGAGGTCACTGGTCTGACCACCTTCCACCTTCAAAATTAGATTGGGTACCTAAATGAGTTCAGCTACATGTTTAAGTTGCATCTTGGATTTCAGGTTTGTGGAACCCCTGGTGTTGAGGCTTATTACATGTATTTGCTAGGTTTTCTGTAAATAACTAAATATACAAATTGTCATTTGCAATACTGATGCAAATTAAATTGCTTTTCCTGGAAATGTGAGTAGTTTGCATGGATAGACAGATGTCTTCTCACAAAAACTCTATGTCAATTTGCTTTGATTTCACAAAAATTAGACTAGCTGTACTTGATTTCTGACTTAAAAGAAAAATCTCTTTTAACAGATACCATATTAAACACTGCTGTTGGTGAGTGTTCTGAAGTGTCACCTGCATTTTAAATCTGTTTAAATACTTTGTATGTTCATGCCTTGAGGGAGAAACGGTTTGAATAAAGACAGATATAAAAAAACAAAGCACAAAGAGTTTGTAGGTTAAAACTCAAGCTTTTGGTTTTTTTTGCACATCAGCTCCAATCTGGATCCATTTGCTTGAAACGGAATATTTAGTTTTCAACTCAGCATGTGAACTGGTCATGCTTGAATTTTAAGCTTGATTTATTTCTTTTTGCACCTGTTTTTATTTTAACACTGACTCTATACAAGATAGACTTTTGCTACATGGTTCCTTCCTCCCCAGCTGGGAGTCTGGTCTGATATTATCGCGTGAGACCTTCCTAAAATTTACATTTGTAACTCTACAACCTCTGAAAATGTAAAATACACTCACTGCTCCATTAGGTTGTGGGGTTTTTTTTTTTAATAATTTATGGTTTTCTTTCCTGTGTTACAGCACTGACCCACATACTTGGTTTTAAGACCAGCGGCTGGTCGCGTAGTCGCCCCGCAAAATCTTGTTTATGTAAAACAAGGTGCAGTCCTGCCCCTGGCAAGAGGTGCCAGATGTGCTGGATCAGGGGAGAACTGGACATAAACTTGGAGGAGGAAACGTAAAAGGAGCTGAGGGAGAGAAGAGGGAGACGTGAGGCAGAGCGTGGGAAGCGATGCTAACGCGGGGCGGATGTACGGGAGGGCCTGGAAGTCTGGGAGTTTTCTGCAATAGTTGTGTTTGACAAAGAGAAGGGATGAACTCAGTGATCTTAAGGGGGAGGTTTTAAAGGAAATGACATGTGTATTCTCTTGAATATGCAAATGAGAATTACATAATCTGCAATAACAATAATAATAATAATAAAATCTTTTCCAGATTTGCAGATGTAACCATGTGCTTGGTGGGGTGGTGGCAGAGAGCTGGCAGCCACAGCTACAGGGTAAAACTAGGGCATCCACCTGGTTCTGATCTTGGTAGAAAAGGGACAGAAGGTCACATCACAGACTGTTGTTCTTAATGTCTTGTAGTTTATATAATTTTTTTTCAGGCTAATAAATGAAGTATGGGGAGATCCCAGAGGCATTTAAAGGATGTGTAGATGTGGCACTTGGGGACGTGGTGTAGTGGTGGCTTGACAGTGATGGGTTAACAGTTGGACCTGATGATCTTGGAGGTCTTTTCCAACCTAAACGAGTCCATGATTTTTTCATCAAATGAAAATGCTTCACTTAGTACTCCAGTAACTGAAAGCCATCCTCTTTCCTTGCTTTTCCTTCCCCATGGAGTACTGAAATTGGTTCAAATTGTTCTTTTCCATGCAGATGTAGGAATTCAGGTGTTGCTGAGTTAGCTGATAACTGTGTGTGCCTTATATAAGTATAATTTTCCCTGAAGCAAAGGTGAACTAAGTGATAAAATATGCTGAGATACTGAAGTAAACCCTCCATAATATCAAGCAGGATAGTTTAGCCAACAGATCATGAGAGATTTTTTTTCTCAAGGCTNTAGGGCATCCACCTGGTTCTGATCTTGGTAGAAAAGGGACAGAAGGTCACATCACAGACTGTTGTTCTTAATGTCTTGTAGTTTATATAATTTTTTTTCAGGCTAATAAATGAAGTATGGGGAGATCCCAGAGGCATTTAAAGGATGTGTAGATGTGGCACTTGGGGACGTGGTGTAGTGGTGGCTTGACAGTGATGGGTTAACAGTTGGACCTGATGATCTTGGAGGTCTTTTCCAACCTAAACGAGTCCATGATTTTTTCATCAAATGAAAATGCTTCACTTAGTACTCCAGTAACTGAAAGCCATCCTCTTTCCTTGCTTTTCCTTCCCCATGGAGTACTGAAATTGGTTCAAATTGTTCTTTTCCATGCAGATGTAGGAATTCAGGTGTTGCTGAGTTAGCTGTTAACTGTGTGTGCCTTATATAATTTTCCCTGAAAACAAAGATTAGCTAAGTGATAAAATATGCTGAGATACTGAAGTAAACCCTCCATAATATCAAGCAGGATAGTTTAGCCAACAGATCATGAGAGATTTTTTTTCTCAAGGCTTGAAGAACTGCTGTATTTGCTAACATACAGAGCTTTTCACCAAGGTGTGAGCTTACAGGTGAGTGAGAAGAGCTGCCACTGTCTTTACCACCACAGTTACTGTTTCTTTGTAAGGAAGGTGGAAAAAAATCTCCGTGGATATGAAACTTTGGTGTCTTTCTGTGTTTATGGATTGTGGATATGAGAGATGTGTTCAGTGATTAAGTTGTATCTGTGGTTGCAGTGCTATCTTGGACAGGGGAAATGTGAGCACTCAAGCAAGAATTAGGGTATTTTTTCAAATTTCTGAGGGCAGAGGCAATTTTGGCCTATCTCATTTGTGTTAAATATGTCTATATTCTGATGTATGTGATATATGTATATATTCTGTTATATATGTCTGTATATATGTGTGTGTGTGTGTACAAAAACCCCTGTGTGAGGTGCACATCCTTGTCAGACTTGGTGTGATTTCACCATATTAAGGTATTTGAAAATACCCTGGAGATTTCTATATGTCTCTTCCTAGAGCTGCATTCAACATGTGTCCCAGATGTTGGCTTGGCTTTGATACTGAGGTTGATTTGCATATCTGAAAATTAAGATGGGCACTGAGTCCTGTGAAAGGAGTGTATGAATGGAGAGTGTGAAGCTTGTAGGAAGAGTAATTTTATTTTAGATGATGCAGTTCTTGGTCATGTAAACCTAACCTTGTTCCTTGTCCTTTTTCCTAGGGTGACTCTGTTATTACAGTGCAGTTGACTGAGGAAGATAAAGTTGAAGATGATGTAGTTTTTTATTTGATCTTCACTGGATCAACTGTCCAACACTGCACAAGCACAAGAAAGATTAATCCTGGGAGTCTAGAGACAATTTCTCCTGGTAAACAATTGCTTTTCTTTGCATATCAGTGTATCAGTCTGTGAAATTTGGTTACTACAAGTGGACTGGAGTGTAATGCTGTTTGCATGCTTGTCTTTTTCCTCATTTCCACATTCACAAGGAGTAGAACACGTGGTTTGAATGACTGCTTTTTCCTTTTAAAAACCTCTTTCTTGATTTCGCTAGAATTGTATGACTTTGAGGTTGCAGTTATTTAATATGTAACTCTGAGATGCTTTTGTCGAAAACTCACAGTCACACATACACAAAGTAAAAAGCTTTTAAATGCAGGAAGGATGATGGATGATACATTTGTGAGATTATAGATGCTGTTGCCCAAATGGGAGACAGCCCAGTAAGTCTCAGCTACACTCATCATCTGCTTGACTCGATGAGGTTCATTGCTGTCTTCCTGGAGAAATACAACCCTTTCCCCTAAGTCCTGTTCAGCTCAGAGCTCACACAGCATTGCTGGAGCTCTTGCAGTACAGGTGATGTGCTGCTCTCCCTGGCTGGTTCAGATGAGGTGGGTTTCCACATGAAAGCCCACCACTGTTTTTATCCTTTGTGCCACCAACAAAACAAAACGAGTCGGCATTTCCCTTTGGTGACTTCAGGACCGTGGGAATGAGTGTGTTCCAGGCTGCAGTCCTCACCATTAACCTTTCATTCTGACTTGTTGCTATGCAGCACACTGCTACCCGTGTGAGAAAAACGCCTGACATTTTCACTACACACACTGTAACTCAGGCCATCAAGTGTTTTTCTTGTGTTTGTCTTTTCATCTACCTCCTAAGTATTGTTTTGTGAGAGATGCACGTGGAGTAAAATTTGGAGGTTTTTTTCTCTTGGGAATGAGTGGCTAAAAGTTGGCCACTCAAGTTTTTTTTATTTCCTCCCTTTTTTGTGCTGTTCATGTTGTTCAGTTGGCTTGGGAAGAGAAGTCTTTTTATGGCTACTGGTGACTGGAGCCCCGTGCAATCAATTAGATTAGTGCTTATTTTCTCCCAGAAGAGCAAGAGGGGGTGACTCCTTCCCTGCTTTTGTGTGCTGGGCGTGGGGCTCTGCCAGCCCTGCTTGCAATGACTTCACCTCTCCCTCGGGGCTGTGGCTGCTGCGCCAAGAAAGGAACTGAAAAGCTCCAGTGTTCCCTTCATCCCATGTGGGAGCCAGCGTGCTGGATGGGATTTCCGGGCAGGAATTCTGCTTTCCCATCGCTGCTGTCCCTGCAGGACGTGGCCAGGGTGGTGGCTGCCAGGTGGTACCAGAGTGATGCTCTGGGCACTGCCTCTCCTGCCCGCCCCAGATATAACTGAGTCACTGGGGAGGGCTCTCTGCAGCTCCTTTTGGTGCTGTCAGTGGGAAATCTGATGCTGTTCATGATTCAAAAGGAGAAGAGGGAATTTCTCTCAATTGTTCCTTTAGCAATAATGGGTTGTTTTGTTGGTTTGTTTTTTCTTTACCCAGTATAGTCATGATCTTGTGACGTGTGAAGCTAGACAGGGATGGGTGCTGTCCCAAAATACTGCTTGTTTCAAACAGAGTTTTCAGAAAAGTTGTCTCATTCCTGCACTGTCCAGGCCTGTGGTGCAAGGAAGAGGTGACATCTCAGGTGTAAAGTGGCCGTGTGGATAACACCCTCATCTGTGCTCATACCTCATTTTGGTGAGACTACCTAAGAAAAAAATACATCAGTGGTGAAGCGGTTGTTGAGGAAAGGCAAAGCAAGAAATGGGAAAAGCCAAACTCTTTTCATACCCTCTGCTGACACCCGTGCATTTGTCCAGTGTGTTTCAGCACTGCCTACACTGATTTCAGTGGAAGTATGACTTCATTCAGTGCAGCTCTTCCTCCTCCTCCTTCCTGGACGCACAGCGAATCTGTAATCATGTGTTTACTCTGTATATTCTGCAGTTGCCTTGGCGATGCCTGTGGTGACTCAGAGCGTTATTTGACCTCGAGGGGATTAGCCACGAACAACACACAGTGTGTGAGACCAGCCCTTATTCAAACACCCAGCCCTGGGCACTCAGCAAGTGCTCTGCAAGGAAACTCCTGCCAGCAGCTTTTAGCCAAAATCTCGTCCTTTAATTCCAGCTCCGAGCATCTTTCATTTATTCCTTTGATGCAAGGAGTGTTGCACATCCCTGCGAGCACAGCAGCTCCTGGGGACAGCTCAGGTGGATTAAGGAAGGGCAGAGTCACTCAGGAGTCTCTATGCTTCCCTTGAACCTCCTCTGCATCCCTTCTGGACTTGAAGGCTCTTCCCTCATTCTTGCCCCAAGTCCTCAAAATCTTGTGTGGTCCCCAGGAGACTTCAGACAAAGTCCATCAGCGGCTGGGGTGAAAGTGGTGACTGTAATTCTGTTAAAACTGAAGTAAAACCACGCCCAGATTTGTAATTTTGGTTTCTTTACCTTTTCAGTGGGTTTTTTGATGTATGGAAACGTAAAAAAACCAGACAAATTATTTCATTACATTTGCTGCCAAAATTAATCAGAATGTTTTAGCAAAGCTTTCAAAGAAAATCACATTAAAAAAGAAGTCTTAACAAGATAAAGTTGTTTTAGGTGAAACATTAAAGAAAATGGAATGGAAAAGCTGTCAAATACCTCATAAATTTTCATTGTATTTGAAAATTCTCTATGTCCTGAAAGACTTTACCTAAATAAAAGCTTATCACTGCAGAATTAAATGACTGCTGCATCTTCTATAATTACTAGAGCAATCTGCCTCTTTTCTAAGCTTTTTTCATCATCAGCCTTAAACACTGAATATTTATAGTCCATACTACTGTTCAATTGTGAGCTTTTATTTTTGTACATAATAAAAAAAAAGGACTTCTGATTGTAAATTTATGGGAGCAGCTTTATTTTACCTGAAGATGTGCATAAATACAGATTCATCACTTCTTCAAACTACAGAATACTTACCTGTATTTATGCACATGCTCTCAAGAATAGGATGGATTATTTGCCCTGCTGTTGGCTGTGTTAATTTAAGGAAAGTAATTTCTCCTTGTAAGGAGCAGATTCTCAGCTGATCAGTCATAACTTGAAGTGTCAAAGTTAGCTACTGAGATTCAAGAATGAGCCAGGAGATGATGTTTGGTGTGCTTTCAGTAGCTCTTTTGCCAGCCTAAGGACACCCCAGGTTACATCATCCAACAAAGCTTTTGTGAAAAGCTACCAAAACCTAATTTAACTGCTGGCTTTACTGTCACTGTTACAGTTCTTCTGTTTCTAATTAATCTGGTTGAAATTCTCCCTAATGGAGGCAGTTTTCCTCAGTACCAGAAGCACTGTGTAGTTCTGCAGCACAATTTCAAACACTTATCAGACACAGCTTTAAGGGGGCAGGTTGAGGTGTAATGGCACTGGCACTGCTCCAGTGGGGATCTCAGTGCAGAAGCTTGGTCACTGGAGTTTGGGTGTTCAGAAAGCATCAAAAGTCTGAGCAGGGAAGGAAGTAGAGAAATGATAATATCTCTGCTGCTGTGGTTAAACTGTTGTTGGCTGCTGAATTTTACTGTTGGGGATGGATATGTCCTCTGAGGTCAGAGATGCTCGTCCTGCTGGTGTTGGTCATTAACTGAGCTTTTCAGCAAGTCCTTATTCCTACAGCAGCTGAGACTGCTGTAATCTTCATGCATTTATTTCTTCCCACCATCTCTGCAGGGTAGGGAGGGTAACTGAGGCCAAGCAGATTGCATGTGGTAGTGAAGGAAATCTGTGTAAAGCAGGGAAGTGAAACATTGATTGCAAGACAGCAGCCTCATCTCCTGCCTCTCTGCTAGAGCAGCTTTTTTTTCCCACTGGGAAAAAACCCAACCCAGTAATAAAAATCCTCAAATCATGATCTGGCAAACAAACCAGCAGTAGAAGGAATGACCTCATCACTGTCCACACGAGTCAAAAGTCCCAACCACAGCTTGCCATGGCCAGTGGAGGCATCTCAGCATTGGGAAGCTGTTGGGGAGATCTAGGGAAATTTTCATGCAGGAGCTGATGTGCTGGGAGCTCCAATATTTGTGTGGTGCATTTATTGCAAAAGTTTGCATGCCATCACTGTAGCAGCTGTATGATTGGACATGTATTTTGCTTTGCATTTCACCACTGGTGGTCTGGAAAGCGTTGGAGCCATTGGGGAAATTTGAAATGAAATTTCAAACATGGAGAGACAGTCCAGAAGTCCAGAGCTGCAGCAGCTGCTGATCAAATAAGTGAAGGGTAAGAAACACCCTGTCTGTGAGCTAGGTCACCAAATCAAGAAGTAAATTTTGTGAGATATAATTGCCTTGGTGAGTACTGTTGCAGTGTGCTGTATCACTCTGAGCTCTGTAATACCAAAATCGCTTTTCTCATGTTTTTTGAACTCAAAAGGTGCAGGATTCTTTTGTGGGTTTCAGAGGGGAGGAGAATCACAACTGGAAGTAGAGAAAGGGTCTGAGAGACTGTGTGTCTGCTGGTAGCTGCCTGCCAGCAGTTTCCACAGGGCTGACACATTCCCATTGACTCCCTCTGAGTTTTCTCTCCCTCCTTAAGCCAAGGCAGAGAAGCAGCTTCAGTCTTTAACTTGTTCTTAATTCCACGGCTCTCAGAGTTGTTTCTTGGGTTTTTTTTTTTCTCCTTGCTTTCTTTCTACTAGTCAAAAGGATAGACAAAAATTAATTTCAGTTAGGATGGAAATAATCTTCATTTCAAACTCTTCTTTCACTGTGAAATCGTTTACATATGGTCGTGCTTTATTCACTTCTACCACAATGTTTTCCCCTAAGAAATAACTCTTCATAGAAAAAGCTGTATTTCATGAATTACAATCTTTGTACTGGTAGACCAGAAGGGTAAACAAGTTGCATAACAAATGGCCACTTGGCAATACCAGTTGTGGATTTGAAAATATTCTTAATTATGAAACAAAAAAAGCCCTTAAAATAGACTAAAACGGCATAGCCAAGAAGACTTTTTGCAGTTCTTCCTCTTCGGTGTATTTAATTGCTTGAGGCAGTGTAATTAAAAGGAAGTTATGCCAGTGCTAGATGACATCAGTCACAGGAAAAAGTGATTGAATCTGTGTTGAAATTATTTAGGATGTAATGTGTGGGGTCTTACACTTCTCTAGGTTTTTAGGGCATCTGCAGTGTGTGTGAAGGCATTTAAAAAAATCTTTACCCACTCTTCAATCTCTCTTTCACCTTTCCAGTGAAAGATTTGAAAGGAAAAGTGGAGGCTCAGATTGCTTGTATTGGTGGTGTGTTTCATAAGGCTTCCTGTGTTGCAAGAGTGAATACAGTAACTGTACATTTCACAATTGCACTTCAAAGATGGGATCTGATTTTCAGAATCAGAACTCAGGATTTCTGAAGCAGAAAAGAAGCACTTTCTGGATGGTCACAGGAGATCCCTTGGCTTCCTTTTCCATAAGCCACCAGATGACAACATCTCTTGGGTGCATCTTGGATGCAAATCTGAGATCCTTCATGAGGTTCACAACATTTGTTTTCTGGTTTTCCTGTCCTCAAATCTCTCTGTAAGACCTCTTTCAACCCAGCTCCACCATGGTGACTTGGAGGATGCAATTAGTCTTTAGTCACCTTCCAAGCAAACCCAAACATGTGCTTCCAGCTGGGCTTTAAATAGCTGCCCAGGCTGGGGGCCCATTGTTTGATAGCTCCAATGTGAATTCTGAAAATAGGAGGTTTGGACAGGATTTCCACTTTTGGAGGAGTAGGAAATGAAATCATCTTTTAATAAAGCTCTGTTTGGGGGTGTTTTGTCTCCATGTAGGCCTTGTTAAACAAGAAAAAGCCTGAAGAGTTCAGCTGCTGCCCTTTTAACTGCACCCCAGGTCCCAGGCACAGGTAGCAATTAGATGGACAGGTCTGAGCTGTACTTTAACTTATCTGCAAATGACTTGCAGCTGAGAAATCTCCCCCTGCTCTCGTGCTCATTGATGTGCATCAGTACCATGCAGAGGAAGCATTGCTATCATGCTGATACATCTCATCTCTTCAGGGATGAGAACACACAGACCAGAGCACCATGTCTTCATTTTTCATTCTCCTATTTCCCCCAGAGCAAGCTTTGTTAAGTGTCCCCATTCATTCCTAGTAAGGAATTCTTCTGTTTAAGAGCTGTTATCTCATTTAAAATAATTTTTAAAGCATGGTTTGATGAGTAGATGAGGAATTTGCTTTATAGCAGCAGAATTAGTTGTTGTACCCATCCCCTGCATAGATTGAAATAGTTTTTTAATTTCTGGATTTTTCTTGCAATATATTGGTGTTTCTGAAAACAGCTCCAAGTCAAGAGTTGTTTCCAAGCTAGATTTAAAGTAACTGAGGAGCAAAAGGAGAAATGGGATAAAAAGCAATATTGCTGGAGTTAAGAGATGGATTATTTCACTTTTATCACAGTCAAGACAGCATACAAATGACCACATTTGATACTCTGGCAAAAAAAAATGGATGGAGAAGGGAAGTGTAGCCATGCAGTGTGAGACATCAGCCAGTGAGAAACACTGTAAGGTTTGTGAGGAGAGTTTAAACCTGAAGGAGGATACTGCTGGATGGTATTGAGAATTTCATCATTTCTATTGCTGTTCTGGCCAAAGGGCTGGATTTCTGGAGGAGACTGAAGGCAATCAGAAGGGGTGCTGGGCAGTACTGGGAACCTGATGATGTTGTCAGGTATGGAGATTTCTCATCCCTTCTCTGAGGTGCTCTCATCTGTGTGATTTGTTCAGTTACATGTATTTTCAGCCTATGGAAATACAAACCTTTGTCAATAGGCTCATTGCTCCTCCTGCCTGTCATGGTTTAACCCCAGCCAGTAACTAAGCCTCACACAGCTGCCTCTTGTGCCATGAGGAAGAGAATTGAAGGAGTAAAAGTGAGAAAACTTGAGAGCTGAGATAACGCCAGGTTAAGAGATAAAGCCACATGCAAACAAAGCAAAACAAGGGATTAGATCACCACTTTCTGTGGGCATGCAAGTGTTCAGCCATCCTCAGGGCACCAAGGCTCCATCACATGTAGTGGAGATTTCCTCCTTCTTTCCCCAGCTCTATACAGTCCATATGGTCTGGGATATCCCTCGGGTCACTTGGGGTCAGCTGTCCTGGTTGTGTCCCCTCCTAACTCCTTGTGCCCCAATCCTCCTCACTGGTGGGGTGGCTGAGAGGAAGAAAAGGCCTTAGGTCTGTGTAAGCAATGCTCAGCAAGAAGGAAAATATGCCTGGCTTATCAAAACTGTTTCCAGCACAAATCCAAGGCAGCCCCACGCTAGCTACTGCAAAGAAAATTAACTCTATTCCACCAAAACACCAAAACCAGCCCACTGACACACCCAGAGTTTTTTCTTTCTCTGTTTCCAATGTCAGACATTTTTCTGTTCCACATCTAGGCAGATGTATGAGGGGGTTAAAGTAGTCCATGGTCACAGGTGATGGAACCACCCTGATGGGTGATAAATGCATAACTTGGTGTTTAACCCATGTTAGAAGAAAGCCCTGCTGTCTGCCAGAGGGAGCAGAAAGGTGAGGACAGGAGCAATACTGGCTGTTCTGGCACTGCCTGGAGCTCTGTGTGATTGTGGGCAAGTTACTTAACCTCATGAAAACAGATTTGGTTTGGCAGTGTTAACTGCTTTGCCTCCTGAGAGTGCCAGAAAGCTCAGCTCCCTTCTGGGAATGCTCTGGGACAAGGGCTGTAGAAGTTCAGATATTAGTCCAGGCCTTTGGATCTTTGATGTGGTGAGGAGTGTTGCCCCACTGATGGTTCCTTCAGTAGGTTCCTGTACTGGGGACATGTTTGCTCACATTGTTCCTGTAGCAATTTCAAAGCAGGGGGAGCAGAGACCTCTTGAACAATCTTTCTAGTATTGTTTGCTCTTGTTACATACTGGCTCCCCTTTCATTTGAACTGCTTGCCAAGAGTCAGAACCTGCCCCATGTTCTTACCCCCATGTCTGACATCTCAGATGTGAGGAAGCAGAACATCAAAGCTCTGTGAGCGGTTGCCTTTCTGAAGAATATTCCCTAAGGTTCAGCACGGTGCTTGTTTGATCCTGTTAGATAAAAAATGGATTGTCAGGTCTGTCACTTTCTCTTCTAGGCTGCATTCAATATCTGTGGAAGTTCTAGTACAATCCTTGTTGGCCACAGGACATGGTCTTTTTATCGCCTTCCCTTGTGTTGCATTTTGCAGCAGGTGTTTAACACATGCTCCATCCAAGGGAACTTTGTGTACATCCACGATGTGCTGCCTTAAGGAGCCCACACGTCCTGACAGAGCCCTCTGTAGCTGTTGTCTCGATGGAGGAGCCTTTGCTGTCCCACAGCAGAGCTGTTTGGCATTGTGACAAGGAAGTGACTGTCCCAAATGGTTTCTCTGTAGCTGCTCATGGGCTGTTTTCAGCTGCTTCAATCCTGAAAGTCTGCTGGCAGAGTAGTTGTATTCTAGGTTATTCTGCAGATGGCATTCTTATGGGAATAGGCAGAAAATATTTTTTAAAAATTAAATCAAAGGTTTAGCTGTCCTCATGCTATTAAGGAAGCTTTTATTTTGTTTGGTTTTTTTAAACTCTGCATTCTTGCAACCTTCCACTGCTCTGTGTTAGGGAGAGCCCAGCTCACAGGATTTGAGTCAGCTCCTGTAGGCTGGCACAGCCCTCTCGCAGTGTGCACAGAGATCACTGCTCTTGTGGGGGCTGGAAACAAAAGTAATGTCTTTCCTACTCTGTATTTGATGCCCATGGGAAGATCAGCAAAGCAAGAACGTGTAGGGGGACTAAGTGGCCCTAAAGGCATGTTTCCCCCAAAGTTATATCATCCCCCTCACTTCTCTCTTGAACATTTGGGGCTTTTAGAGTGAGGATGAGTGGAATCTGCATGGGTTTCATCTGAGCAGCTGAGTACTAGTGCAGTAAAGTATTAGAAGGCACATGCAGTATTTTCAAGAGCAGTAGAAGTTCTTCCTACCCCTCTTCTTCAAAACAACAGAACTAGTAAACCTACTCCTTCAGCTTTCACATCATCCTCTTGCTAATAGGTACCTGGTGCTGGAAGGAAAGAAGTTTTCCCACCTTTCAGCTTCAGAGCATCTTGGTTGTATTGAGTTGCAGCAACATCCATGTGTGTTTTCCTCCCCTTATCCACTTGCCTTTGATACCTTTCCAGCTGCATTTGCTCTCCTTAGGAAGCCACAGCCTCATCTCTGACAATTTTGGTGTTACCCGCAGTGTCCTAATAGCAGTTTTGACCTTTCAATTAACTTCAGGATTGCCTCTTTCAGCAGACAAAATCTGTACAGATGCCAAAAGCCTCAGAACAGATTTGTGAGGCTGGCTGAAAGACCATGAAGATTAGGGACATATTTTCCCTTTTGTCAGGGAAATCAACAGCAAAAGGCCCCGACAGAAGAAGGAAACTTTCCCACTGACCACAAATAGGGGCTTAAATTGAATTTTCAAGCCTTTAAAAATAAATCGTCATTTTGTATTTAATTAAGCAGGGTTTCCTGAATGTGGTAGTATGCTGAGGTCATGGGCAAAAAGAAGCTTTTCCAGTAATTAGTGCAGGGTCCATGCTGTTCTGGCAAAAACAGCCATGACATCAGTCTGAGGCTGGAACAAGAAACTGTGCCACACAGTGAACTTGAAACACAAACCTTATTATTGAAGGGACATGTCTGACAACTACAAGTTCTGGTTGCGTTGGACACATAGTATATTTTTTCTTTTAAAATTCCCAAGAGGTGTTTGGTTTGGTTTGGTGTTGGGTTTTTTTTTTCCCCCCCTCAAGTTTCTGAGTCAATGAAATTGCTGCCATGCCAGGGCCTCCTTTCTCCTGTTTCCCCTGCCCTAAATAAAGAAAGAAATTACCAAACTTCCAACCTTCTTGTTTTGTAAATACGGAAAGTGGTCATTTCCATGTTTTGCTTTAGCAGAAGCAGCTTAGTTTTTGGTTCTGTCCTGTGAACCCAAATGCAAGGGGCAGGTGCAGCAATGAGCACACAGAGGGCATGCCCAGGCAGGTCGTGCTCTCGTAGCCATGTAGATCTTTGTTTTGGGTGAAATGTCAGTGTTTTCAGTGCAAGCCAAGTGTTGTGACAGCATTTGGAGTGTGTAGGTTTGCAGCACTCAGATTCTAGTTTCGGATGAGTTATTGGAGTCCTGCAGAGCTCCGAAAGAAAAGTTTGTCCACATAACCTGGCTTTGGTATGTTAGCAAAATCTTTTACTTAAATTACTTAAAATTCTTGAGATTGCTTGTTGCTGAATCTAAATAGCCTGGGTGGCTTATAGGTCTTATACTGGGACAGAGAAAAGTTATAAATTTTTTCCTTTTAAAATCTGTAATAAATACTTGTCTCTGATGATACATATAAATTCTAAAGATAGCTTTATTTTAGAGTTGTGACCCTCAATAACTTGGTCATATTTGATTTAATGCAAAGAGTGTGTGTGTCAAAGGAATTGCTCATTCATGTTTTCTCAGCCCATGCCATTTTCCTTTTCTTTTTTTTTTTTTACCATTTGCCTGAATTTTGTTTTTCAGGCCACGACTGCTGTGAGACAGTGAAGGTGGCACTTTGTGCCTCTAGAGAAGGTCACCCCGTTCTGGTTGTGGCAGAAGAGAGTTTCCAGTTTGTCCAGGACGAAGCCTACGATGCTGCCCAGTTCCTGGCCACCTGTGCTGGCAACCAGCAGGCGCTGAATTTCACACGATTCTTGGACCGCTCAAGGCCGCCTGCTGCAGACGTGGATTTCTTGGATGAGAAAGTGGCCTTGGCATTTCGACACCTGAAGCTGCCGGCAGAATGGAACGTGCTGGGAGCAGACCAGTCCCTGACCGGTGAGGAATTCCGGGGCACAGTGAGATTTGCAGGTTGGGAGGGAGGTAAAAAGCCTGGGAGAAAGGGTTCCCTGCCTGGGAACCTGCCCTGTACCTTCCAAAGGGTGTGGTGGCCTCTGTGCTCAGAGACAGGATGTGATGTCCATCTACATCCCATGTCTTGCCTTTCAGACTCCTTAAAATATATAAGATATATAGTATATTATTATTACTATTACTATTATATATAATAATATGTATAATATATAATACAGAATACATAATACATCATATACCATATATAATCACAACTCATTATTTCTCCAGGTCTTCTCTTATGAAACAGCATATGCCATTATATTTCCCCTATACCCTGAAAGGATTTTTTTGTGTGTAACAATGGCATATGTATCAGCATAGTGCTATATGCTGAAGGAACCCCGTGTGTAGAGTATCTGATGCTCCTGGAAATATCCTTGTGCCAGAAATTTGGCGCTTGTAGTAAATGTTGGTTGTATAGCACAGGTGCAAAACAACTGTAACATGAAAAGTACATGTGATTTTTCTTGGAGAGCTTGGGGCTCTGGCCCTGAGGGTTTATGTCACATCCCTGGTTGCACACAGGATGGGTTAACACTGCAGTTCCCCAAAATAAGCCTGGACAACTTTGCAAATAAAAGAAGAGAAGGATGGGGAAGCTTGACCCTTTACCACAGCAGTGAGGGCTACTGAGAGCTTATAAATGAACCCCAAGGCTGGCCCAAAATCTCTGGTGGCTGCTGAAGCAGAAGTGCTGAGGTGTTCAGGATGCTGTGGTGTGTCTGTGTCCTTGGAGTTCTGCTTATTTTGTCACCGGGGTAAAAGGGAGACTAATTCCAGTATGTACAAATCCTTGCTGTAAATTTTCAGGGTATTTTGGCACATAGTTTCACTTCAGGAATGTGACTGTGAGGCATCTGTTATCTTTTATAAGATGCAGTGGCACAAACACTTGAGTAGGGCTGGGATGTGGCTCTCTCAGCGCAGCAGGCTCAGTTCTGCTCACTGCAGCAGGGTTTTCCACAGGATATTTTCCTGCTTTATTTTTCTCAGCTTGCTGACTGCTTTTGTAAAACTCAGTACAAAGAAAGGCAATTCCCATGATAGCAGACATTAAAATATTTGATTTTTAATTAATTAAATATGCTTAATGAGTCCTTGATAGAAATTCAGCAGCTGTCATCTGTTTACAAGGAGATAAACACTTGGTATTCTTTTCCTTTGTGTGAAAGTCACTGATGTTTCTTTCTGCACTTGAAAAGTGTTGTGATAATGCAGACATTTCTGGTTTTAGTGATATAAATACATCACGGTGATCTTAACGAAAACTTTGAAACTCTGAATTGTTGCTGATTTTGCAGGAAGGCTGAGGTCTGATTTCTCTCTTTGGCTTTGATTATTCTTTGGAAAGTCAGCGCTTAGGGAAACCAGGCTGTAAGATTTATATTGATTTGCTCAGCCTGTGCTTGTGTGCCTGAAGTTGTGGTTATGCAGGGCTCTGTATGTTAATGGACTTGTGGAGCTTCTGTGGCATCCGCAGTAGGAAGGGGGAGTTCTGTAGTGTGAAATTCTATCTTGTGCTGAGGTGTGTGTAGCTAGAAGTGAATAAATATAATGTCACTAAATGCAAATTTAAATCAAGATTATTAGTGCTATAAAATATGTTCCTTTTTGTTAGAGGCAGTGAGATATTTACACACAGGGAATTGGGGGGGATTTTTGTGATTGTGAGAGGTATGATTTGCATGCATAAGAATCCTTTGGTCACGAAACTCTGTTTTGCTAGAGTGAGATGGAAGAGATATCCCCTGGTTTATGGCTGAGCACTAGATTAGAAAAACCTCTGTGCTAAAATACAGCACCCTTACAGTGGTGCTTGTGTGTTAATCTGTGTGTGGGAGAGAGAAAAGCACTGCAGACATTGCCCTGTAGGAGCATTTGGACAATCAGGCACATTCTGGCCAGTGCCTGCAGTGGGGACACCCTGTCCTGTGCTGCTTCACTACCTATGAACAGCGATCGCAATTCATGCTTCGCATTTCCCTAAATGTCAGCACCAGATAACTTCACATAACCTTCTCGAAGGAGAAAATACTATAGAAATGAGAACAAAAGAAAATGTCAGATCCCTCCTTCAAAGATGTTTAGTGCTGCCTCTGAGCTGGCACGTCTCTATGGGCTCTTGTGGGCTGGAAACAAAACGCTGCTGTTCAGCAAAACCTCAGAAGGCAGGAGCGAGCCGGGAGCCCCCGCCAGCTCCCGGAGTGCCACAGCCTGATGGGGAACTGCTGCTCAGAGGAGGCTGCTGTTGTCAAACATGTTTAAAGGTCGATTTTTCAAAGGCCTGAAGCAGGAGTCTAACTTTTGCAAAAGTTGGGAAGTAATGGCTTTCTGCAGGCAGAAGCTGGGTACGAGATCTTCCACTGAACGCAGCTCTGGGCTGAATTTTGAGGAGGGGGTGATTGTGTGGAGGCTTTTCCTTGGTTTTGCCTGCACCCAGGCCTGGCCAGGCTTCGAGCAGAGGGCAGGGATTTCACTGCTGTCACCCCAGAGGGCAGAGAGGCTGCTGAAAGTTTCACCCACCCCAGTCTCCTGAGGCTGTTGAACTCACCTGCTGTGCCACTAAACAGACACAGCCACAGAACTGGGGCTGGGAGCACCTGAGATGTCAGAGTTCCTTGGGCTCCATCTCTCGCTGGGACAGGCAGAGGAGACTCATCCATTTGGTGGGATGAACTGGGAGGCAGAAGAGAGCCCAGGACACTGTGACTGGGAAAGAGCACAGTCCCTGAGACACGGCTGTGCTCCTCACCAGGCATACACTGTCCCTCCACAGCCAGCAGTTCCTGGCCTTCTCTTAGTTATCTGTCTATCTGTATGAACTCCAATGGCATCCACAATTTCAGAATATCCATAATTAAGGATTAGTCTTGTTACTGTGGTATTCCAAACACAGCATTTCTTTCAAGTGCCATATAATCATGTCTGTCTTAATAATTACAAGTGCATGTAGCTTTCTAAAGAACATGGTTGTTACTGCTGTCAAAAGTGGGGCTATTTACTGTTCTCAGTGGCATTTAAAGGCAGCTATTAAAATGGAACAGATTGTTGCACTTTATGTCTAGAAATCAAAATTTAATATGTATCCTGAGGATGTATGCAATGTAAATACAGGACTATGATGTCCTATTTTAAATTACTGAAGAGAAAATAAGCTAACTAGAAAACCACAATTGAATATTTTGAGGTATGAGTAATGATTATGGCTTGTTTATGTTGCAGTGGGGTAAAAAAAAAAAGGAGAAAAAAATTAGGGAGGATCTGAGACAAAGGTATAGAAAGCTTTGAGAGCTTAGTTGTATCACTAGTAAACAGATCACTTTCAAAATAACTTGGAAGTAAGGAAGTTTGAGTAAACAGTCTTTCCATTTTTCTTAATAAGTGAGTGGTGAAACCCAGAGCTGTGGCTGATTTTTGGTTGTATGAGCTTTCTGGGGTGGTGCTTCAGGAGCTGGTTGATGCTGTCAGAGGGTTGCTCTGATCACCATGATATGGAGCAATTCCCCTGGGAGTGTAGGACTGCTGTGAGACAGTGAGGCAGGTTTTCAAGCAGATAACCAGGAGACCATCAGATGGGATAGAACACTTAAATGATGGCAGTTATTGATGTGTTGAATATGTACAGCTTCCCAGAAAGGCTCCGAGATAAACATGGTCCTTCAATAAATACTGTTTGGGAAATTAAACTCCATGACCTCACCAGGTGGGGGGTGGGTATAGAGGGAAACTCTCTGCCCTGGTTTGAAATAGTCTGAATGTATTAGGATTATGTTTTTAATAGCTTCATGTACAAAAAACCAGTAGGATTTCAGTGTACAGGACAACATGAGTGTCACTGGGAATAGAGATCAGGAATTGGGATTTTTTTTGCATGAAGGGAGAATGTCTGAAGAGAGAAAGTCACCAAAAAGTCTGTCTTATTTTAAACAAAAAAAAAAATCCTAAAAAAACCTTTATAAAACACTCAGAATTTGGTTATTAGTACCAAGTCTTTTTTTCCCATGGGAGGATGCTAAAGTTACGCTACCAATGATGTATTTCAGACATGGAGCTTTAAACTGTTCATCTGCTGCACTCTTGTTACAGTTTCTCTTGGAACCCTTTCAATGTAATAGTTACAGGTGTTCTTTTGGTTGGGTTTCATATCCTTTCCAGTCTGCTGCTCAGCTTCTGTGCTCTCTGATAAGGGATGGTATGGTATAAATCAGCATGATCTGTTCAGTGCCAACAGCACAAAGTGCTCTGTTCAGCAGCAGTCCTTGACAAGATGTAAAAAGTATTTTCCATACCTAAATTTAGTGCCCTCTGCAGTGGAAAATGGGAAGCAGAAAGCAATTCCTGTTCAGACAGCATCAGAAATGTGCTGCTCAAGACTGAGATACACTCTTTAGTCTGTGGCTGAGAAATTGTTGGATGAGAATGTTCCTGTTCCCTTTGATATTAGTAGGAATGGGGACATGGTGATCTTTTGGTGTGCTTTGAAAAATTTCTTGTTTATCAGTTTTACACATCTTTTTATTAACTGAGCTCATAACTCCAAACATAACATCTTTGCCTTGACCTTTCTGCAGTGCAGTTGTCTGCTGGAGCCTTCCTCTAGGACCTCAGTGTGAAGTGGCAGCTTGGTTCTGGGGTTTTTTTACCTTTGTTTCTCAAGGATTGATCTGAGCAGTGAGAACGTTTCCAGCAGAAAGATTTTGAGGCCAGATGTGATGGTAGATTTCCAAATGGCTGAGTGTACCTGAGTTTGGGTGAGAACCAAGTGAAGGTCATGAGCACAGGCAGATGAAGCAGTGCTGCCCCATTCCATAACTGGCTCATGAGATGTCTCAGGGCATGGAGGATAAACTGAGCATAAGTTGTAGGTTACTCTGCCTGGAAAGTTATTTTTAAAAAGGAACAGTAGGGGTTTTTTTGTTGTTATTTAATCAGGTTTAAAATGAAAGCTTTTACTTAGTGTTCTTGGGCATGTCATACCCAAAGTTTGGTTTTTTTNCTGGCTCATGAGATGTCTCAGGGCATGGAGGATAAACTGAGCATAAGTTGTAGGTTACTCTGCCTGGAAAGTTATTTTTAAAAAGGAACAGTAGGGTTTTTTTGTTGTTATTTAATCAGGTTTAAAATGAAAGCTTTTACTTAGTGTTCTTGGGCATGTCATACCCAAAGTTTTTTTTTTCCTTCAATGCTTATTTGTTTTGTGCTAATAGCACCTTAAACCTTAATCCTTTACTATTAGCAAAGTACATATGACAGTCTTCCATGGAAATTTGGTCCTCAGTTGCGCAGATAAACTGTCTGTTCTTGTATCACAGCAGAAAAAAAATACAGAAAAATAATATATCCAAAGTCTTGTGTTTTGCCAGCTGGACTAGAGTACCCTGCCATTATGGGGCAATAATCATATGTTTCAACTCTTGCCTATTACTAGGAAACGAGAAAGGAACAAAACAATCTTGGCCTTTTCAGTATCGTGTGTCTTGTATTTCCACAGTTTCCTAATTACCAGAAGCTTCTTGTTGACATTCAAACGACAGCCATTTTCAGCTGAGGAGCTATTGCTTGGTATGTGGCAGGAGGAGGGGCTTTTGCAAGTTAAAGCTTTTGATAGTCTTTCATGTGTGGGACATTTTGCCCCACGACAAGGTCATAAAATCATTGACTGGGTTTTCAGCATTTTGTGTGACAAGCTTCATCCCTTCAAAGGTAGGAAGTCTGAAGGGATCTGTCTGTCTTCCTGCCCTCTCCATCCAGCAAAGTGTCCATACTTGATGTAGACCAGCTCTTGTCTGGTTTTGAGAAACACCATACACCAACAGATGTATTTTCATTATGTATTAGTAGTTAATCCAGCCCACAGATGGCACATGCCTTTTTAAGTGTCACCGTGCAAGTTTTGCACAATCCAGAACCTTCCAAAGCCATTGCCCGGGGCCCCTGCAGTTGTTGGATGTACAGTACTTTGTCTCTTCGTTGCCATCATCTGTGCCCATCTGTTAGGGTGGCCTCCTGCCAGGTTCTGTGTCAGGCAGAGCCTTCCAAAAGTGGATAGTGAGCCTGTGTGTTTAATATGCTCTGGTGGCAACACGCCACCTCTTCTGGTACAGATCCTGTGTGCACACTGTCACCACCCTAAGGCATCAGGGCAGGGCCACAGGCGCTTCAGTGGCGTTTGCAGACACCTCCATCCAGACTCTGGAACTACTCTGTCCACTGATTCAGGGAGAAATGAGATTGTTTCAATAGAACAGGAGAGATGTTCCTAGAAGGTGCAGTCATATCAGCAGGTTGGGACAACTGGAGAGGCTTTGTGACAACTGGGAGGGGCCATTTCATCTTTGGACATATGAGACAGAGAGGAGCACCCATTTGGCTCAGGGACAAGGGGGATATCTGCCTGCATCTTGCAGAACTTGTAGTTGGTGGTGTGTGTTTAGCTGTGAACCGTGAGCTTCTCCCTGTTGATAATGCTCTCACCTGCAGGAGGAGGAAGCATTTTGGTCCAGGGATCTGTGCTTATGCTTTGCAGGTCTATGCTGCTCAACTCTGGGGCAGAGAACTGTCTGTTCTAGTTAGGAAGATGATTTTCCCTTTCCACAAAGCAGCCATAACAGGAGACCCCATGCGAGAACAGGAGGTGGTCAGACCAGTGCAACACGTTCTTTATTTGGATGGCAGTTGTTTGCTTTAACAGAAGTGCTTTTGTGCCTCCTGCATCTCTGTAGGAAGTACTACACATTAATTATGTTGGCTCTGCCAGTCAGTGTACAGGTAGTGAGGGAGCTTTGTGCATGTACAAGTTCTTTGAGTAAAACATTGGGCATTAGCTTTCACTCTGGAAAAGTCCTACCTGTATCCACATTTTGCAGCCTCATCAGTACCCTTTTTTTGTGTCTGTCTGTTGTGTTATTTTTCATTAAATCCAGGGCTGCAACCGTTGATTAACCTCCATATTGTGCTATTTCTAAATCATTACGCTCTGTAACATTTAATACCCAAATCCTTCTCATTACTTAGCCAAAAGCTGAGAATTTGTTTCTGGGAGAGCTCAGCCATTCCCTTTTCTCTGGTCAGCTGGAACCTCCATTCAGACACACTCGTGTATTCAGGGCAGCTTGGTTTTGCTTTACGGTAATCAAGAGGAGGTTAGGGGGAAGACTTGGTTTGCAGCCCACAGACCTAATTTGGAGTTATTCAGAAGGGAAATGGTGCCAGAAAGCCTTTGGTTCTTGCATACAGATTAGTTCTTCAGAATTTGATCCAAAAAGTTGTGAAAAATCGTGTGTGAGGCAGTGGAGAGCTGCCCGTTTTTGCTTTGTTTTGTTTTTCTCCAAAGGTCTTAATGATGTCCCTAAAGTAAGTAAATAAGCAGGAAAAACAGCAGCACTTTGAAGAAGTGATTTCTCCTGGGGCACACTTCCTAAAGAAAAAAATACAAAATTAAATCCCAAAGCCATTATGTGTGTGCATTTAAAACCTGTTGTATAGGTTTGGCTGGCACCCAAATTAATAACCCAATAAATCATTTCTGTGATATTAAAGGGTTTATACCGAGTGTGCTCGTTGGCATGGCTTTCTGAGACCCAGTTGGTGCTTTTTTGTTGTTGTTGCTGTCAGTCAATACTGAAATCCTTTGTTAATTAAAAGAACAAATTTTTATTTCTTGCAGTTTTTTTAACCCAAATGCTTTTGCCTTTCATACAGAAATAACAAGCTTTGATCTGCAAGTGCCGGATTTCAGCAGTGCATCTGGAGCTCATTTCTGGTTAAAGCTTTTCAGAGCATCATTCTAGGGCTGCAGCTTTTGGAGTAGGGGGATATTTTTCTGAAATGAAAGCTCAGGCTCCAGAATGACTTTTACCAAATTAGAAGGTCATGGTTATTGAATACAAAAAGCAGCAGTGGAGATTGGTCGTTTATAAATGCTACTAGTCAGAATGACCGAACTACTGTATTAAGCTGAGAAAAGCTAGTCTGAGGCATAATTGAACTGGGAAAGAAAACCTTTGCTTTTTTTTTTTTTAATTTTGTCTAGATGAGTTTTTAAACAGTTCTCTTTTATAACTGCTTTGGGTATGTGCATCAAAGGTAATTGTTATTTTTCTCTTCATGCCTTGGGATAAATCAGCATCCCATTAGATAGCAAAATTTGTCTGTCTCTAAAACCTGTTCCTGGTTGTGTGAGGAGAAGGTTTGGATATCCAGGAAAACCCACCTGCCCACGCTTCTGTTTGGGTGTGCTGTAGCTTGGTGGTGGCTGTGGCTGCCCAGGAAATGGTGGGGTTTTCACATTGACTTCTGTGGTCCATGAGAGGTCCTGAGCTCTTCCAGTGCCACCGAAGCATGTCCCTCACTTTGAGGCTGGTCTCTCCTGGATTTTGGCAGCCAGGCTGTTTTTCCAGGTGCTGCCGGTTCCTTTGGGCTGTCAGCTCCCTGCCAGCTGCTGCGTGGTGGGGCTGGGATGTGGGGATACAACATTCCCCAAACCCTCAAGCCTACAAATTGCCATTTCTTTCTTCGTTTTTCTCCCTTCCCAGAGAACATCCCTCGGGAAACTCTGATGCATTTTGCGGTGCGGCTGGGCCTGCTGCGGCTGACGTGGTTTCTGCTGCAGCAGCCGGGTGGAAGAGGAGCTCTGAGCATCCACAACAACGAAGGGGCAACGCCTGTGAGCTTGGCCTTGGAGAGGGGCTACCAGAAGCTGCACCAGCTTTTGACAGAGTAAGGATGATTTGGTGGTTCCTCTGCTGGTTTTCCTGTCTCTGCCATGCCCGGCTTTGCTGGACATTGTCACTCAATGGTGTCTGAGTGCTGTACTCCATCCTTAAAGGCAATTTTGGTGTCATTTTGCTTTTACCGTTCTTGCTAGCAGCAATGAGGGCAGTCCTGAAGGTTAAGAAGAAATACAATAATTTTTTTTTTTTTTTGGGGGGGGGTCCTATTGCTTAGTATCCTGCTTCCAGCTGTCTTGTAAAGTCCAAAGTGAGTCACTAATATTGACTAATTAAGGAAAATCTTATGCAAACACAAATGAAAAAGCTTTTCTTGAAGCAAGCACAACTGCCCAAAAGGGCAAAGCTAACAGGTATTGTGGTGGTGGTGGACTGTTGTGTTCTTACTTTTTAGAGAGGGATGTTTTTAGTTAAATGAAATAGTGATCATTATATTGAAATAAGGCAGCATCTTGCACAGAATAGGCATTTTCCCCATGTAGGTAAAAAAAAAAAAAAGGAAAGAATTAATGCAAATATTTAAAAGTCAACAGAATATTTAACAGAAACAAGTCTCTTGTAAATGGTCTTAAAAAACAGCCAGATCTTACAACACATAGCAAATAACTAAATAATAATAACTCATAAACTGTTATGAGCATTTATTGCACTGCTTTACAAGGAATCCTTTGGAAGATGGCAAGTTAGTTTTGAGCAGCCAATGTTTGGAGATCTAGCTTTAATAGCTGAGGCTAAAAAAGACAAAGAGCTTAAAAAAATCTCGAAGGAGCTGTTTGTATAGGAGAAAAGATTTAGTCTCAGTGTGTGTTATTCTGATGCCTGGGTTCTCTTAAGCTTTGTTATAAACTTTGTGTTTCTATATTGACTTCTCAGATACTTGGGGTTTATGTTGAGTGACCCAATGTCATGTTTAGGAGTCTGCTATGTTGGCCACATTATCACGCAACATTCCCTGTTACAAATTGTAAATTATTCTGCTTTCTGTAGTTGTTGGGGGGCAGAAAATATGATCTGTATTACTGGAGTGATTGCATTTCTTATCCTTAAATTTATCCTTAAGTTTTATCCCTAAATTCAGGCAGCCACATGGAAAGTGAGGCTGAAGGAGAAGGTGCAGGGTAGGATGGGACCTATACCCAAATACCTTCTTCTGCCACCCTTGCTGGCATTAATACTGAGGGGATGACAGTGTTAAGGTTTTCTCCATCAAGGTCAACAGTTACACTGTGAAAACACAGCTATCTCATAGGCTGTATTGTAAAAATGGGATGTGCAAATCCATCCTGTAACTGCGGCAAGGTTCTTCAAGGTGAGACTAACCACATTAACAGGCTTTACATACTGTCAGGAAGCTTAAGCTGGCCAAAACTTGATTATAGAGCTCACAGCAAATACTGCAACCTGAATGCAAGTAGAGCTGGTAATTTAAATAAAAATGGGAAGTAAACAAAACAATTACAACAGCTATTCTTGTATTTGGTGAAGTATTTCACAACTAGCTCCAGTTTTGGAGTGGCAGTTCTCACTCAGTGGGATGAAAAGAGAGCTGGGATTCCATGACATTGTCCTGTGCCATTGGCTTTAAGGAATGCTGCTGGCCCAGTCCATGGAATTTCCCTGATGACCTTTGCAGTTTGTCTTTGAAAATAAGACACAAGCCAGTGCAGAAATGTTACCATCAAGGTCCCGATTCCTGTTCTTCTTGGTATATCCTTAAACTGTTCTTTGTTGTTTTCCTCTTGGGCTGCTGGGTGGAAATAGGATGTATAAACATCTGACAGCCATGTCACAGGTCCAGTGACTCTGAAAACTCTTCTATTCCCATGAAGCCCTATAAACAGAAATCCATGGAAGCTGGAAATCCTGGTTCCCTTTCTCAATGGGTGGGGTGGTGGTGGAGCATTATGATGTGACTTTGGGACTGACTGGAGCAGTGATGTGGGGATGGCCAGAGCCCTTCCCCACGGGAGGGTGATGGTGACAAAATGGGCACATCCTCATTCCCCAGCAGGGATTTTTTCTTATTATTCTGAGCATTTTCTGCAAAAAGTTGGGATTGGGACTTGAAAATCCCTATTGAGAGGAGAAACACAGCACTTCAAAACACAGAAAATTCCATGAAGAGAGTGAGTGTCATTTATGTGCTGTCAAAACACAAAGGACACTGTACAACCTCCTTTCTGCACTCTGCCTGTGCTCACACTCGATAATCCATGCACACAAATTTGGCACACAGCTCGTCCCACTCAGCAAAACACAGAGCAGCAACGCATGTTAGTGAGGGCCCCTACAAAGGAGTCATTATTTTTACAAGTAATTAAACTGCACTACGCCAAATAAATGAATGCAGCCTGTTTTGTGATGCATTATCCTTGGGGGGAATTTATTGTTCTCTTGCTTGCTAATTTGCAGGACCCTGCATTTTACAATGATTCTCCCAGCCAGCACTGGGAAGGGGTGAAATTTTGCCATAATTAGGATACAATCATTAAAGAGCAGACATAAAACCTTCTATGCTGTTGGAGTTTTGCCTTGGTTTGTCTGCAAAGCAGCTTGATTCAGCTACAGAGTAAATATTTTTCTCAAAAACTAATTTCACTGGTGACATTTGGAATTTCTGTTTATCTGATGAACTTTCCCTTCTCAGCTTTTACAGTGCTTCATGTAAAAAAAATAAAAGATGCTTCCTATGTAAGTTTTCCATCCCTGGAAGTATTCTGTTCTGTGGTGTGCACTGGCTTTTCATCCTCATCCAGGAAAGATTCATGGGCTGGTTCTTTTGAGACCCAAACAAGGAGCTGTCACAGAGCCCGTGTAGGTCACCAGTGATTGAGAGTCAATAGCAGCATTCATTAATAAATATTCATATAAGCAAATAAATATTAATTTTCAATAAACATTCATCAGTTATGTATCCTTCCTGAGGGGACTTGTTTTTTCTCCAAGATGAAAACTATGCAGTAAACAGTGTCCTGCAGTGCACATGGAATAGGATGGTGCAGAAGGGCTGTAGTTTTATAGGGGAAATACATATATATATAAAAAGATTTATATAAAAAGATAACTTTGGAAATGGCACAGTTTGCAAATCCTTCTTTGAGTTTCAGCTATTTCCAGAGTCAAGGGTCTGTGGTTGAAGCCTCTTTCTCCCCAGTGCTGGAGTTGGGTGATGCTGACTCAGGGTGCTGGCTCTGGAGGGGCAGCACATCATCAAACAGGCTGGTGGAACTCCAAAAGGAACTGCAGAGCTGCAGAGTGCAGGAGTTGCTGTTCCCCAGTGCAGTCAGGGCAGTAACCCAGTCCCCTGCCAGCTCCATGTTCTGCTGGGCTCTCATGGCAGAGGAGAAAGTGGCTTTAGGGCACCAGGAGCGTGTGGGATTGCAGAGAGGTTGGAAGTGCTGTGCTGTAAAACACACAAATGCTGATCTGGTTGCTGCTTTTATTTCTGTCTATTAACATCTCTTTCTCCAGCAAAGCCAAACGCTTGTAGTTCTTTCACAGCTGAGAGTGATTTATGTCCTCTTAAAAAGGCAAGCGAGAGAAAAATAAAGCTCATTAAAAAAATTTTTAAAAATTAAAAATTGCATTTTTCTAATCACTGCAAAGACCAAAGAGTTGCAACAGTCTCTGAGATTTGTACTGTAAACTTTTTTTTACTTTTGCTGGTTTCTCTGCTTTTTGCTCTAAAGTGTTTCTGCACAGATCTGGGATCGCTCTTCCCTTCACATTTCCTGGTGACAATCAGGACGCTCAGTCTGTGAAACTGTAAATTAGTACAAGTTTGTATTTCCAAAATTAAAATTACTTAATTAACACACATGAGGAATAACTCACTGGTAGCAGAAGGGATTTGTGAATGTTTTTCAATCCATGATTATCACTTGCTATTGTTCTGATTTTACATAAGTAATTGGTGAAGTCTGGGCTGTAATCTCCGTGGTGCCTTTCAAATAAGGATGCTTTTCCAGTGACTTTACTTTTATAGCTAAATACATTTTTCTGCTTTTCTGAGCCAGAGCTGCAAGAGGATTTGCCTTGCATGTCCTTTTTTTTTTTTTTCACCCTAATTTAGCAGGCCCTTTAAGCAGAGTGTTTAAGCATGATCTTAAGATCAGTCACATGGTATACATATATTTCATTTCTGGCTAAGCAGAATCAGAGGCTGTAAGGTTTGTTGAATTAGTGCTGATGTTTCTCCATCTGTTCTTCCACTCCAAACCAAGTAACAAATCCATTTGCTTGCTATTTGGGGAGCTGGGTTTGATGTATGGCTTGCTGTGGTGTGGCAGGAGAACAGCTGACTTTGTATCTACAAGTGATGGCACAGGATTATTGTGTTAAGAGGGATTCAAAAATGTTAGAAGAGCACTGAAAGAGGGCTCAGAGAGAGGTGTGTTAAGGAGATGCTGTTTAGCTACAGACAGTAATGTGTCTGGAGCAGTGTGGGAGAGCCAGTGACCTACAGGTTCTAGTTTTGTGGCTGTAGGATTTTCAGTTGAAACACCAGCATTTAATAGCTTTAATGTCATGATTAGAAAGATGCTGAGGTGCTGTGGGTTTCTTGTGGCCACAGCAGAGGAGCAGACTGGGAGTGGGAGGATGGGGCAACCGGGTGTAAACGTGATGGAGCAGGAAAAGTTTGTGTTTCTCTCTTCCACCTACTCACCCCATATCATGCTCCAACTTTTACTGACTTCCTCGTGTGTTCCCACTTAACTATGAAGACTTTTCATCCTTTGGCTCCCTCTTTTCCTTTGTTTTGTATGTAACCACTTCTGAATACAGAAGAGAGAGAAGGCTTAGTCCGTGTGATAGAAACAGCTTTTTAATGTTTCTGTATTCCCACTTGGAAATTGTAGCCCTGGGAGATCATGGAAACAGACCTGTGGGGATGAGAAAGAAGAGATTTAGAAGAGATTTGAGAATATTTGGGAAGATATAAGAAGAAATTACTTTCCTTCCCCCAGCAATCCTGATCTGGAAGAGTTCCCAAAATTTATAGGGGCCATAAGTGCTGGAAAGCCTTGTGTGGTTGGTAAGTGATTGTGAGAGACCAGCTCTGTTTCAGGATAAATTTAGAAAATGCAGATAAGTGGTTTCCCAGAACTGCTGGGTCTTTGGCCTCAGGCATGGGCTAGCTGGATACCCTGTTAGGATGCTCATATCTAGTCTCTGGAGCAGATTTGCTCCAAGCAGTGACATTCATGGTAGGGGTTAGAGTTTGAACAGATGATTGTAGGAGAAGTCTTTGTAAACTGCTGTGTCAGAGGCAGCCAAAGGCCTGGCTTCTTCTCAGGGTTGTGTTGCAGAGCCAGTGCTCTCGCTTGCTTGCAGCATGTGGAGATGTTCTGCAGAGACAACTCTGGTTCCATATCACTTGTCCTGATCTGAGGTGCTGCTTTTAGCTGTAAACACTGCTTGCTGAAGTATTCTTCATGATGGTGCTTTTTTAATTTAAAATGCAACAAATGGCATCTGTTTTTGCTCTTGAGTGCACTTCATAGATTCACCCTAAATTCCTAAATTCCCTTTGTTTATTGGTGAGTCACAGACTATTGGGTTCTATGTTGGACCTACAGCTCTACATCCTGAGCAGAGCATCCTTCTTGTTACATAATGCTCTGAAAATAAAACAAATGGAAAATGCATTTAATAACAGATACTCTTATGGAATGCAGATTGTACTTTTTGGCAAATATAGTTGGTAAGAGTTTGTAGCTGTATTTTCCTATTTTTTTTAATATATAATTAACATTAGGGCCTAAGAAATGCTTGAATTTAGAAGTAGAGACCCGTTATATTCGGAAGCACTGGACATGCTCCCACAGTGTATGTGCATCAGCTGTTGAAGGACCAAGCCAGCTTTTCTCTCTATAATTTGCTCCTGTAGAGTATGTTGATCAATGGGAAGCTAGCATTACATATTTTGTAACCAGTTATTAAATATTGAATCTGGTATTGAAGGGTAGGTTATGCAATCCTGAATTCAGTTTGGTGTCAGAGCCCACAACTGCAGTTCATGTTTGTGCGAGGCCCTGTAAGGGGTTAGTCATTATTTCTACATCAGATGAACTTTTAACTCTTTCTTTCAACATTAAAACTATTCAAATTAGTGAGCAGTACGTAGGTTTTTCTTATATGAGAAACATACTTTTTTTCTACTTTCCTGGGGCATTTTGAACACTTGGAAATACCTGAAGTATGAATTCTGTGTTCATTAAATCTCTTTCAAATTTGAAAATAGTTGATCTATTTTAACCCATTCTAGCACATGCTGGGTGCATGTGTTTTATGGGTCTCATATACAATGCATATGGATGGTTATAAAAATGAGGAGGAGCAAGAAAGTGTTTGTGTGCATTAGTGTTTTGTATACGTATATGAAGATTGTGGGTGCAAAGTTGGTCATACAGATTACCTGTATGTAAAGCCTCCATTACCCCAACACTTCTGCAAATAACACTGAAATTCTGTTTGGTCAGATTTCTAAGATTGGTTTAAATCTGGTGGCTGCATTGAATGTGAGTGCTGGATTTTCCCAGGAGGGATTGTTGGCATGATTTAAATTGCCTGTGCTGTGGGCATGTTGCACAGTCACCAGCAATGCTGTCCCTGTAGGCACCATTCCTTGTTTATCCCACATCACAGTCTGTCTGATTTGGTATTTTCACTGTGATACAATAATAATAGCAAAAAAAGAATGTAAGATTAGAATTTAATTTACTTATTTACCTTACACATAAGAGCATCTACTTCTGGCATTTTCCTAGCTTTTCATGCAGCCATAATGGTAGGGGCTTTGTTTAATTTTTTTATTTATTTTTCCTTTTTTTTTTTTCTTTTTTCTTTGCCACGTGGATCTAGGGGCTGGTGCTTTCACAATAAACCCACAGCTGTTGTCAGGCTTGCAGTAAGATCCTAAGAGCTGGCAATGCTACTGAGCTTATTTTGTTTCAGCTCAGAAATCTGGAGGAGATATCCCCAGGAAATAACACCTTGAGTTCCCACACTGCCTTCCTCACCCCTTTGTGAAATTTGGGATAAATCTTCCTAACATGAACTTTTGCTTAACTCAGTGAGGCTTTTTCATTCATCTTCTGATCTCTTCCTCCCTCCTCTTCCTCTCCCTTGCAGCTCAAACATTGTCTCTTGATATGGAAAACACGCCCGCTGCGAGCACTGGCACCTCGAATTTCAGACCATTGTTACTGAGCAGTTTCTGCAGCTTTTGAGGGCAGGCAGAGCTTTTGTTCAGGTGGTGGTTTGTTGGTTTTTTTGGGTTTGTTTTGTTCTCCTTTTCTCACTTATCTTCCCTCTTCTTGAAAATCTCTTGCCCATATCTGCCGGAAGCCGGGAGTCGTGTGGTGTGGGCTTTCCTTTTTCCGCCGCTCGCTGTCAGCTCCCCTGCCAGATGAGGAGAGATTCAGCACATGACTACAGTACAGCTCCACCTTGAAAAGGGAACAGTCTACTTGGGCAGTGCTGGGAGGTTTAAATAAAAAAACACTTCCTACTTAACATCCCATCCCAACTTGGATGGGGCTTGGAGCAGCCTGGTCTAGCGGAAGGTGTCCCTACCCATGTTGGAACTAGATGATCTTTAAGGTCCCTTCCAACTCAAACCATTCTGTGATTCTATGATTTGTCATCTTACCTTACATGCCAGATGGGCAGGAGGTGATCCTGTAGTTTCAGCAATCTAATCAGCTCCCAGATGGAGCAGGACATAGCTTGAGAGTATTTTGAAGTATTTTTGCTTCTCTTCTCTCTCTCTTTGAAGTTGTCATCCTTCTTTAAGCCATCTTTCTGCAGATGAAGGGTAGGCTGGGAAGTCCGTTTCATTTTAACCAAAAATTTCCTGTCTGGGTTTACCTTCATGGTAGACTGACCAGAAGACTGAACCAGGGCTGGAGGACTTCTTCCAGGCTTTTTCAGTGGACCATGGCATGGTTGTACAAAGGGTGGAGCTACTGAACACTATCAGCCTTCTCAGGCAGTCCTTGCTATTTTAACCAAGACACTTTCTTCTGTGAAAGTTGAGCTCAGAAATGTTTCTTACAAAATGTTCAGTTCACTGGTATCTGTTACGTATTTTGATGGGAAACCGTTGAAAAGGGAAGATGAGAAAGATTTGACCCAGGATGGTTAAATCTCATAAGAAGACAGATTTCCGTTGTTTCTGGCAAAGAGCAGCAAGCTGGATTTTTGTGCTGAACAAAAGCAGATTTTCAAACTTCTTGAAGGCTGGAGTTTGTATACATATTTTTGCTAATAAATCTTCACTAAGTATTTGCGTATCTGTTTTTATCTCCTAGTAGAGCAGCTTGGATATGCACTCCTTTACAACCACTACAAAAATTCCAAGTCTGGACAAAATAAGCATCTTTCACAGCCAGGAAGTAAAAAATGCCTAACAGCAAAGCTTTTTTCCTGGAAGAAAGTGTGTTTTTATCATCTCTCAATAAAACCCAGGGCTTGCAGTGAGACTTGCAGGAAAGGCACAGACAGTGAAGCTCAGTATATGAGGGCAAATGAGCAGGAGTGTCTTCTCAAATGGCCTTGGAAGTGATTGCCTGAACAACAGGAACAGTAGAGGGAAAATGAGTTAATGCTTGTGAATCCTCATTTGTCCTCTCTGCTTGGGACCATTAGTGCTGGGATGGAGCAGAGTATGAAAGGATGGTTTGAAGGAGGCAATAGATTGAACCGTTCACTCCCTCACTGCTTAATTTTGTGTAACGAAGGTGACTGCTACTAAAAATGAGAGCTTGGAGTTGGTGCTTGGCTGGATGTGAGAAACTTCTTGCTTTCTCAAAAGGTTTAAAGCTTTTCATAAAGTGTAACACAGACTGGCAGCTTGAATATGAAAAGAAACTGCTCTCTTTGTAAGCAAAAGTGATTATTTGATCCATCTGGGCCGTGTGAAGGTTGTGGATTGCTGGAGGGGTGGACACACTCACGGTGTTGCAGGGGACTCTGCCTGTCATCTTGCTCCAGATTGAGCCTTTTGAAGTTGCTGAGGGCCCTTTGAGGCTCTACAAGTCATACAGGCAGCTCTGTGGGTGTTGATTTGGAGATGCCTGTGAGGGTCCTTGAAGCTGATGAGAAAGTGGAGCAGATTCCTTGCGCACAGTTCTTTAATCCGGCTGCTGCTGTCCCTGTGAGTGGGGGACTGTGGGCTTTGTGCTGACTGCCTCGTTCTGCTCTGAGAGTGGCTCCAAGTACAGTGCTTTCTCATACATGACAGCTGGAGAGAAAAATTCTCCAGACAGAAATGTCTGTGTTTCCTTGATAAAGGAAGGTCATTGCTTTAGTTATTTGTAATGGCTCAGTTGACTTCAGTGCCTCTGTGGATTTATACCAATCACCACCAGAAACTGGCTGCTTCCTTCTGTTTCTCTGTGGAAATATTGATTCTGCTTAAATCAAGTGTAATTCTGCTGAAGTCAAGTCATAACTGAGATAAGTGGTGGTGAATGGTGGAAGCCATAGTATTGCTTTGTCTGAAGTTCCTTGCAGATTTAACCCAAAATGAGTCACAGAAGGGAGTGGGTGGCTGTGCTGGGGCAGAGCAGGAGCAGCCATTGCCACCAGCATTGCCTGCACAGATTTCTCTGCCTCTGAGGAGCCATCTGACCGTTTCTCCACCCTGCTCTGCCCCTTCCTGTTATGATCATGGTGTTTGCTCGTTATGACTTTGCTTTCTAGATTGCTTGTCTTCCCAGAGAGATAGCCCTGTGGCTTGCACAGGAGCCCTTGTCCACAACGGTTTGTGAATTTTAAAGCAAGACCTCTCAGCAAAGATTCTGAGAACTGTGTGTAGTTTTACCTGGTTGATGGCATGCATTTGTGTTTATGTACCTTCTTGAATTCCTGATTATTTAAAAACAATCACAGATCTGCCCCTTCCAAGGAAATTTGTAGCTGGGCAGAAAAGGGGGAGCTGAAAATGGTTAGTCTCTGCAACAGGGAGGGACATCATAGAATCACGGAGCAGTTTGGTTTGGGAGGGACCTTTAAAGGTCATCTAGTCCAATCCCCAACCCAGCTCATAGGTGGAGCTGGTGTCAGTAGATGCAGCCCTGGTAAAAGGAAGACAGGGAAGATCCCATTTCTCACCCCTCTGAGCAGGTCAGTGTCATCCCCTGTTCGTGTAACATTCCTGGGGTTTGGCTCCATATCTCTCCTGGGGGATGCAGGGCTTGGTGGGGTGGTGCACAAGCTGCTCTGTCTGGGATGATCAAAATAGATTTTGGGTTTCCCGACTCAGTTCTGATTGAAAATGAAATCTGTGAACCTGAAGGTGGTGAACACCTCAGTGTTCGCTCACCACCTCAGTGGGCCAGTGTAGCTGTTGTGCAGCTTGGTGAGACCTGAGGAACTGCTGCTTTGAGTGGTGCAAAATCAGGGTTTGATGTTCAAAAAGGGAGGACTGAAGAGAAATTTCTATTGACTACAGTTACCTACTAAGTTATTTTTCATTCTGATCTACAGCATCTTTTTTCCTTTCTTTTCTTTGGATTGGTAAAAAGAAAGCCCACAATAGTGCTGCACAAAAACATCTGTCTCACAACACTGAGAACATTTTGCACAGAGGCAGTTTCACAGGGCAAATCCAGTTCATTTCAGGAGTGAAAAAATTGCTGCAATTTGATGGCTGTTGGGTGTTTGTGAGCAGTGTGCTGGCTTTGGTGTAGAAGTTGTACCATCGTAGTTTTCATTCCTTCCAGCTTATCCCTTTGCTGTTCTGCCTTTAAGGTGTCTCTTCTGTGACAGCTGCTTTGGTGATCTTCACCTGAGATAAATTTGATTTAAAATGCAGCTGTCCTGCCCTTAGCTGCTAGTCTGTCAGAGTCTGGGGTAAAAACCCGGATCTCTACCTGAGAAGGACCTTGTGAAATAAAGCTCGTGGCTGGCATTAGCACTAAATCACATTAGGTTCCAGGACTGAGGAGTGTGTGTGTGCATCTGTCTGGCCCTGGAGCCGGTGCCGTGCTCCGCTGGCTCCCGTGATTAGCTGGCTGCCCAGAGTGAGGGGGAGCGTGCGTGTCCTGCCGTGCAGGATCCCTGCTGGCCTGCCCACTAACCCAGCCTTGTTCCCCAGGGAGGGAGCCAGGGAACCAGACTCGTGGAGCACCCTGTCTCACACCGTGCACGCCGGGGACTACAGCGTGAAGCACCACCGCGGGCTCGACGTGTACCTGCTGACAGCCCAGGCCAGGGAGGGGACAGCAGCCAGCTGGGAGAGGGACATTCGGCACCTTCGGATGCACATGCAGAGCCACCAGCACCAGGTGAGCAAAAGGCTGAGGGCATGGAAGAGGAGCAGATCTGGCGGGTTGCAGCCTGGCACCTGGGGAGGGGTACACATCAGCATCCTTCAGGGCGTGTTTCCCTAGTGCTTTCTCTGGATTCATTATCAAGCATCCAGGTGGACACCTGCCCATTTGCTTCTTATTTGAGCATGGAGAGATCTGATTAAGCTGTTAGGCAGCAAATTCGGAAAAGAAGCAGGCTCAGGGCTGTGCAACAGCAGCTCTGTTTTGCCTGTCTCGGCTCCCAGCTCCTGCCTGCTCTGTTAGTCTGATAGTTAGTGCCACTTGGATGGGCAGAAACACCTCCCTGGAGACTTGCTGGCCCTCTGCCTGTCTGGCAGATATTGGGCAGCCCAAGGCAGGCTGGAGTGAGGCTGGAGGTGTGGGCTATAAGCACACATCTCTGTTCAGATGGAAAGTTCAGGGTCAGAGAAGAAACTGAGAGGAACGTTTCTGGGACGACGATTGATGGAAAAAATGGCAGTTTCAGTAGCAATTCAGTATAGGAATCAGAGGGCAAGCCTGCCTTGGCCACACAAGGTTTGTGTCCATAGTGGTCCCTTCACTGTGCTTCTCTTGAGCTGTGGTGGTTGGACTACAGGAGCTGTAGGACTTTGGAAGGGCTTCCTCCTGCTGCTTTAAAATCGGTGCCACAGGGTCTCAGTTGGGAAGGTGAAACATCAGAAGGCTTTTGTGCATTTCTCAGAAACACCCACGTGTCTGTCACAGTTGGCACCACACTTGTGGGTGTTCCTTCATCCCATCACACATCCAGAGCTGCAGAGGGGCAGGATCTAAACAGGATATTTTTGTTGCTTTAACTAAGGGAGGGGGGAACTGTTGTGTGCAGCCAGTGGGCTGGGGGCATGAGCAGAGGAAGGAGCCATGCTGAGCCTTTTTCAGCCTTCCCTGAGTACCTGAGGTGTTAATTACTCCCTATCTCAACAGGAACTGGTGGCATGAGTGTCAAATCCATGCTAACTGTTAAATCTCTTCCCTTTCCATCAAAAGACCCCAAACCATGGCAAGCATACCCAGCTCACTGCTTGTTTGCTCATGCAAATACCAGATTGGGAACATTTTGCCTGACAATGAAATCAGAAATAGACTTTACTTTCCACCACTGTTTTACTTCACGTCTAATCTGATTTGAATTTGGAATGCAGCCCTGTAATTATTTGATTTAGGTTTATTTTGGGTCAGTTGAAAGCCTGTTGGCTTCCTTTGGTGATGGCTGTATTTTTCCGGCTATCAGCAGAGTGACTTCACCGTGAGGATGCTGGGGCTGCTGCGGCCCCTCCTTTTGAAAACCCTGCTTATTCCCAAGCAAGTGTCACTGTTGTCTGTCTGGCCATCCTGGCTAGGACCCAGGAGCACAGTCTCCATGCTCTGCTGTGGGGTTACAGCCACCAAAGGCCTGGCACAATCTTTACCCTTGCAAAAAATACCTGCAGCCTGTGGGTACCAGTGCACGCAGAGCCCCACGTCCCATCCCTGATGCTACACAAGGGATGGAGATGCCATGCTGCTGCCTCCAGGGCTAACCTGGCTGGGGGTGCCTCAAATCCAGGGAGGCATAGCTGACAGCATATTTATGGGAGCTGGGCAGCAGGGTTATTTTGAATAGCTGGGAGATTCGTGGCAAACACCAGAAGTACATTTAGTGGTCTGTGACTCAGTGAGTCTGTGGCACTGCTCAATGTTTGCAAACCTCAGAGTTTGGAAAGGCAATTAAATGCAATATCCTCAAGGCAGCAGTGATGATTTTAGCCACTATTAGTATATGCAATACCCAAAAGTTCCCCGTGATGCATCAGTTATCATAGTGGCTGCTTTAATTATCAGGATATTTAGGCTGACAGTTTTGGTATGAAGTTCTATTTCTCTGAGAAGTAAAAACTTAAAATTTGCAGGGAGCTGTTCAAGTTAGACTTCTAGTGTGCATGTATTTTCTGAAATCCTTTAACAAATAAATGCAAGAAAATCTCAGATTTTACATAGTTCATTAGAGTTTTATATACATGGAGAGTCTCAGGCACTTAGGGAGAAACCAGTGTGATCTTGGAAAGCTTGTGGTGCAAAACCCCAAGCAAACCTGTGGGGAGCTGTGTCAGGTGTACACTGAGGGGCTGGAGTTGCTCAGTAATTTAATAAGCCATTATTTCTAAGATGTGAACATTGTTATGTTCTCTTCTACAGAGATGAGAATACGAAAGGAAATATTGAAACAGGCAGTTCTTTTTAAGTAAAGGTTTGTTTGTATCAAACTATAAAAGCTTGACAAAGCAGGTGCTCTGGAAGGGAAGCAGATTAGAGAGGAATTGATTATGTTCCTACAGTTCCATGATAATGCACGTATTAATTCTAATAATATGTCATAATTTTAAAATTTTTATTTCCAGTTAGGAAATAAATTTCAGATATTTAATTATGCCTGCAGTTCTCAGGAACAGATTAGATTATTCGTTCAGTCCTGGGTGCAGGAGACAGTTGGTGTGTTTGGACATTGCCAGCCAATGCTCATGTCTGAAGTAGCATTTCCATCCATAGAGAAAATTGAGGAATGCCAGCAAGAGCTAGGGAGTGCTGGGTGGGGATCTGAAGGTGCTTTAAAGCAGCATTTGCTTGAAGTCCTTTGGGACTAGGCTGGTATATATTTGCATTATTTGGTAGACTGAATTCTGCTCTTCACTGATCTTGAATTTAATTGCTCTCAAGAAGTGAGACTACAGCTTCTCAAAGAGCAATTACCAAGATTACAGTTCTTTTCAGTGATGGCAGATGGTGTAGCAGGGGGGTAGAGTAACAAATTTCAGCTTTGGGTTGTTCAGGCTGGCTTCAGGGAAAATTGTACATGGGTGTGGCATGGGAACAGATTGTCCAGAGAGGCTGTGGGTACTCCAATATTGGAGGTTTGGCAAGATAAAATCATGGCTGACCTGATGCTGCAGTGGCAGTAGGCCAGTTTCAGGCAGGTGGTTGGATTAGATGACCTTTAGATGTTCTTTTTAACAACATTTCTTTCATTCTAATAATTTTAATATTACATCCTCCTAGTAAAACCAACATGTAAAATACCCACTGCAGTACATTTGTAGCTCTCTCCTGAATGACACCAGGAACAGGATTCATGTGGAATAGGATTAGGTAGATAAAGGCCTTGAGCGTGACAGAATAAACTTGGTTTTTTTTCTTCTGTGTCTTGTTACAGAGTTTAAGGAAGCAGGCAGAGCCTGTACTGGGAGATTCTGGGGACAGCTGTGCTAAAGGAGCAGAGGGTCATCTGACCACTACCTCTCAGAACCTAGAAGAGATGGAAAGAGAAGAAAGGCAGGAAAATCCATCTGATCTTGTTCACCTGGACATTGGGCAGCTCTCAGACCAAACCCAGCAGGAGGAGAAATTCAACAGCAGCAGTCTGGGAGCTTTTAATGATGCACCAAATGACATGGTTAGCCCGAGGGGTGCAAACAGCCCAGCGAGCTTCGGTGAAAGTCAAAACACAGTGATATTGTGTAAAAAGGAAGGAGAGGCGGGGCTGAGATCTGCAGAGGGCTCTGGGACTGTGTCAGATGAGGACTGCACCGTGAGCCTGTGTGCAAGTGTAAACGGAGCTGTAAATCTTTCATCCCCTGGAAATACAAATGAGGAAGCTGGAATGACATCGGCTGGAGTTGTTCTGGATCAAGCTGGCGTGGGCAGTACAGGCAGTGCCCATCAGGAAGTGCCAGCTGCTGAGGAGTTTGCTGACAGTGCTGCTGCTGTGGCCCCAGCTTCCTCGGGGGGCCTGGATGTGGCCATGGGCCAGACTGAGTGCAGGAACTGTGCTGGGGCACCTGAGAGGGCTAAGGGCCAGCGGCCAGCAGAGGATGGGATGGCAGAGCGTGGTGAGAGGACTGCAAACCTGGGAGAGAAGTACCCAGCTAAGGAAGAGTCATCCAGCACTGCTCAGCCCTTACTCAGTGGTTTCAACGGCACGGAGTGTTCGGATGGGGAGGATGCAAATGTGGGAGTGGTACTGACCTGTGACAGTGCAAATGCAGATGGTGACATTGGCAGTGTCTCTGCTGACCTTTGCAAGACTGGCAGTAACAAAGAGACTGGTGTGGACTCGTGCACTGCTCAGGTAAACGGTGACTTCATGGAAAGCCAGGGTGATACCAGTGTCACAGCGGGGCAGGAGGTCACTGTGAGCACTGGGGAAGCATTGCCAGCAGTGAATGGGGTGAAGGTTCCTGCATGTGCATCAAAACCTGCGCCTGGTGTGGAAGTCCGTGGCAGCAGTGAGAGTGGGGAGCAAGAAGGGCAGGTGGAAGCAGGCTGCATAGATGGAAAATCCAGCTTGCCCTCCCTGGAAGGCAGTGTGGAAGCTGATGGCCCTGACGGTGAACCTGGAAACAGAGATGTTGGTGGATCTAATGAAAGTGGTGCAAAACCTGCACATTGCCAGGAGAGTGGTGAGGTCGCTGGCCATGGGGCTGAAGCCATGGAGAACAGTGAAAAGGAGCAACTAGGAACTGATACCAGCAGCTGCAGAGATGGAGGAAGCAAAGATTCTGCAGGCGGTGGTCCGGAAGTTGCTGCCTGTCACCCTTCTGCTGCTCCAACTGGTGTTAAAGGTGAAATGGGCAACAGCTTCAAACCAGACCCTGCTCAGCAGAGCGAACGTGAGGAACGTGAGCCTGCATCGCTCCCTCCAGAGGATGTGAGCACAGGCCTGGCAGACAAAGAGCCTGCCCAGGCTGGAGCAGAGAAAGCAGAAAGCGCTTCAGAGCAGGAGGGGAGGAGCAGCAAGGTGGAATCGCCCTCTCCCCTATCCAGAGGAGAGGGGCCGGCTGTGAGTCAGGAGGGAGATGCTGCAGTGGCACCTCCCGGGCAGGAGGCAGCTCTGCAAGGTAATGACCCTGGATCAGCTCCATGTGCCAAGGGTGCAGACTGTGAGGAGGATAATTTAATAGGCACACCCTCTGCAACTCATAATGAGGAATCTAAACAAAACCAGGAAGCGGTGGCGGCGAGGGCAGGCTCGGCAGAGCTCGCCTGGCAGCACGGTGGGGAGCATGGCGGGGTAGCTGCCACCTGGCCTGGGGACCATGCTGGGGATGAGGGCTCCCCAGAGCAGGGCCACTCACAGCAGGTTAAAGGAGGCAAAGCTGAGCCTGAGCAGGAGGCTCATGTGAATGGCAACGAGCAGGTTTTGTCAGAGGAACTTCTTGCTCCTGTTGTGAAACCGTCTGCCTGCAGTCTGGGGGAGCCTTTGGTGGGCAGCAGCAGTGTGGATGCTGGGCTGAAAGCCACAGTCCAACCCAAAGCAGTTTGCAAGGCTGGAGCAGCGGTTGCAGCAGAAGGCACCATGCATGGACCTGCATCAGCAGATGAGTCACTGGGTGCAGAGGGTGACTCTTGTCCGAATGCTGGGCTTAACCAACAAGACCCCACTCAAACCCTACAAGAAATCTCCCCCCACAGCAGCACCCTCGAGTTACAGGACGCCTCAGAGGAGGGAGCCCCGAGTGATGTCTCTGAGGGCAAGGAGGTGCCAAGACTGGTGACAGTCGGCCCTGTTGCAGCATATCCAGAGGAGCAGGAGGACACGGAGAGCGTGCTGCCCCGGGCAGCGCTCCAGCCCATCGCGGAGGAGCCCACGTGTGACAGCGACTCCAGCACCGACACCGTCTGCCCGCCCGGCGACAGCGACGCTGCTCCTGCCGCGACGGGGGCGCAGGGGGAGGGCTTGGCTCAGCCCCATGGAAAGCAAAGCCAGGCTGTACCTGCAGTGCCCTTCTCGCCGGGTTCCTGCCACTTACAGGCTGTTGAGTCACTGGAAAATGTGGGGGTGAAGAGTTCGGCTGATGGTGCCTCTTCTCTGGATAAAGTTCCTAAAATGGTAAAAAGTTTTGATGCAGTGTGTTTTGCAGCAGACACACCTTGTTCCCGTGAAGTACCTGCCGCAGAAAAAGTGGGGCTTGAGCCCCAGTCTGCAGTGGATGCTGGAGCCAACCTTAATGGACAAATGGATTTAAGTTCCTCAACAAAGAAGAAGAATGTCAGCCTGGCAGTGCAAGGAGCTGAGCCTGTTACAGGTAGGAAAAATCAATTGGTTTTCTACTTTTTAGTTTCTTCTTAGTAGGCGTGTCTCTGTCACGTCATCAGCAAAGGAAAGGAAGTAAGAGCTGGAGGCTTGTGTTGGAGAGAAGTGTTTGAGGTTTTTCTCCTGAGAAACCAAAAATTTTTAGTTACATATAAAAACTTCCGATTCAAATGCATGTTGCTAGTCTTGCACTGTAGGTAAGAACAGAACATCCTCTCCTATGAATTAATACAGAAGAATTTTTAGCATGTAGATCCTCGCTGGAGAAGAAATTAATGGGAGGGAGCTATTTGGATTACTTAATCTTCAAGTTATAAGCTTTCACGTGGGCATGAGGGTTTATCTCCTTGGTGCTACTCCTTTGCTTTTCCCCTTTATTTTTCCTAATGTGGAGCCGGTGAGTACAACGGGGCTCTCCTGATTTTCTTTGCTTGTTGACTTGAGTCAGCTGCTAGTGTCCCTCTGAACTGCCCAAAGCTGTTTCCTAATTGGCAGCATTAGGTCATTTAAACCAGCCAGTGAAGCCCTACCCCCACCGCCTTTTCCGGGCTTCAGAGTTTTTTTGTCGGGCAGAGCAGCCGGTGGTATTTGCCAGAGCATTTCAGCAGTGCTGGAGCTGTGGGGATGAGCTTTACTGGCTCCTGTGGGCTGGGACGTGGGACTGGCGTTCCCCGTGGATGAGTGGTGATGGGGAGAGCGGTGGGACTTGGGGGACAGCGTAGGAGCCTCAGGTCCACGCAGCAGGAGCTGATGGAAAACATCACCAGGTAACTCCAGGAAGGGAGATAAAGGGGTGCATTGAATGAAAAAGAAAGGGGTTTGTTGCTCCAGCTTGGGATTTAATGGTAGGTGAATTTGGTGCTGAAGCATGGAGCTAATCTGATCTGTGAATCCCACCTGTTCAGGCAGCTGTTGAATGGAAGCAGCTGAACTTTTTCAGTTGCCATTTTTTCTTTGCTATGAGAAAATGATACAGCACCGCTTGCTTTCCCAGCACTGAACAAACAAACAAACAAAGCATTTAAATGATTGAAAGAAAATCTGCCATGATATAAATCAGAGTTGTGGTTATAAAGATGTTTCACTGCTCTAATGCTGAGAGCTGTTTCTTCAGTCTAAGTGCAGCATGGGTTAATGGTAGAGAGTTTGTTCAGATATGTGACAACAGAATAATTGAGGGCAGGAGAAGGGCTTGGAGGGGAGGGGGGTGTCACTGGAGGGTCCAGCAAATCCATTTTTTGTTGAGTTCAGGCTTTTTAGGATGTTTGTGTGTCAACCAGTAAGCTTGAGTCAAGGGATCTCTAGTAAATAAGTAGAAAGATCTAAAAGTGGATTAGAAAGCTTTTTCAGAAGGAACCTGTTTCAATGCTGTGTTGGTTTGACAGTTCAATAGATGGGAGTGGCTGTAAGTCAATACTTGGCTGGGCTCCTTTTCCTAGGAGCCTCTGGCTCTGCCAACTTTATTTGTACAGTCCAGCTCTGGTTGGATTCTTGGAACCATGACATTGTCTAGGTGAGGTTTGAAAAGGAAAAGGGACTAGACAGTCCAATAAGATAGTAGCTAAAGTAGGAAAGTAATGTTAAGTCATCATTCTGCATTAGGATTTGGAAAAGGGAGGGGAAAAAAAAAGGAGGTGATCCTGTTACTGCTTTAAAATACATAAGGATTTAGGGCTGAAAGGTCTTGGAATAAAATAGTCTGACCTGTTCTTAAGCAGAAATTGTTTATGTGCGATGAGGTGCCACACAAAACAAAATTTAAATTGTAGTATTTTCTCTTGAAGTTCTTCTGGATTATTTTGAATTAAAATGTTAGGGAAGCCCGAATAGAAAATTGGCTTTAAGCAGAGGCGAGTGACTGCTATGAATCCAAGCTTGCTATTTGGAATATTTCTGAAACTGATCTCGTATAGAGCACCATCTAGAACTCTGATATGGCAGTAATTCAACAGAACTGATTTGTTGTTTATAATTATTGCTGTGTACATTTTTCATGTTGATATCTAGCCTTGGGTAGCATGTTTTTTATATGAGTTCAGTGTCAGCCTTCAATTTTTCTCTGCTGTGCCAGTTCTGGGGAGTTTTCTCTGAAGTCTGGGTTTGTACAGAGGATTTTGTATCCGTGCTGGACTCAGCTCTCAGAATGAATCACATCTTTTTTTTGGTGGAAGACAATGAAACCTTCCCAAAGGAAGTGCAGGTCACAAGGCCATTTCTCAGAAAACTCGTGTAGTCAGAGGGGTTTATTGTCAGAGCTATTTATCAGCAATGTAATCAGCTGATAATTGCTGTTGCCATTACTCCAGATCATTGAGGTCTTTAATTTTTTTATTTATATTGTGAAGCTGCTCCCAAATATACACCTGTTTATCTCATTGCCTCTGCTTAGTTTCCTCCTACCCCAAAACAAAGACTTCAAAAGGCTAATTTCCTTATCCAGACAGGTATCTAGTGACTGGTCACAAACCTAAGGAAGCTGATGAAGGTAGATCCTGATTTCCTGAGGCATCTCCTCCTACTGTTAGCTTTAGACTCAGAACTGCATTAGAGCTGAGTAATGGGTTCTGCAAGCACATTATCTGCAAGTCAGGCAGGTAGATGCTACTCATTAAAAAAGAAAGGAGTTAGGTGATGCAATCATAGCACAGTAGCCAGGCTGGGTGAGAAGACAAGAGGTGCCACGGGTTTGTGCTGACAAAACACCTCAGAGTAGTTGCAGTTTCTTGGCAGAAACCAAACCAAGCAAGGTTAGATTGTATGGTTGGGGGTCTGCCAATATAACAAATATATAACAATATAAATAACAAATACTGTAATTACTGCTCCCTAGCTATTCTCTTGGCAGAAATATCTCCTGTAGATCCCAGCATTTCAAGACAATATTCCTTGACAGAAGAATATCACCTTATGAGTCTTCACCTCATTCTTATTGGTGGCATTTTCCCTATGGAAATGCTCTTGGTACGATTTCCTTCCCCTGTTTGGGTGGCAGGAGAAGAAGGTCACAAATGTCACTAACAGTGCCACATGTGCAATAAGGGGCTCTATGCCCAGAGCCCTCTGTGATGGCTTTATAGTGCTTTTCCTTTGGGCTATTTCTTAATAGAAATTTAGAAAGAAGTGACAGAGTGAAAAAAATGTCTTTAATTTCATCCTGAGGGCAAAATGTCTTCATCCTCCATTTCTTACCCAGCAGGGTGAGCTTGCTTCTCCCATCCTCAGTTCACCAAATGTTTTTTACTTGTGTGTTCTGTCTTTGGATCAGGATCTCAACCATGGTGGCATTGCCATGACCCAGAGCAGATCTTCCAGCAGATGGAACTCACAGGAATTTGTAGCATTACCTCTGATTTTTGAGTCTGCCCACAAATTCATGCAATCGAGGCAAAGTCATTGCAAAACCAGATGGTCCCAAAAAATAAGGGTAAACTTTAAAGCCCGTGGAAAACCATTAGTGAGGATTGCTAGGATGGTTTCCCCATGAAGATGGGAGGCTCCTCTTGCTAAATCCCAGTAGAGGTAAACTCATTGCAAGCACACGTCGCCCTTAAGAAGGTGTTGTCATCCATCCAGTGTTTGTTTTTAGTAGAAATGAGAGAGGGACTGGGATTAGAGGGGGGTTTAGCCCTGACACAGCCACTCTCCAGCTGGGTGGCTTTGGTCAAATCACTTCACTCCCCTAGAAGTGTCCTGTGTGTCATGAGAGCCCTTAGCTTAGGGTTGAAAGAGAATTACGAGGTTTGACTTCATGCCAGGAAAAGGTAAGCAGGGGGAACCCCTGGGGAATGGTGACTAATGAAAACTTGGCTGGGTAGAGGAAGCAGCTGGGACATGAAATTTGTACAACTGTGGTGGTGACACCATCACAGGAGCATGGAGGAGGGGAAAGTTTGGGACTTTGTAAACTCCAGCAGCAAAGATTTTGCTTTCCTAGTCCAGGGTGGGTAGTTCTCTCATCCTTAAGGCAGTGCAGGTGGGTTGAATTTTTGCAGCTTGTGATTTTTTTTTTTTTTTT
>VYXF01012755.1:501401-520583 GCA_013397295.1 Polioptila caerulea | reverse complement strand
GGGACTGGTTTGAGTAAACAAGAAAGTATTAGTAGCACTGAAAGAAGTTTGTTTTTAAATTACCTTTGTGGACCTTCTGTTTGCACAGGGAGGTTGGAAATGAAAACTGAGGACGAGGTGGATTTTCAGAAGGACAGCACGGAGGAAGTGGTGAGTGCAGATTTTGTCACCTTGTCCTTTGCTGTTCTTTATAAAGAAATGCCACTGCTGCTGTGACCTGCTGGTTTCCTTTCTGTAGCCCCTGCAAAGCTGAACAATGTCCAGTGACGTTGCTTTAGCATTTTAAAAATAGCTTGGGCTTTTTTAGCCCCTTGCATTTTCAACCGCTGGATCAAGGCACATTTATGTTTTCTGAGCTGGTGACAGATTGAGCCAAGGGGTTCCTCATGGGGCAAGGTTGTACCAAGATTTGTGTATGACTTGACAAAAGCCTTGTCCTGGAATGCACCTGAGGTTGGTGATGCTGTGTGGAGGCCAGCAGCACCTTGAAGGTCCCTGCACTGCTGCTGCTGCTGGGGTGGTCCTGGAGAGTCTCTCCATCCCTTCTCGTGCTTTGTGTTTGCAGGGAGATTTTGGCAGAAGAGCTGTGTTTGATGTTGGTGTGTGCACAGACTCTAAGGTCTAAAGGCTGGGCGTATTTGTGTCTTAGCTGGAAGAAAAATGAATAATGGGAGGATATATAGGGATCAAATGGGGGGGAAATGCCATATTCCTCATGTCAGTGAAGCAATATAAAAAGGTCATCCCAGGAATCAAGAATCCATCAATACTGTGTTTTATTGTGCTTTGCCATATTTAAGTAAAGAGTAAAAAAAAAAAGTTGATATTTCACTTTACATAAACATAATTTTCTTTTAAAGCACTGCTAATACAAATTCTGCTTTGTCAATAGCTGTGGTTTTTTTGGTCTTTCCTTTCCTAGCTGGATTTGCATTTGCTCCTGTATTTCATGGGTGGTTTCATGTTCCTGAAAAAGTGTTTTGTAAACGGTGAATTGATGGCAGCCTTGTGTTGGAGCACGTTGCCTTTGAGCAGCTGTGTTTTTGTCTTCCCCTACCATTATGAAGCTGTTAAAAGAGAAAATACTGTGGGGATGAGTTTACACTGCAGGGTGGAGCTCCAAAAATCTTTGCTCATCATGCAGTAAAGCTCTTTGAGCAGCAGAACAGTCTTGCCAAAGCTTGTAATAAAATCAGGTTTATTATGTTTTTAACAAGTTAAGGCTTAATTTCTGTAGCTGTTTGCTTGGTGAGTTAGCCAGGGACCAGAGAAAATAACTTTCCAAGCTAAAATTTGTGCTGTCTGATATGGAAGTCTTTAATTACTGGAATGTGTGAGTAAAAGGATGCTACTGAATTTTTTTTTTTTTAACTGATTCTTTATTAAAGATTATTTTCCTGACCAATACTTCCAAATCTGGTAATAAAGTAAGAAATCTTTGGAAAATGCAAATTACGACATGGCCTTTTACTTTCAAACATGGACCAAAAAAAAAAAAAAAAAAATTGAATTTGGCTTCCATTTTGCATGTTTCATGGGCATTTTGGGTTTCGTGTGTCTGCTTTCTCCTCTTCTTCCTCTCCCTCCCACCCTGTCAAACACCTCTTTAGAAATCTGGCTTTTCAGAGGCAGGAATGGGAGTGCCAGGAGAATGGAAAGTTTGCTGCAGGATTGACAGGGTTTCCTGTTGCTATGTTCAACAGAAACAAAATAACAACTGCACTATATTAGGATGATTTAAAAAAAAAAAAAAAAGAAAAAAGGAGTGGAAGACCTCTAAATAGATCTTAATTCACACGTGTGGGCTGGGTCAGAGCTGGCTGGTGAAAGCCATCGCGCTTTGTGCCTCTCCTGCCACATCCTGACTCCACTTTATTTAGTGCTGCTTCTTTTTGTAGCCAGGAGTCTTTCAGGTGCTCGCTGCCTTCTCATTACAGAGCCAATTTGTGGTCAGTAAAGGTGGTTTTCTTAACTTGCTGCAAAAAGAAGTGTTGTTGCTTGCCCCTGGTCAGGAGCTGCGGGTATTGTGCTGCCTCACTGGTGCTGTCGGCAGTTTGGGATTATTGGGAATTATTGTTACCTTTTTTTAAGGGTGAGAAGTTTGCACACTGCTTTTCATAAGCACAAGTTACTAAAAAAAAACGGTCTTGGAGTTTAAAAAGTGCAGTTTCTCATATAGTTCAGTCAGGCTGTGGGACAGTAGCTTGAGTACGCTGGAGAGAGAAGGGGGAAGACTCTTTCTTCTAAGCTGGGTTCTGAAGAATTAAAAATTGTGAAGAATTTTTAGAATTAGCTGAATCTGTGACACCAGTGTTACGTATTTGAGATCTCACACTTTCTCCTGTAGTCATTTCAGAAGACTCCTCCGGTGCATGTCATGGAAAAGCTGCTGCTAAAAGTGTTTAGGAAAATAATGGTCTGTAGGGTTATAAGCACTGAAGAGAGCATAATAGAAAAATGTGTTTTCCAATTAAAATTAGTTTTTAAATTATCTATTCCTTAAATTTCCATAATCTTTTCTCAGAGGTTGTGTCTGTTCAGCTATAAAACTCAGTAACCAGAACTTCCCAGGCTCCTTGCATGGTGAGCAGTGGTGCTTATCCTGATGGTGACTCTCCTGGTCCTTATCTTCCTGCTTAGTTTGGGAATCTTGAGTAGAGCTGGGACAATCACTTCATACGATCTATTAAAAGGAGACTTTAGTGTTTTTAAAACAGAATAATTTTTAACTCTGATGAGAGATTTGGTTTGGCTTCTGAATGCTGTGATACTAAAATAATTTAAAATGGAACCTGTGGGTCCAGCATCATAAAAGTAAAGCAGCAGTTTAAAATGAACTGTATCCTGATATGCTTCTCTTGTGTTGATCCCAGAAACTGGTTGTGATTCATTATTTGCTGCATCTTTGGCTTCACGTGGCAGGATGGATTAGGTTGTGCTGCTGGGTTCATCTGACAGCTTTGGTTGTCTGAGCCTGTGACTGAGAAATTGTAGCTGGCTGACCTCAGGAGCAGAGTTCACTGGGAAATAGCCTTCCCTATGCATTTATTAATTGTATTAGTTGGTTCCTATTGAATCTAATGCATCCTGCCTTTACCAGAGTATTTACCAGTGTTTAATTAAAGTCTGTGTTTTCAGAAGTTGTAGAGAATGAAGCTTAGAAACTCTTGCACTTTCATCCCTCCACTGATCCAAGTACTGCAGTAATAATTGATTTATCAGCAAGGTCACTTTCTGGGAGGGAAACTTGCAATATTTTCAATCATGATTTGGAAGATGGAGGTATGTTTATAATTGATATCAGGTCGGGAGGGATTGTAGGCACTTGAGAGAACAGGGTCAGGCTACAGAATGACCTTAAGAAATTGGAGACCACATCCAGATAAGAGATAAAAGCAGACAGTGAGTGCTGCATTTGCAAAGGAGAAAGCAAAATTCACTTTTAGCAAGTCAGATTTAAGCTGGAGAGAGAGAGGCTGAAATAAGACCGAGGATTTTTAGTGGATTACAGATGAATCAACAGCGAGAGCTCTTGCAAGAGAGACAGCTCTTGTTTGGAGTTATATTTGAAGGAGTGTGCTCAGTAAGGTGCAGGCGGTGACTTCCTCATGTGTGGCACTGTGCAGCCATCATCAGTGCCATCAGATCCAGTTTGGGATGCCCTGCTCACAGGAAGACACAGGCAAATTGGAAAGTGCCCAGAAGAAAACAAGGAGAAGAGATTAAAAGAACTAAATTTATTCGGTGCAGCAAAAAGAAAACCATTGTGCAATCCAGCAGTCTGCCAACATGTAATAGTGGTTATTAAAGTCCCAGATCTCCATGGCAGGTTAATTTACTGATTCGTTAATTTGCCAGGATGATTTAGGCTGGATGTTGTGAAAACATCCTGTTACCATCATAAAACTGTTGCAAGACCACCTAGGGAGGCCAGGAAACCTCCTTCCCTGGGAGTTGTTACAGATAAGAGAGATGATGCTGTCAGGACAGAGCCTCAGGTCTGTTGTTGCCCATTGGTTTTGGTTTGTAGGGCCCCAGGTTTGTGTTTTGCTGAACAGGGAGAAGAGCAAGGAGCTGCTTGGCTAGAGTCTGGCAGGGTGAGCAAAGGAAGGGGGTGGCAGGACTGCAGGAGATGAAGATGGGAAGAAGGGGATGGACTATATGGGATGGAAAAGAGCTTATGGGAGAGGGTAGAGACCCACATGGCACTGAGGTGAGTGTTGGGATGGACAGCAGGTGTGAAGAATGCAGAGATTTTTTCCTTCCCCCTAGCTGTAATCTCTTCTGATTCTTGTGACCCAAGACGAGGTTGTTATAGTTTTCCAGGCTCCAGTTTATTTTCTTAGGAATTAACTATTTTAACAAAGTGCTCACCCTGAGGACCTGACAAAATTCAGGTTGTCTGTGTGCACTGAAGTTCATTTTCTCCATCTGCATGGAGGTACACATGTACATACTATGGGATGGGGGTTGCAAATCCCTTTTTTCCAAAGGACCTGCAGAATAGCATAGGAATCTCCTCAACAGCTTGGACAGTTTCAGAGCAAGTGGCTGAAGTTGGAAACAAATCAGAGCTGGGTTTGGTGGTGGAAAGTGCAGCCTTAACAACAGGCTGTGTTCTCACCCTGCCTCTTTAAAATCACTTGTGTTACCCTCTCTTTGCAAATGCTGTCCTGTAACTACAGTAAACGTGGAAAAACAGAGCCAAAAGGGAACCTGCCCTAAGCCTGGCATTAATGCTGGAGGCTGACACACTTACCCATTGGGTCAAGGCTTAGGGCTAGTCATCTGCCAGGCCCTTTCTCACACCCACCAGCATCCTGTGTCTGCCCCGGATGCTCAGAGCAGAGGCTTTGAGCTCTGTGAGGAAATTGTGTCAGCTGGCCAGCCCTGAGTGAATTCATTGCTGTGTCAGACACATCAGCGCGGCTTTCGCCCGCTGCTCTGGGCATCGCCACACAGGCTGCAGGGAGAGAGAATAAAAGCTGGGGGAAGGAAAAGAAAAAGAAATTCAAACCAGGCTGGGGTTCTTGTTTGGCCTTTACCATTACTCATGCCTTGAAGGCATTTATACAACTATTGTGGCAGGTTTTTTTGTCCTACCCTGAATTTCTTTGGGTGCTGCATTTCCGATGCCATTTTTATCAGAATGCTGGTAATCCCCAGCTCAAGACAGTAGTTTCCAAGCTCAGTCACAGGATTCACGGATATTAAGGGGCGAGGCAGGAACGTGGACACGGAGCCAAATCCCTGGCTCAGTGCAGGGATGCTGCTCCCTGGTCTGGCTTGGGGCAGATGAAGGCGCCTGCGCCGCCCCCACCGTGGCCACAGGGCTTGTGCCAGCCCCCTGTGCCAGCCCCCGCTGATCTCTGGAGATGGTGAGTTAATTCTCCTCCTCTACACCTTCCCCTTCAGCCACTCTTCTTCAGAGGCAAAGATTGCTGCCTGATACTCTGGTTTTTTCAGCATTTCCTCATTTTCTCTAACAAAACTTCTGGCTCTGCCACCCTCCCGTTCACAGCGAAGTTTATCCCTCTGTTTTTTCACACTCCTTGTTAAAAGCACCAAGATCTACCTGCTGTTTCATCTGCAGAGGCTGTTGCCTCGAAGGCAGAGTTGTGTGTATATTCTTGCTGTAGTTTTGAGGTGGTTTAGATTGAAGACAACTGTTTAATAACTACAATTCTTCTACAATGCTCACTTATGGCTTGCTTCCAACAAAGGTGTTCACTCATAAATTATTTTAAATCAGTGTATTAAAGTAGCTTTCAGAGACCCTTTTTAGGATCAGGACTCTTATTTTACAAGTTTGTAAAATACAGATCTAACAGATTTTAAGTGTACAAGATCCTGGGTTTGGAGTTCTTTTCCAGTGGTTTGATACACTCATTTTTTATGCAGTCATGAAAGTATGGATCCATACTTTCCATAAAATAATGGATGTATGAAACTGTTACTATAGCAAAGGAATGCTGGCATTGAATATAGAACCTTATGAAGGAAAATACTGTGCTGTTTTTGAATGGTCCAATCTCCTTTATCCTATGGGTATCCTATATATCTTTTATTTGTGTTTGAAATACCTGAAAAGTTTTGTGGTGTAGCTGTTGTACAGTAGACATGGTTACTACACACTGAATTCCTAGTCTAAATATAGAGAAAACAAAGATGGTAACATGGGAGACCAAATGTGGACTTCTGATGGAGGCTGCATTATTATGACAAAAGGGTACTTTGGTGTATCAGATCACTGGGTTTTTATGCTTCCAAAGGAACTTATCTAGTTCCATTCTGATATTTTGGAAGCCAGAGTTGTCCCCATTTACAGCATAGACAGGCCACCATTTATGCTTTTCTGAAGATTNCTGATATTTTGGAAGCCAGAGTTGGCCCCATTTACAGCATTATGCTTTTCTGAAGATAACATTTTTTGCAGTTCATTGGAAGTGACACCACCTTAGAGGAAAACCTTACAAATACAAGAAATAGATTGTTAATCATATTCCCACACATTTGTTGTGGATTTTTGTGAGTAGTCATGGGACAGACAGGAGAGATGAACAGGAACCCTTGCCCACTGATGGAGCAGGCTCTAGCAATATCCAGGCAATAGCGTTTCTGACTTTAACTTCCAGCAAAGAATGATGGGAGTAAGAAGATAAGAAGTACTGTTAAACTTTTTCCATGGAAACATGGAATCAAAATGCCTGTCACCTCGTGGTCCATTCATAGATTTCCCTTTTTGTCATTGTTCTCAGCCTTTTCCCACCTATTTTAGGTTGTTTGCCTTCCTTTATTTTATTATTTTCATGCAAAGCTGGAAGCCTGTTTTTTTTTTTCCTCCAGCAGCTCAGCTGTTTCTGCTTGGTGTTATGAACACATCCTGGTGTGGCCCAGGGTGACTCAGCTGTGTTGCAGAATGTTTCTGGGCTCAAACTGCTGTTAAAACATCAGATGAGATAAAAGCCTGGGTGATAACTAAATGTTTGCCTCTTCAAGCAGCATCCTTGCCCTGAGCAGACTGATGGCTCCCTGGCTTGGCAGGGACATGTGTGCAGTTGTGCAGGACAGACTGGTAGTGGTAGAGAGGTCTTTAGGCTTGGGACTGTGAAACAAGAATAGATGGTTAATGTTGCAGTGGATGATTCAAATATCATAGTCTACCCAGACGGACTGCATGATTTGGTAACCAAACATGTGATATCTAAAATAAAAGTTTGGGAGGGAGTGGGTTTGGCTGAGCTGGGGCAGCTGCAGGTCAGAATTAAAACCCCCAGGGCCACAGCAGTGGCTTGATGTTGTGTTTGACTGTGGGCAGTCATAGCTGTACTTGCTGTCATAATACCAAATAAATGGAAACTTTCAAAAATAGGAAACTTCTGAATTTTGGTTGAAGACTTTAGTCATAAATTACACCAAAGAGGAGGTGATGTCTCCAAATGACATGTACAAAGCATGGACAAGGGTGACTTGTTTTGTTGGGACCCCAGAGCAGGTAGACACAAAAGGTAAGAGTTTCTTCTCAGTGCTGCTCTACCTCCTTTCTGTCGCCACTTTGGTTTTTTACTGCTGTGGTCTGTTTTTTGGACTTCTGCTTTAGAATAACCCCAGCAAAGAGGCTGTAACAAGAACATAAAATGTTTTGCAATGGTTTAATAGAATATACTTCATCAGCTGTATAGGAATTAGCAGATGGGAGCAAATTCTAAACTAGGCTTCCTTTTGTACTTGGTCTCTTGTAGCTAATAAAGTTCTCCTCCTTCTACTCTTCTTTTTGCTTCACTTATACATTAAATTTATGCCCAAATAAGCATGTACTTGATGTAGCAAATTTTCTGATTTTCTCTTGAGCAGTGATGAACTTAACTGCTCCCTCCCTTCTTACCTGCTGTGCTCATCATTTTAGTGCAGGTGATGTGCTTGGTGAAAATGAAGGCAGTAGCTGTGCCCAGGAGATTAATCCAAAAAATAGAGCAAATATTTCTGGATTACCTTGTTTGCTTTCTCTTCTGTGTGTGTAGTTTGAAATAGAGGAATTGTTGCTATTCTGTGTTTAACCTGAGTTAAGCTGCTCTCCTTTCAGATCTGCAGGCCTGATGGCTGGCTTATGGTTTCCTCAGGCTGGTTAGATATTACTCCTCCTTAAAGACTTTGCCCTGAGACCATTACAGTGACTTAAAAGTAGTTTCTGCCTATTTTTGCACTTAGTTATTTGGGGGCATATTCTTACCTGCATCTTTATCCAATACCACGTGCCTCCCTCCCCTGGAGCATTTCCATCTTCCCCACTGGAACACCAATACTGTGTTTGCAGGTACCTTGGGGCTGGCTCTGCCTCTCTCTGGCTGTGCTCTCCCTCCTCATGTGGTGTCCTTGCAGCTGCTGAGATAAGGGGCAGGAACGTGACGCCTCGCCCTTGCTCCCTCATTAGTCTGAGCCCTGGTACTGAGTCTGCTTAGCATCAAGTGCCTTGTTTTTCTTGTGTCTGAGACTGTGCTTACCTCCATAAATCAAAAAGAGATCATAATCCTGAATTACTTGACACTGAACTTTTGCTTGGTTTCTTAACACAGCTGGACATATTAAATGCCTGGAAGGGGTTGGGAGGAATATTTCCAAAATACACATTTTCAAAGGCTGGAGGTGCAGTTCTCTGAAACTTCAGTTTCAGTCTGAGATCTTGTGTTTAGGAGTATGAAAACTCTTCTGCCTTTCCAAAATACTGGACTGATTCTTACCAAAAGCATGGAGAGGGATGGGCTGTTAAAATCTACTGAGATTAAAGAAAGATTCCTTGGTATAAGGTTCCACTATTTTTTTTTTTATTTTTAACTCACTGGCCATAACAAGGGGAGGAAACACTTATTCACCTCCTTGCCCAGGAGAAGGCAGATAAGTTTTAGCTTCAAATGCCTGCACTCCAGGGTTAAAACAGAGCAGTAATGTACCTTTTTGAGCCTTTTAAAAGAGAATGAAGTTTGTTTACATCATGTCCAGATATTCCTACCTGTAGATAACCAAAGAGGGGCGTGACTGTAAAGATTAGGGTTTTACAGAGGGAAGGGGTGAGAGAAGCTCCTCCCTGCAGCATGGGCAGAAATGGGTTTTTAGGCATTTTGCAAATTCTGTGTTTTAATGTGTTTTGAGGAGATGTCGAGAGGCATCTCAAAAAGCTTTTTCAGTTCATAGCTGTATATTTGGGGGACAGTGTTTGATTTTTCTTGTCAAGCCTTGTTTATTTCTTCTTTTCTGTCTTTGAGGAAGCTGAGTTTCACTTTGTATGCTATGAATGATGCAAAAAGCACCCAGAGGACTGTAGATGGATCCTCTGCCTTTGTTATAAATCTATGTATATAGACTAAATAAATAGCTTCTTTCTGGGCTTAAAATCCTTACAGTGCAGCAGACAACCAAAATTTGTGTCTTGGAGTAGCTCCGAGAATTCTTTAATGCTGAAATATCTCCTCTGCTTGCAAACCTGGAGCTCTCCCTCCTCTAGATAAGCAGTTTCTGTTTAAACTGGGGTTTTTATGACCTTTTGGGCAAGCATTGGCACAACTGACAGAGACTCTAGGAGTGCATGGCAGGGAAATCAGAAGTTTTAAGGTAAGATTAAACAAGTCCTCTCTGTTAAAAAGAGCAAGGGGAAAGAAAAAATCTGTGCATGGGGTATTGGCTTCCTTTGGCTCCTGACAGTTTGAATGTACACTGGAAAAGACTGGAGCTCTTTAAAAGCTTTGTAAGTTGTTTTCTTCTCTTTCAAGAAAACAGAATTTAGATAGAAACATCTTGTTTCAACTAGCAGCTGAATTAAATGTTGAAAATAGGATTTTTTGGTTGAATTCATTGGTTTGGTGTTTTGGTTTTTTTTTTTTTTTAGGCAAGAAAAGTACATTCTGTTTTCATGCAAGCCTTCCCATGAGCAGTGTGTGTTCTCTGTCTGGGAAGCAGCACTGTGTGAAGCACCAAAATCCTTGTGGCAGCTTGGCTCTTAAAATATATTTAGTGTTATCTTTTACAGAGTATGTCAGCAGATGTTGTCTGGATGCTGCCAGTGAAATGGCAGGAGAGGAGGCAAGACAAATCTGGAGTTTATTGTGGATTGCTGGTGGAGGTGCAAGTGGGAGCCAGAAGATGGGCAGTGGAGGGTGTTTCAGCCCCTTGTATGGGCAGACAGCAGCAACAGCAAGGGGGTGTTTTAAGCCACTGTTTAGGTGAGATGTATTTCCTTTATTTCTTGCCTGAGTCTGGTGGGCAAGGCCAGACCTGGAGGACATTCAGCCTTTTCCCCCTTAAACTCCCAGTACAGGGGAGGGAAAAGGTGCTGACTGCAGCTGCTAAAGAGAGACCAAAGTCAGGAAAGGAGCCCAGCTTTTATTTTCTTCCGGTCTTACCAACTGGCCCAGCCAAAAATGAGCATAAAATGACAACAGCTGTTCAAAAAAGTCAAAATTGTGTGCCTGTGTCAACAGATGTTTCCATAAGCCATTGGTTTTTAGGTTGGCCCAGCTTAAATACAGTATGAGGCTGAAAAGAGTCAAAAAGGTAAAATCTTATCTAGGAGATGTTTCTCTGGTTAGGAGAACTTTATAAGCTGTCAGAGAAGCCATAAACAAAGTTGCACGAAAATATATAGTGGCTTTTAGTTTAAATTGTGAAAATATTTTGCTTTCAATAGCTTTCAGATCTTTTGCTGGGTATTTTTGCTTATGTGTCTGCATTAAGTAAGCCCATTTAACAAAACCTGATCCTCTTATAAACATGGAATAATGACAGTATCCCACATATGGGTTTCATTAATTTTTGCATGTTTTGAAGTTGCCTTTTTTTTTTTTTCTCCTAAAGGCAAACTTCAGAAACAGAAGGGACTAGTGCTGCATGATAGCCAAAAAAGACTAGCTGAGGAATAATAACTTGGAGCAGTTAAATTATTTAACTGTTGTATAACAGAATTTATTTTTTTTTCTGTAGGGAAGGATGCTGCATAATCTGCATTCCTCCCAGTTGCTGTTACTGGTTTGCTTTGATGGAACTGGCATCAGTTCTCCTGGTTATCTGCAAGCTTTTGTGCTCCTGAGTCTTGTAAATGTTTTGGATTTTAGCCTGAAGAGAAAGCTTCAGAACATTTTCCTCTTTCTTCCTAAGAAAACAAAACCAACCCTTTCCTTGTAGTGACTGGCAAGAAATCTCAGGTGCTTCGTTTCCTTTATCTGCAGCACAGCAATTTGCAGCTCCTGGGACAGTCCAAATCAGAAGGATAACTCAGGGAAATTGCAGGATATAATAAATGCTGCTTTTTGACATTTTTAGCACATTTTAGACAATTTATCATCATCCATTGTCTTAAATGTATTTATCTATTGAAAAAAACTATTAAATATATGGAAAAGCAGCATCTCTGGCAGGTGGGGATTGAGAGAGGGGAGCACAAAAACTGAGCAACTAAAACTTTGCTAAAGCACCTGTATTGGCCTGACATTCCCTGTGTTTGCAGGGACATTCCCTAGCTTTAACTGACTGGAGAGGCTTAGGAGCAGGGCTTGGGACCCATTATTCCAGTTGGAATTTAACCTTGCAACACCAAATGTTACTGTAGAGACATCTTTGAAAAGCTGGTAGAAGTGTAGGATATGTTAGTTTATAACCTTAGAGTAAATATTTTATTCTCTTTCTGGAGCAGCATCAACTGTTGAGAAAATTTCTCACTAATGGTGATGCTTCCACATATCTGGCTGTAATTATACATGTTTTATGCCCTGAAATTCCTTTACAAATACTTTCTAAAATCAGGCTATAGGGGAGAGCATACTCAGCATGGATTGATGTAGCAGTCCTTAATGATGGCTTTGTGGACCCAATGAATCTTTACCCTTGTATATACATCTTTAGTCCAGAGGGATGAAAGTGGGGTAAAAATGGATAAAACCAGGCTTTTTTTTTTTTTTTTTAACACAGGGTCAACATTCTCTCCTGGGCTCTTGAGCTGTAAAGACATGTTTGTTTAATATTCTTTACAGAGGACTACCAGGGAGACGGATAAAACAGTGAGCAAAGGAATACTCATGTGGTCCTAAAGCAGACCTCCCAGGCAGGAGCTGGATTCCAAATGCCTCCTCTCAAAGTTTGAGTTGGATTTCATTTCAGGTTTCCAAACACATGGAGAGAGGGCACGAAAATGTTGGTGGGATGTGGGTGTAGGTAGGAGGGTGATCTGGAGTGTCTGTTATTGCTGGGAGAGGGGCTTGGCTGCACTCAGAGCATCTCAGTTACCCATGAGGGCTGAGATCCTCTTTCCCACAAACCAAACAGAAAAATTGGAAGGGGAAAACAAGTGCCACAGTGTCCTCAATCCACTGCCTTCATTAGCAGCCGAGCAAAAAGCTGACCTGGGAAGATGATGGGTGCCTCTGTACAGTGCTCTGCTTTCCCAGCGCTTCCCCTCCCAGATTTTCAATTACAAGATGAAAGAAAAGATAACTTTTTCCCTTTTGACAGAGTGCCTGGCCAGGACAATACACTGGGTCGTGTGGGCTTCCTAAGGGCTGAGTCCTAGGGACTTCAGTTAAAAAGGAAAAAAAAAAAAAAAGAAGGGAAGCTGAATCATTTTCTGGCGTTATTTATTCATTTGAATGACCCGTCTCTGTTTTTCAGTTAGATTACAGTGCCTTAGACTGTAGGCATGAAAGAATGGTAAAAGTTGAATAATTTCCTCAGTTCAAGATGTGTCATTTTTATATTGTCCATTAATTTCACTCACTCATGCCCTACGTCATTTTTGTTGGGCTTTATCCGCCAATTCATCTACATAATCTGCTGCCCTGTCTCTGTTTTTAGCTAAAGACATAATTCACAGATAGAAGCATCCAGCAGACATCTCATGGCACTGATCTCATGTTATGCTGAGGCATCCTGGAGTGGCTCAGGCAATGTCTGCCTGCTCCTGTGCCCTGCCCACAGCAGAGGGGGTCATTTCAGAGCACAGGGATGTTTCCTGCACTCTGGAAATGTGAGGTGCTTTGTTTTCCTGCACAAAAACTTGAGCTGATTTTGAACCTCAGATCTTGAACTGTAGAGATTCAGTCTTTATAGAATGTGTTGTTTTGGGAGAGCAGAACATATGTTTTTAGTTGGGTAAATCAATACCTTCTTATATCCTGTATCTATCCCAATCATGTCAGAATATGCTTTTTTATTATGGATTATATAAAAATGAAAAAAAACTCCTTTGATTTTTGAATTTGTGAGCTTTATAGATAATTAAACATCCCCTTTTTTTTGCATTTGAGACAAATGCAGTGATCTCTTCCTTAACTCCTTTTTAGGACAAATTACTAGACATTGTTTGATTAGGCTTGAGCAGGCCTTCAGGTATATAGGGATGGTCTGTGCAAACCAATTTCAAGTGACTTCTATAATGTTTACAGTGANATGGTCTGTGCAAACCAATTTCAATATAATAATGATCAAAATATAATATTTTTATAGTGTTTATGGTGGCTTGAAAACTCCTATAAATGCAGTTTGCTATTTTAAATACTTAGATTTATGTCATTATCCTTCCAGATCCCCAGAATTGTAATCCTTCCTTTACAGGAGAATCACAGTAATTAGCAAAGATTATCACTCATTGTGTGCATGTAAAATTTACATGTTTATTGCCAGCAACTGAAAACCATAGAGGAAAACATAAGCAAATCTATTGTGACCAACTTTAGTGTTGGATGAGTTCAGAGGAGTGAGCATCATTTCTTCAGCAGCAGCTCCAGGCTGGGCTATGCCAGCTGTGAAATCAAAGCATTATCTTCCATCCACTTGTTTTGGTTGCAAATTGTGTTTTTCTTTACAGAAGTCCCGTTTTTTTTTTTGGTATTTGACCCAGTCTGTAAGTCATTAGTGCCCTGGTGGGAAGTGCCTGAGCACAGGAGCTGCTGACAGGAGGACACAGCTGATTTCTTGCTGCAGTTCATAGCTCAGGTGCTCCTTGACAGCCTCTTTTGGGACTGTTCCTGCTTTATCCACTCATGTTTTCCCTTCCCTATTTTCAGGATGTTGGAACTCACAGAGCAAAGCAACATGTCCAGTGCTTGACAGCAGAAGTATTTCTCTCAATTCCCATAACACGCTAAATAAATATCTGTGGTCTGGTCCAAGATCCCACAGCACTTCAGCCAGCTAGACACCCCAACTGCAGTTATTTTTGGTAAAGGAAGAAGCAGATCTTGCAAAGTGATGTAGAGTCAGCTGAGGGGTTGCTAATCTCTTGTGTGGGTTGTGTTTCTCCTGTAGCCATTTGGGAGCAGTAAGATGGGCAGTTGACTTCCTCTGGAAGGATGTTCAGGCATGCTCCGTGGCTGACCAAAGCTTCAGCATTTTTCTGAAGGTTATTTGGACAATAGAAATTCCTGGAAAATGTACACTGAGTCTCTGAGAAATATTAGAAAAAGGGAAGGTCAGGAAGTGGCTGAAGGTCTCTCAAGGTGTTTTTGTATTTTCTCAAAACACACGCTCCATGTATCCATGTCTGACAGCTTTCCAAGCCCTCCTCATTCCCTCACGACTCCTTAGCTGTTTGTTAGATGATTCTGTCTTTGAGCTCAGACTCAGGCTGCAGCTGGACAGTGGATTGTTTGATGTTAAATTCAGCTCAGTTGTGTTGTCCCAAAGCATTGCTCCGTGAGGAAATGCCTGTCTCCAGACCTTGTTGTGAATATATGATTTAAATAGGGGAGTTTTGGGAGAGTCACAGGCTGGAGAATAAAACTTGTGTTGGTACTGTGCATGATTTACCCCAAGGATTAAATTAAACTGATGAATATGGAGGTGCAATAGGACCAGGATTGTGAAGGTTTGTTGCTACATCACTGACCTTTCCCCTTAGAGTAGCATGGATTTCTATGACAGACGGGATCCCTGTGATGTGTGGTCATGGGGGACTGTTGGTATCCCTCTCTGTGACTCCTTTTCTTTCCATGCTCTACCTTGTAGGGGAATTTGAAGTCACAACCAGCCTTTTGGAGCCACTTGTAGCTTGGTGGGACACTGGTGGGTCATGCCATGGCCAGAGGGATGCAGCTCTGGACCAAAGTGCCACCACCCCACAGGGAGGCAGACGGACAGGCACAGTGGGACTGGGTTAGCCACAAAACTCCTCTCAGTGTTGCATTGCTCCTGCAAACATGAGATATGCCATGAGAACTCCTGGGCTCTTGACTGAGGTCTGTGGTGTGAGTGGTCAACAGCAGCCTGGTCTGCTTCAGAATGGACATTTGAGTGTCCATCTCTGGTCTCGTGGGCGCTGACACACAGCAGACACAAAGGATGTGCTCTCCTTTCCAGACTGGACGTGCTCCTCTTACAGGCTTTGCAGCATTAGAGTGCAGATTTCCTTTGCCTTATTTAGTTTTAGGGAAAAAGCGATTTGTTTTGTCTATCCTTGCAAGTGCCAGAAATGTAAAATTTTAAAAAGCCTTCCAAAAAGCTTGTTTCTTTTAAGAAAAGAGCAATTGAAATTGTAGTTCTTCTCTCTTGCTGTCTGATGAATTTATTGTCACCTCGTTTTAGTGCCCAAAAGTGGGTTTTGCCTTTCTTAAAACAGGGAGAATTTTTTTCCTTTCATCTGCTGCTCCATTAGTTTCTATCAGAGTCGTGGTTAAAAAAGTTAATATGCCTGAGTATTTCTGCAGATTGCATCATTGCAGTGTTTCATAACGATATGGCAAGAGTAATTTGAAACAGATAACAATAGTTCAGCCTGTTTCAGGATAACCATGATTTCCTTGTCATTAAGAGGTCTGTTAGCGGGTGGAGGAGGAGGAGGAGTTTTATCTGGATGAGTTACAGATCATATGGTGTGATCAAGGGTGCGTTTTGGTTTTTGTTTTTTTTTCCCCCTCTTTTCCTTCCCTTGAAATCCGCAGTGCTGGACTTGGGTTTGGATATGAAATGATTGGATAGTTTCAAACTCCTGTCTGCACAAAGTGGCTCAGAGCTTCCAGATGTTTTCAATAAGGAGCCCAGAACTGTCGCATCAGCAGCCGGTGGCTGGGGCTGTTGCTCGTGTCTCCTCTCCATTTTGAGCAACTTGCCAGAAAGAGAGAGAATTACTTACTTGTTAGAGTAGGTTTTTTAAAATTTAATCTTTATTTTCTGATTGTTTCATTGTGTTTCAGAGCATAAATGCTATATACTGTCTAAACACTTGCATGGCATTCAAGGACTGCCTTAAATAGCTGGACAAAAGAGACTGAAGCCTTTGTTCTGCTCCGTCCGGGCTGAGTCGTGTTCTGTGTCTGCCTGTGTGGATGGCCGGCTGTGTGCAAGGCAAGATTTCGAGCCTGAAACAATGCAGCAAAAGCCCCACCTAATGTGGGAAGAGAGTCATGGTCTCCCAAGGGAGAGTGTGTCTGGCAGTTATCTTCTGTTTGTTTATATTATCTTTCCCCCTCCCTTCAAGAGTAAATGGAAATGAAGGTGAGATGCATTTTGAGTGTCTGTAGTCGCCACTGGCCCCCTCATCTTTGCTGTGAGTCAGGAACATAACTACAGAAAAAACTCTTGGAACAAATTCAGGATTTGGAAGCTTAAATAAGAGAAGAAAAAAAAAAGGGAGGGAAGGGATTATATTTTCTTGGTGTGTGTTGATTCTTTCCCTCTATGGCTGAAGGTGTAGGGGAGTCAAGGAGATCAACTGACAACCTTTACTGGATCTAGATACATAATTAAGGAGTAAGGCAGGTCATCATCTGGATTCACAGGGCATGCACCAAGTCATGGGATATGCACCAAGTACTAGGACACATCCTGTGCCCAGAGTCACCCAGCCTGGCCTGGGCCTGCTAGCTTCCCTGGCTGGTTCTCTCCACCTGTCTGCACCTTCCACATGAGTTTTCTGTTCCTTGCTGCCCCATGATAGTAACCCACACTGGGTTACTTGTTGCTTTTGGCCATCCCAGAATGCTTGTGCATAGCTCAGGAAAATTTGCCTCCAAAGCTGCACATTTCCCAGTGTGTCTCCCATCTGCTTTGACTGGAGATGTTTCTCATTTCCCCTTACCTGCAAGAAGGGTGAGGTAATTTGAGCCACAAAAGACTGGGTGTTGATGCAGCTACAAGTTGGACCCATCTTACATCTCTGTGGAAGATGCACTGTCACAATTAGTGATGCTCACCTCCTCTCCGTGGTGGGCATTCCTTGAGCCCTGCAGCTGGAATTCTCTTTCTGGTTGCCAGAGGAATTCTTTGGATCAAAGGTCAAGTGCTTTAAATGGAGTGCCTAAGCAGAGCTGTGCAGTTGTTGTTAGGATAAATCTTGAGAGGGTACACCAGCAGCTGTAATTAAATTGATTTGAAAACAAATCTATTTGCTATATCAGTTTTTAAAAAAAGATGCTCCATAATGAAACATTAGAGCATCATTAAGACACTGTGACTGTTGCAAATTCCTACACCTGAACTAAATTCACATGCTTTGTTTATGGGTTCCTGTCTTGTAAATGTAGATTTGAGGAAATCCCTGCCTTTTATGGTAGTGTTGGAAAGGCTGGAATGCTGTCACAACCATTTCTGATTCCTCGTCTCAATGGGCACATGACTGCTGGGACTCATTACTTGTGGAGAAAACTGGTGGCTCCAGAAAGTCCCCAAAGTACGACCACACTGTGCATGTCCTAATACTGAAAGCAGAAGCTCTGCTCACTGTTGGAGGTGACAGAGTCATTGGCTGAGATCTTGAGGCAGGGATTGTTGCTGTAAGACAGCCTCGTAGAGGAATCCTCCTCAGTTCAGCTGGTGGTGTGGTGGAGATGAAGCCTTGGGATGTGAGGGAGAGACTGGAGCCAAAGGGAAGTGTGGGGAGACCCTGGCACTGACTAGGTAAGAGTGTCCCTGTGTCCCTCACCGGGGCAGCTCATCTGCTGCGAGTGCCAGCGCCTGAGGACGCTCTCAGGTGCAAGGGCCAAGGCTGACCTTGGTGTCAGGGCTGGCCACTGTGTCAGGAAAAGATGCCCTCACTTGGTTACTGAGTCTGCTAAATCTGTGGGGTAGCTGTGCTTTTGTGTAGTGTGACTGTACAGATGGGGGTGTCACATCCAGGAGCTCACAGCAGTATGTGGTGGTTCCGTAAACTCCTGGTTTTGGGGTTTTACCTAACAGGCACAGAGGGGACTCAGTTCCTGTGTTACTCACAGGCAGGCTGTGGTGCAGTGTGTTTGGGCAGACAGAAGGCTGGGTAGCACTGGGAAGTGAGAAGCTGGGGTGCTTGCTTGCAGCAGGTGGGTTTAGATCTCCTTTGGAAGGCTCGCCGTGCATTCCGGTGCCGAGAACTTGCGTTTTATCCATTCCAGTAGGCTGCAGGGTTAGAGTCACCTCTGCCAGAGTTTGAGCTGTTGGCCACAGATCTCCTTATACAACCAGGGAACTGGGACCACCCTACAGGACTGGATGAAAAGACCTCCAACCCCCTAAACTAAGCTCCAGGAGTGGAGCAAATCCCAGCAGCAGGAGGTGGGCCAGTTCTCCCGGCGCTGCCAAGGGTGCCTGTTGGAGATCAGCAATTAAACCTTGGGTTGGTAGGTGCTGTTTCCAATTCTGCGTTTTCTGCTTTACTGCTTGGGATTAAAAATTGCTGCATTTTCAGCTTTTCCATCTAGCAAAGCAGCAAGTTGTGATCACTACAAACTCCAAGTCTCTGAAAACTCTGCTTCCCCTTTTCTTCTCTCTTTTTTTTCCTTTCATTTTGAACCGCCCCCATTCCCTTTTGAATTGGTGAATGAGAGAATGTCTAAAGCCAGGGAAGTATGGAAAGATTTCATCCCTGGAGAGGTCAGGGTGGGGTGGAAAGCAGAGGGGGCTGCAAGGGGGCAGTTTGAAAACAGGAAACCATGTGGCAGTGAGCATGCAGGGCCCAGCTGATGTGAATGAGCTATTGAGAGCAGAGAGACTCGCGCTGGCCCCGGCATTAGAAAGACAAAAAACTTTAGGGTTGTTGGTTTTTTTTTTTCCCCCAGGAAAAAAAGCTCTCCCTTTCAGGCTAGAATAGAAGAGGGAAGATTGTATTTTCTGGAAAACTAGATATCTTTGCTGAGATCTTTGCTCTGTGTTGCAAACAAACCAAGAAAAATGTAAAAGGCTGATTTCCTTTTTTTTTTTTTTTTTTTTTCCCCCCCATTTGCCCTGATTAAATCA
>VYXF01012755.1:431758-501316 GCA_013397295.1 Polioptila caerulea | reverse complement strand
TTTTTTTTTTTCTTTTTTTCCCCCCCCCATGTGCACTGATTAAATCATAAGTTTCCATTCCTGGTTTAGGAAAGCATTAACCTTGAAACTGTCTTTCATTCACCTGGCCTGGGGGAGTAGGAAGAGTCTTTTTACCTCTTGAAAAACTCCCTCTTTTCTCTCAGTCTCGTTTTGGACCGAGCAAACACACCAAGTGCCTGCAGCCAGAGGTGGAAGAGGCTGGCAAAGAAAAGCTGTGCTTTTTCTTCCCCTGCTCCCTCCTCTTTTATTTTTTTTTTCCCCTCTCTGAATCATGCTCCCACAACTGCAAAGTAAATTTGAAAGCTGGGAGAACACTGCTGCACGACTAAAAAGGCAAGCAGTGACGTCCCAGCCCAAATCAGGAGGGAGTGGCTTTATTTCATTATTTTCTTTCCTTTTGCCCAGTGCTGTCATTAGAAATTTAAACTTAACGCAAACCCAAGCCGTCTTGCCTGGTGAACAGTGAACTGACTTGGGAGGAGGAAAGTTTTGTTTTTTTTTGTTGCTCCTTTCAGTGCATGAGGGCGTGAAAAACAAAACGCTTTGGTGACAATATTTGCGTCGGATACGGAGATTGGTTTGGGTTTTTTTGGTTTTTGTTTTTTTCCTGAATTAAACCCGTCGTGACTGAGCCTACCTTCTGCCTTTCAACTTGGAACGTCAGTATTCCTGCTGCACACATCTGGCTTTTGTTCTCTTTTCAGGCAGGATTTTTATTCTGGTGCTTTTTGGATATCAAAGTTGTCTGGAAAACATTTTTTTATTATTATTACTGTAACAGGAAGGCTGGTACCATTCTTAGCAGTCGCCAAAAAAATAATCCTATATGTATAAAGCTGTCTTCAAATATCTTTTGTTTGCTATAAGTTCCTGCATTGCCTGTCTAAGCAAATCTGTTCCGAGAAGACTTTATCAGCCAGGCGCAGCGCTGGGATTTTCGTTTTCCTGTTGAGGAGCTCGGGCAGGCTGCAGTGCTGAGACACAGGAGCTCCTCTGAGCACGGATGTGAGAGCTCTGGGGCCGTGGTCAGCCCAGGGTTCATGGTGGGCTCTGCTCCTCCGCTCACGGCTCTTTGGACAAAATGTACGAGCGCCACAAGAGGCGATACAGCCTGTGCGACATTTCCAAGGTGGACAGGACTGTAGATGTTGTGTTGTTAAAGGTATGATGTTTCTATATATTTATTTACGGGTTCCCTTCCCTGTCTCCAGGGTATCAGTCTGTTCCTTGCTGTTCTTGTGTCCCTCGGGGTGATGCAGAGAGGAGGGACAGGTGGAAGAGCTCTTGCCCTTCAGCATGGAGATGGTTTTGAGTGTTACCAAACCATATCATGTCAAATATTATTCTCTCTGAAACCAGATAACCTCTTGTGGCATGTATTCTGTGGGAGAGCTCCCTGACCATCTTCCCTGCACTCTGCCCTTAAACAGTCCTGGGTTTGAAATCCTAGGTGGGTTTTTTGTGTGTGGGGAAAAGGGTTTCCATTTCCAGTGCTTGCTTCTGCAGTTGAGAGGCACATGTTCCCCAAAAGATGCATTCTGCCAAAAAAAGACATGGTGGATCCTCCTTTGCCTCTGTTTTTTGTTTGTGTTAGAGGGGTTGCTGTCAGTCTTGTTGTTTGGGTGTGATTTTGTCTGAGGATGGGTTGGAGCAAGAATCAGGAGTGGCTCTTGGCTAATTGTCCCAGTGTGTTCCTCCTCTAATCTAAAATTAGCAAGTGCTCCACCAAATGGCACAATGGCAGTCTGGGAATGTCCTGTCTCTGTAACAGCTTTGTGGAGCTTCAGCAGTTTCCTGGCAGAGTGGATGGAAATAGGAGAGAAGCCAGAGGGACTGCAAAACACAGCCCAATTCAGAGACCTTAACTGCTGGAAGAGCATTTCCTTTCCCTTGTCCTTTTTCTCTTTTCCCTTCTTAGCTGAAGCAGTGGGATTCTACATGATCATATGGCTTCCTTTTTTGTGATTTTTGGTTCATGCTCTTGTTTCCAAGTCAAGACAAGGATATATAACAAATTTATTTCCAATTACTTTTTGTTCTAATTTATCTGCACCAAAATAGACCTGACTCTTGTTAACTTGCTTTGTTATGAATGAAAGTGTTTTCCTTTAATTCAATGTACCCATTGGTTTTTGGTGGCACAGGTAGCTGTAAGTTGTTTTCTCTAGCAGCAGCTCAATTTTTTGAGTATTTTAGAACTCTGATGTTACTGATGCTGATTGAGGATTGAATCCCATTATATTCAGTCTACAGACACAATATGAGTCTTTACAAATGTTGTATTGTGCACACACTACATCTGTGAAAGGACAGCTTAATAATTCTTGGAAGGAGACCTGGTATTTCTGACAATCTTGGTTGCCAATAAAAAGTACAATTTTTTTTTTTGTGAAGAGAATCTCAATTTCTGGGTTGAAATACAATTCACTAGAACTATCCCACTTTTAGTATTTCTTATGTCATCAGCTCCTTAAATTAGTTTTTGTTCAGCAAAGCTTAGATTTTATAACAAAATGTGGCTCTTGTTAGTTCCAACTGGTATTTTCCTAATTGAGTTTCAGGACTGTGGGTTATACTGTCTGTTCCTGCAAATGACTCAGTGTCCATATATGTGTGCGTGTGTGCACGCATTGCTGCTCCCAACATGGGCTGTACAGCCTGCAGATGTTTAAAATAGGAGGGTGCTGGTGACAGCTACAGCTACAGTCAACTCTAGCTCGATTTGCAGTCGTCTGTCGTGTTCTCTCTGGTTTCTATAACATAACTGGGAGGTGAAATTAAATTTTGATGATCTAGGGATCCAAGCCAGCGCTTGAGTGCGTCAGTGGCAGATCATCTCTTGACGTTAATGGGAGTTGGATCAGGCCCTTAATGAGGGAGCTGGTTTGGTTTTCATTAAAATACTGAAATAAAACTGTACCTTATCTAGGCCGTTGAGTTTTGGGGAGTTAAGAGGACAGGGTTTCTTAAATGTTGAAAAGCAAGTACATGTCCTTAGAAAAAATCAAACCCAGATCAGATCCATCAAGAGTGTTTGAGCTGATGAAATTTTGAGAGGATACCTGCAGAGCACGAATCAGTTTTCCATTTGGCTTCAGGCTGACTCAGACAAGTCTTTTCTTGAGTAGTAGATTAATATGTTCTTTGCTTCATTTTAAGATAAGGAACTCAGTAATCATAAAACTGTTTAGGTTTAAAGGACCCTTAAGATCATCAAGGCCAGCACTGTCAAGTCCACCTCTAAACCATGCCCCTCAGTGCCACGTCTACACATCTTTTAAATACCTCCAGGGATGGTGACTCAGTCATGACACAGGAAAGAAAATCAGCTGCTGAAAAAGTAAATGGGGACAAGTGGTGAGGAAAGAATCTCTTATGCCATTTTGGGTACTAAATGTTTATAGATGAGATGATATTTGCGTTGATTGCATCCATTCTTAGATACAGTCACAAAAGAATTTTTGGTTCCTACCCATTATTTTGCAGTGCATGTCTCATCTGAAGGGCCATTGCCTTGAGGCTCAAATTTTCCATGTTTAGATTGAGCCTGAAACAGTGGCTTGTGAAGTTATGAAAAAAATGAACCTCAGCAATTTTGAGGGTTGATGCAAACAATTATTTTTGGCTTTAACATAGTTTCTTCCTTCTCTCCACAAATGAAAAAGCAAGAGGCAGCAGGTTACCAGCAGTGTCCCAGTCCCTGTTGGAGGTAGGACTTCATCCTAGGAATAAATTCCTTTTCTGTGAGAGATGTGATGCCCTCGCACTACTTGTCCAGAGAAGCTGTGGGATGCTCCATCCCTGAAGGGGTCCAAAACCAGACAGGATGGTGATTCTAGCAACCAGGGCAAGTTGTCCCTGTCTATGGGAGAGGTTTTGGATTTGGATTGTCTTCAAGGTGCCTTCCAACCCCAACCATTCTGTGATTCCATGATTCTGTGCCCTTTACTGGCTGCTGCAGCAGCAAACTTGATGAACTTGGATCCTGAACTTAGTGAACGCAGGGAAGCCTGGATGATGCAGAAGCGACATAAAAAATTTGCTGTCATTGTTCCTGCTGGGTTTGGAGGATGACGAAGGAGAAGTTGTGGGGTGTGTGGGATGTCTGCCTGTCTGAACATTCCACTGAGCTCCGAGCAGCTACGTGCAGGGTAAAGCAGTCTGTGCTGTGTTACTGCAAGCCCAAAATGGGAAGTCTCAGTGTGCCCATGTGTGCCTTGGCAGCCCTGTCTGGTTTTCATGTTGTGCCTGCTACCACAAATAAAACTGTCTAGGGACAGGATACGAAAACCACTCTGGCTGGCACCTTGCAGATACATGTGAAGTCAGACAGGAGTTCTAGTGGGGATGAACAGGCAGTGCTTTGCTGAGTTACAAAGTGAGAACTGGGCTTGCTTTGGGAATGGGAGACTGAGTAATTGCAGCTGGGAATGTTTCCTAGCAGTTTTTGCTTATTTCTGCATTTCACCTCTGTATGTGAAAGCTGAAGCTGTTAAGGGTAGGCATCAGCAGTAAAGTTTTTCACAGCTGGGACAATGAAGTTTGATTTTTCTGCTTTTCAGATGAACCGATCCCATTCAGCTTCCAGCTGAAGATCAGAACATTATTAATGAATTTAAAACAGCATTAATAATTAATCAAGGTATTTTGAAATTAACAGGACAGCACTATTAATTAATTAATAATTACTAATTAACTATTAAAACCTGGCTGCTCTGGTAGCTTTACTGCAGCACCAGGGAAGATCCTCTGGAATGATCCCTGCCTACCTAAGACCATTTACAGCATCCTAAACTAAAAGTAGTATGTGGAGAAGTCCCCCAATAACTGAAACTAGGCTTCCTTAACATTTTATGTTGAAGTTTTTCTTCTTTATTGACACATAAGCAAGTTCATTCCTTCTTTGGAGTTGCTCTGGGGGAAGAATGTCCCCAGCTGATGGGTGTGTGGTGTTAATCAAACTTTGTGGGCCTAAAATGACTGAACTTTAATCTGACATCTTTCCATGCTGTTCTGGTCATTGAAGGACAGAAGGAGAGAAGTGTCATTAGAATGATGTCAAGAGTTTTTGAGTTTTTCTGTTTGTGTCTCATGTAGAATTACAACTGGGAGGGCAACTTAAATGAGATTATTGTGCTTTCACATTAGGCACATACATGTTTGTGGGAATTTTGCTCCCATATTACTTAAGATTTTTTTTTTTTTTGCAAAGCCAATGTTGTTATTTTTGAAGCTTAGTTAGTGTCTTTGTGCAAGTGACTTTTAATTTTGCTGGTGGAGGACATCTAAGTGCCAAGGGCTGGAAAACGTACTTGGGGCATATGTTCCTTTTCCTAGCTGGGACATTGCTGGGGGATAAATGCACTCTAGGAATTTAGTGTTGCTCTTGCACCATAAAGAGCTAATTTATTCAGTCATGAAACATACCCTGTGCTTGTAGGAGCCTTTTTTGGTGAAATCCTTTAATACAGTTTTCTGTAGCACTGCTAGCTTGTTGCTATGAGAGAGGTCAGTTAGGACCTCCTTGGAAAAATATCCTGATAAGGTGTCAGCAGCTCTGTAAAGGTAAAAGACTCAGTGTAGCATATTTACAGTGCTAGAGGAAAATTCTGCATAGAAATCATTGCAGAAATACAAGTGGTGTCCCTTTTGGCAAACATTTGAGAATGTATTTGTGTTCTGCATCCACCATCTTCCCCCAAAGCTTAAGAAAATACACAGGGAGATTACCAAAATAATTTAAATAAAAAATAAATGTGGAATTTGCAAGCAAATTGATGTGCATGCTCTTAATATTGTCTGGCAAGATGATTGCCAAAGCAGTGATTGTTGCTCTAGATGTGAGTTTTGTGTGTGTGGAGTCTTTCTGCAGCAACAGATGTTGATGGAAAACAGTGGAAATTCCTTCCCCAGATGCCCCATCCTTCATTCTCATTTTCAAACTGTTTCAGAAGATCTTGAAAGGTGTTTTTTGTGAAGGGGTAGATCAACTGTTGCTTTAGTTTCTAGTGCAGGAATTGTAGGCAACTGGATAATTTCATTGTAAATGGAATTGTAAAGTTAAAAGTTGGTCAGCATAAACATTGAATTCCAGTTATATGTACAAATTTCTTTGATCCTATAGGAAATTTTCAGGAAAAGGAAATTCCTAGAAAACAATTACAATATGCATAGAACTTAAAAAAATGTATAATTTCTGCTTATGAAAGAAACTAATTATAATTGAATTTAGAGTATTGCTTTTCTATACTACTTTTAGTCTACAATAGATATTTAAAATGGATATTACTCAGTGTGGTGCCCAAGTACTTAATGATACATTAAGCAAGCTACAATTACTCTCCTAAATATTTTCCTATGTGCAGTAGTATCTGGTTTTAGCTCCAGGGTAGATCATAGTCTGGAAGCTGAGGAAAATAAAAGGAGAAAAATGGAAACTTGCACATTTAGGACAAAGTTAAAATAATATGGAGGGAAGATTAATCTCTAGGGATCTGCTAGGAAATGAAAGTTAAAGTCATCTGGTTCCTTGTGCTCTGGAGATGTTGATTTATATCATGACCAGTGAGGCTGACAAGTGCAAACTTTTGCAATAGCAAAAGACTTCCTGAAAGGTCAGTGTGTTCTCTTTATTGTGAAATGGAAGGCAAGAAGAGTTAAAATAAAACCAGAGGGAGAGGAAAAGGACTTTTCCATGCTGGAGTTGTAGGAGAGGTACATAGGAGCCAGGTAGTCCCTGGTCCCCAAGGTGTCTGTTCCTAGTGAGCCTCCCCCACATGGCTCTGCCCCAGACATTGTTGGAGTGTCTTTGAGGAGGAGGTCCTGATCCTGGTTTTGTGGGCAGGCACCACCCTGGAGTGGATTAGATAATTCCTTGTCCAAGACCAGAGGAGAGGAAGAGCCTGGGAGTGGAGCCTGGGGTCACTCACTGTTCCTGTGGGACAGAGGACACCTCAGCCCGAGGTGTCTCACAGCTTGTCCAGCACCATCCTTTTCTTTTGCATTAAGTCACATCAAGTTTCAAGTTCAGACTCTGCAGGAAGGTGTCCCTGAGAGTCAGGAAATACCTGTGAGTGCCCAGAAAGAGCAATGGAACCATCTGCTGCCCACAGCTCCAGCTGGTGTCCTAAAGGACTCTTTGAACATTTAGCCTGCTGGCGCTTTACAGGCAAACAGAAAATCCTGCAGGATTCAGTCTTTGGTGCCTGGGGATGTGCTTCCATGATTCATTCTGTGTCTGAGCTGCAGATAAATACATTCAGGCTTCTGTATGGAAAAATAGCTGGTTCTCTCCTGGCATTTCTTCAAAAGCTGTGTCCTGAAATGCTGTTCCCAGAGACTGTTCCATATTCCCTCTGCCACTGGAACAGCACTGTGCCCTCTGCTCCCGCCGCAAAGACTTGGGATGCCTGGAATCAATGAGCTATAATCAGTGTGGGCAAGCAAGAAAGTGTGGGGCTTTTATCATCTTCTGTGGCCACCAGCCTGTGGCCCTGTCGTTGGGCTTCTCTCAGCAAAACAAGAAACTGGAGGGAAAAGGGAGGAATTTTCTCACGTGCAATGCACACGTGTCTGTGAAATCCCATGACGAGCTCATTTCAAATTTCTCCATGCTGGTGCATTCCCCAGCTCCTGATCTTAGGGTACCTTTATAAAGGCAATTTCCTCTCCAGCTCCTACTGTCTGTACCTGTAGTCATGAGTAAACATAAGCTGAATTCAGGTGCTGAGAAGGGATCCCAGGGCTCAGTGTTTGGCTGTGGATAGTGGGGTTTGTGTTTCGAGTATCTGTGGACCACCCAGTTCCCTGAGAGTATGCAGTAAACCTCCCTCAAAGCCTGTCTGGGCTCGTTTTGGCCTAGGGAATACTTGTATATAGTAGTGGTTTCCTTTGTTTTTGTTTTGGTGGTGATTATTATTTTTCCTGAATTAGGGCTACTGAGATAAATATTTAGTTACTAATGTTTTATTTTGTACATGATCAAGTATCTCTGAAGCAGCACCTTAAACCTCTGTGTTAACTCTCTCATTACTTTTTTTAATAGAGAAAAGCAGACATTTTCAATACTTGGCAAAGCCACAGGGCTGAGGAGAGAGCTGGCTGGGAAATGGGAAAAATGCTCAAATCTTTTTTGAAAAAATGCCAATGTCTATAATGCATTTTCAGTGAATGACTCAATTGGTTCTATTAAAGGAAAATATATAATGTTAATTCGGCCTAATATGGCTTATTCAACAGACAGCTTGAACCTCTTCCTGTTTTGATTTCTTGCTGCTAATTATTGAATGGAATGTTTAGTTATTGATTTCCAGTAGTGGGTATCAGTATAAATCAGGAGTAGTTCCTTTGAATTTGATGGTGATCTGTTAAAAATTAAGAAGGGTCAGACTTTCTTGAGCAGGAAGGAGGGAGGTCCATATCAGTCAGGAGGCAGAATTATATTTTGTATCTGAAATGGGTTATTCCTTCATTTGTGTGGACTTGAGCACCTTTGCATTTGTCCTTCCATGTGTGTTCAGCCTCAACCTCTAGATTTGCCTTCAATAAAATATAGGAAAGTGTGGTGCAAATTTCTTCTTCTTTGTCTGGAGATAAAAGAATAATATCATGATATTTTTTGACTTTACAGTCATTGTGGTATTTATTGACTTTGCATCTCTTTTAAGACTAAAAAAAAAATAAATTCTGTGTTTAGGATTAGATGCTAAGGTTAGATGCCACACAGCCTTGCAGAGAAACAAGATTCAACAGATTCTTCTGTTGAAAGAATCAGAACATGACCCACTGTCCATGCAAGTTAAAATGCAACAAAATCCTTTTGTGACTTCAGAAAGAAAAAAAAATATTATTGTTTAGTTTACAAATCCTTTCTCAGACTGAAGACTGCTTCTATTTTCCTTGCTGCCTCTCATTTAATAGAGATTTATTGTATGTAAAAGGGAGAAAATGGATACACAGGTGTGTGTGTGTGTGGAGCAGAGGTGCAGGGAACTCTGGAGTCTTGGATGTGTGTACATAAAAGGGTGTGATGGGTCTTGGGTGAAAATCTGTGTAATGCTACAAAGTGTACATCACCCCTCAGAAAAATAGCCTGCAAAATTCCATGGAGCTGGGAGGGACAACCAGGAGGGACATGCACTGAGGTCACCCCAAGACCTGACTCTGGTGGAGCTCAACACCTCCTTCACCTCTCCTGGGAGACTCCTGCTGGTTTTCCCCCTTTCAGAACTTCTCTGTTCCTTCCCTGTCTCTGTCAGCAAGAGCTGCTGACTGGGGAAGGTCATGGCATCCTCTGCTCTGGAGGATTTTAAGGGCACGTTGGATTAGGACCTCTGAGATGATAATTGGGCCTCACTTGGCGCAGCAGGCAGGGCCTAGCTGACCTGTCCATGGCCCTCCCAACCCCGTTTTGTCATCGCACAAGTATGGAGGAGGACAAAACCTGAGGAAGAAAAATGTGCTGTAGCAAGTAGCTGCCAGGTCTGGGGGAGTGCAGGGTTGCCTGTGTGGTGTGGAGAGCAGGAGGTGAGCGGAGGCTCTGGCGGGAGCCCCTCGGGTGACGGGCAGGGGACGCAGCCAGAGCGGGGAGCAGCCAGCCAAGGACTGCAGTAACACATTCCATGATCTCAGTGAGAGAGGAAACAAGGACGTGGGTCATTAGTCAAAGCAGCTCGTCAGGTCAAGGGTAGGAGAGGCTTGGTTTAATTTATTTTAAAAAAGTAAATAATAAAAAGGTAAAACCAGTGCATTTCACGACATAGGAGAACATTGAGGGGAAGGGAATACAGCAAGGGACTGCAAAAATAGAGCAGAATCATGGAGGAGATCTGAACACAGGGCAGAGGCAAAAAGTAAATAGTAAAAATTCACTGTTTGAAGGAGAGGAAAAAAAATCATTTCAGGAAATAAAAGGAAAGCCAGAGAGAGAGGGTAGGAGAAATACTTGACATATAAAATCAGGCTAAGTCATCCATTCCAGTAACTTTCTTTTCACTACAGCTTAACATGTGAGGTCGTGTGTGTTGAGGCAGGTCAAGAGGGGAAGTAACCCTTGGATTTTGTCTTGTGGGACAGGTGAAATTTGCTTGCATCTGACAGTAAGTAAAGACATTTGGCTCAAAGAAATGGCAGAGGGAGTAAAGGGGCTTCCAGAGTCTGCCAACTGCAAAATATAATGATGGGAAGAAAACGTTGGATGAGCCAAGGGTTGTGGATAGTCCAGCAGACTTCTGAGTCAAAATGTTGGACAGGACAACCCAAGTGAAGAAGATGAAAGCTCAGGCAGGGGGAGGAGGAGGCTGAGAGCAGATCAGTTATCCTTGCTGAAAGACTGGGAGTCATGGAAAGGGTGAAGGACAGGGTGAGGTGATAAGGGCTGATGTTGAAATAAACCATGTGATGTGTCTTAGTGTTAAAATGGGCGTTTCTATCATCATCATTTCAGTTAATGCAAGCCCGAAGTGCTTCTGGTTCTCACCATGACCTGGGCACTTCCCAAGCCCTCAATTCCCCATCACCAGAGCACTTTGCTATCTCTGAGCTAATTATCTGTACAGCAATATGGGTGGTAAGGAATTTCTATTCTGTAGCTAGTGAACTGAGGCATAAAGCAGAAGAGTATTTTCCTGTACTCCTGCTACAAGTGGAGGTGGGACTTGAAGCCAAGGTTACCCAGTCCTCTACTAGTAGCTTAAACACTGACTCATCCTCCCTCTGAACTCCTTCCTTCCAGGAGCCACCTTCAAATCAAACTTTCCATGGAGAAATAAAGGCTTTTTGGCATATTCCAATGGTTTGTTTAGTGATGCAAAAAAGAACAAAATCATGTGTTACTTTTGACATTTTTATTATTGGGGAAAAATTGAGCCATAACTCTCTATCTGCTGGTTGATGCAGAGGGATATTGGGAGAAGAGGCTACCAGGGGTGCTGGTGAGAGTGGCCTTTCTCTGATGTGCTGTGTGTGATGTGTTTTCCAGATAAACCGTGAGAGCTGGGGTCCGCTGGAGCCTTGTCCCGACCCCTCCCTGCTGGAGCGCAAGCGCACGCGGGAGTCTCCAGGTGAGCCATGTGCTGAGGGCAGCTCCAGACCAGCAGCTCTCCTCCTCACCTTCTCTATCCCTCCTTCCCTCCCTGCTTTTTGGCATCCTGGCCTGGATGGGGAAAACACATAAATTAAAGCAACTGTGTAATGACTGTGCCGTGAGTCATTGTTAGCACATGGCTGCAGCACTTGACTAGCAGGGAGCTGTGTGGTGTGTCACCATCTCAACTCTGCATTTCAGCATTTTGATTTCCCCCCCACCCTTCTTTTTCTTTTCTAAATAAACTTGAAAGATGTTGCAGGGGGGTACGCAGTCATGGTTTCCAGATAAAAGAATAATATGATAAAAAGAAAAAAAAGCCAGAAATTTGAACTAAATCCGTATTTAGACCCAAATCAGTGGCTTCAGATTTTTACTCTCTCCCCCACCAACCCCTCCCCCCCAAAAGTGGCCATGATTTCAGGCTCAGAAAGCAGGAAGGCTGTTCAGAGCCATTGTTCCCACACCCTGCCCACTGGCTGTGCCAAGCTCCCGTCCCAGCCCTGCGTGCTGCCTGGTGCTTTCTGGCTCTTCCACTGGGACAGAAAATCTAGTCTGGGCAAGCTTCAAAGAAGAGTTGGTGTCCAAGATAAGAAAAAAAAGCATTTCCTTTCACTGAATTATGCGTGTTTGAAACAAATAGAGTAATTTATCAGGGCCCTGAATAGGGATTTTGCTTAGGCTGCTTATGGAGATGAGGCTTCTTGCCCTGCTGTCCTTATGAGCAGTGATCTCACCCAAATCTCCTTCAATTTATCTGAGAGGCTTGAAATAAAACGACTGAGTGTCAATGTGAAATTTAAACTCAGTCTTTCAGATTGTAAGCTAAGAAGGGATAGTGTGGGTTAGTGACCTGAGGGGTTTATCCTACATAGATGTTCTAGCTCACGTTGAAGTGAAGTGCTTTTTTATTAAAAATAAACAAAAATACTGCCCTTTTTAGAAGAGTCATTGAGAGCAATAGCTGTTTCAAGAGGGTTTTTACAGGAGAACCTGTGCTATTGCCATGTCTCTTCTGTACTAATTGTACCTGTGAATCCTTTGCCTCTTGGTACAGTATTTTTATGCTTCAGGCAATAGTTACTGCAAACCGTTTGTCTGCAAAACTGCATGGACTCATTTGACTTGCCAAATACATAATCACATGTTCCTATGGATCACTATCAGTTGCACACCTATTAATTATCTAATGCAATATTACACTATAGAAATATAATATTAATTATGTAATTAGGTAGCTGTATATACAAATTTATATTAATAATTATAGTGATACATGTCTGTAACACACACATAAAGAGGTTTTTAAGTAAATGTACTTTCCAAATGGACTGAAGCAGCAGAAGGATCTCAGGTTATGTAGGTTCTGGCCTTTCTAGAAATAATATTGTTACTACACAGGCATCCTCCTGCTGCCCTGTGGTGCTGCACAGTGTAGAGAGGGCAAGAAAAATCTGGCAACACTTAACAGCAATGAAACCACGAGCTGTCAATGAGGCTAACTAAAAAATAGAGTACTTGATAAGGTATTAGGCCTTTTTCATCTGCTGAAATGACTTGCAAGGACAGAGACCTCAGATCTTAGAAGGCAACTCCAGAAATTGGAGCTTCTCATTTTCTATTGATGCTTTTGAAATTAGATGTGCAGAGGAGTGTAGCAGATATGTAGTTATCAGCATGGAATTGAAGGGCCCAGCCCTGGCTTGGAGGACACAAGAGTTTGGAAAATGTACAGAAGAAATTGCTTGGAAATGTTCTTCCTAGGGCTTTTTTCTCTGTGTTATTTTGCCTTTATATTATGCACAGAAGTGTTGCCAGGGGTGTGAGACACAGACCTGGCTTGGTGCAGCGTCTGTGCAGTTCAAAACAAACCCAGCAAACTGAGAAAAGGGGAGGGAGAAAATGGAGAAAATATGCACACCTCCATCCAAAAATAAAGGAGAGTGTAGGGAAGAAAAGGCTTGGGAATGAGTTTCTCAGCACAAATGAGCTGAGGTGAGTGGAGGGGTCCCCATCACCCTGCTCCTCATCCTCCTTCCCCTCCTTCATCTCTTCTGCCCCTGGGAGGCTCCTCCCGAGGAGGCTTTGCTGCCTCTCACGCTTTATCCTCAGGGTGAGGTGTCCATCCCTCAGCACATCTGAGCTGTCCCCACTGCTTTTCCAGTGGAACGTGGCTGGAGCCCCTTTGTTTTTCAGTCTGGGCTGTGGACATGCTGTGCTGGCTGCCAGCTGGATGAACGGCACCTGGCCCGCGTCCTCACAGCCGCTCCGTCTCTTCTTTCCCCTCATTCCCCCCCTTCTTCTCTCCCCTCCCTTCTCCCCCTCCGTGATGGAAAAGCAGTTCAGATTTTCCAGGTTTACTGAAAGGGGAACCAGGAGCAGCTGCAGCATCTAATAAGTGCTTTTCCAATTCTCCACAGAGTGGAAATTCCTCTATGGGGTAATGGGGTTTCCGACTGGCTTCGACTCCCCCTGCCCTAAATGGGGACAGCCCCACCACTATCACAGTAATGCAATTTTCTCCAGAAGTGGAGTCACTCCCATCAGCTGGGATGTGGCTGGGGTGTTCCATAGCTGGTGTCAGGCACAGATTAAGGATGGGGAAGGCAAAGAGGTGACCTTAAGCTACCTAAACCTGTCGTCCTTTCACTGATGTTTAAGCTTGGTGTCACCAAGGATGGAATTAATGAGGTATAATTTAAGAGTGAACTAATATTTTATTGCCCTGGCTCTTCTCCAGACAGCTGAGTAAATTTAGGATCCGTTTAGTTAGAGGAGGTGCTAAATAGCACCTTTCTTTAAAAAAAAAACCAAGAACAAAACCCCCAAAAAACTAATAATAAGAAAATATTTTGACCTGCGAAATATGAGTGTTCAGTTTTTGCCAAAATTTTCATTAATACTTTTGCCTGAAGAGTGGACAAATAAAATATGCACAGGCATTTCTTAGGCAAATACTTGTCTGTTAAAGGTTTTGGAAAGAGGGCTTTTGCAGGGGCTGCAGTCTAGTTCTGTACTCCTGATTAACCCAGTGCAAACAGCTGGAAGCATTTGAGAAAAAAAGAGATGCAACATGCTTATATTTCAATGTCAGGAGTTACGAAAGCCGAGAGTTTTTTAAAAAATCACTTAATTTTTGAATCTTGAAAAAGTAAAGCTTGTCATGGAATTCACACTAGTGCTTTTCCAGTAAGGAATGCATAAGAAATTAAATAATTGTCCAAACATGTACTAAAAGCACCTTGGCATTTAGAGGGAATTGATTCTTTGAGAAAGAAAGCAAATATTGTCAAGTTATATTTTTATATTTATTGAATATGAATTTAATTCTGCAGTTGTTGCAATCGATAGGATGCATCCCATTATGCACTGCATGAGATATCTCATTTGTAATATGTTTTTTAGCACTTCAAGCTGCAAGTGTTTTTAGCTGTTCATGAAGAATTTCAGTTTGCACCATGTACTTCAATGATGCACTTAAAGAGGAGTTTTAAACTCTGAAATAAATAGTTTGAGAATTCACGGGCAGTTTTGGGAGGTGAACAAATTTATAAGGCTTTATTTGTAAATCTTTATGTTTTAAATCCTGGAATTAACTGAGAGAATGTGAGTCTGATGTGTGGCTGCTACAGAAAGCCTCAGGTTGTGACTCTTTGTGCTTTGCTCCTGCAGAATGTGAGAACTTCTTGGAGGATGGGCTGAGCAGCGTCTGTGCCTCGTCACAGGGGGGTCTTAAAAGAGAGTCTGGCAGTGAGTCTGACCTCTTCCCCTTGCCTGGTGATGGGATGGAAGACCTTGTCTTTGGGAAGGTAAGAAAGCCTGGTTGGGATATGGTTAAAAAAGCCCCTGATAAATGCATACAGCACACACAGATCATCCTGGTTTCACTGTTGAGTTGGAAACCTGGAAGTGATTATCCTGGAACCGAAGAGATGGGAAGGATCCGGTCTCCTCCTCGGATGCAGCAACATGAGGGATTTATTTACTTGCAGCAGAATTCCAAAAGCTATGCAGCCCCCAATGATTAAAAAAATGGAAATAATTTTGTCTGTCCAAAAGTAAATCAGGCACCAGAGGAACAGTTGAAAAGGTGGATTTTCTTGCGAGGTCATTAGGGATTGCACAGACGATATGAAATCCATCTTTAACTCATGTAACAAAGAGCTTTTCCCCAGCTTTTCTCTGTGACCTCTGTGCTGACACCTTCAGATTTATATGCTGTAATTCTCCGAGGAACCAGTGTTTTTCTGTAAATTCAGTGTCATAGGAAGGAAACACTCATTCCTAATACTTCAGGCCAATTCCAGGGAATAGTTTTGTTGCCTAGGCGACGTACCTCTAATGCCTGTTTGCGTGCAAGTAGGATGAAAGTGTTTTCAAGTTTGCTTAAAATCAACAGCAGAAGTCATTGCTAACCTTAGTCATCCCTGTGCCCTTTGTGTTGCTGAGGAGTGGGAGAGAGACAGATCTGGCCTCCTGAGCAGAGGATGCCTCCCTTTGGCATCAGTCTTTTTTGCATCTACGTCAGAGCAGCCTGAATTTATTCAGGGGGTCATTAGGTTTTTGCTCTTGAAGAATCGTTTTGCTGGTAATTTGTATTCTTCTTGACATAAGTGGATGATGAAAAAGTACCCAGAAAGAATATGGTGGTGTGGAATCAAAAGGGATGTGAGACTTCTTTAGAACAGCCATCACTGTGGTCTCCATGAAATTCCACTCTATGGTTCAGCTGCAGCTCACAGGTTTGAGCAGGCTCAGCTCCTAAGCTGCCAAACTTAACTCTCAGAGTACCTCTCACACTGGCTTTCTGAGAAATGTAGTGAATGAAACAGAATTCTGTTTGCTGAAATCAAATCAGAAGGTGGTGAATGTTTTCCAGCAGGATGGGAAACACCACAGCCCAGGCTAAGTGATCTCATGTGCTATAAATGAGCAGTAAAGTCGAATGCATAGCACGTGGTAGGGCACAGAGCTCCCCAGCCTCACCCTTCCCCATCCTGCTGTCAGAAGGATCTGGGACCCTGGACTGTCAGAGTACAAGGCTGTTTGGCAGAGCAGGCTGTCTTCAGGTCCCTTGTGTAGAGGGACGCAGATTGTGACTGCCAGCTGCCATTTGAGCCTGATTTAATGTTTGTGTAGGAAAGGGTGGGGGAAGAGTGCACTGGGAACAGAGCAAATTTTATATCATACAGAATTTTAGCTTTTCCCCTTTCTTATGTGGAAAATTTCCCCCTTCAAATACCAGAAAGAAAGATTAAAATGTGATCAGAATAGGTAGTGCAGTGTAGCAGGGATGCCATAGCAAGGGGAGAAGGTGGTGGGGAAAGCAGATCTTCAATTGCCAGTAGAGAGAGGGCAGAGGCAGGAGTTTTTTTCTTTGTAGAAAGGGAATTTCTTAATTTAGTAGCCATTGCATTGTTCTTATTATGCTGTGGGTTGCAGACTTAGTCTTCAAATGGCTTCAAAAGATTCCTGAGTTGAGTTTAGGAAGTTATTCAAAGCTAATCTCAATCTCAGTTGCTTTGTCTTTTTTTTTTCCCTGACCAATTTGATTCCTTGTCCCCTTGCTCAGGATTTATCTGAGTATTTTTTCTATAGTTAAAGTTATTTCTAAAGGACCAGAGAAACTAATTTAGTGTTGCAAGCTTGTTCCTTAATTAAATCTCTTTTGGTTTTACAGCTGAATCCAGGTGGTAGAAATGCAAATCATAGATATTTTTAATAACCACCAAAATAAGTGGTGACTGCAATCTTTTGTCTGAAAAATATTGTAAGATGCTTGTCTTGACTGTAGTTGATTATTTATAAACCCATGAAATGGTACAGTTTCTGTATCAAATTGGGAAGAGACAGAATATTTTTATGAACAGAAAGAGGATCTCAGACTTTTCAGTGTCATGGTGATTATTGTTATTACTGGTTCTGTTCTTGTTTCCCCTTGCTGTGGAGCAAGAGTTGAACTTCTGTCTACTAGAGCTGTTTTTTGACTTGGGTTTTATTGTAGAAATAACTCCTTTTTTGCTAACTGCTTAATGCATTAAAATAAACGTAGGAGGAAGAAGTTGCTGTCTGTCCAGGGTCTTTGGGCTGCTTCCTTAGGCATCACTTGAAATTCATAGACTGAAAGCCCTGGTTCTGTCCCAGGACCATGAAGAATTGGGGGCTGTGGGGTCACAAAATCTGCAGGTGCCTGTCCCTGGTGTTTGGGGTGTGCTCCTCTCCCATCTCCTTCCCTTCTCCTGTGCTTGTTTCATGTCTTTCTCTCTGAAGGATGTGTGCTTAGCTGTGGAACACAAACTGCTGGATTCAGGGAGCTTTAGCACTAAAACCTGCCCCTTTTTTCAGGCTGTCACTGAGACGCAGAAGTTGCTTCCAAGTCTATGGCTTCAGCAAAATGTTTTTTTTCTTTGGTTTTTTTTTGTTTGTTTTTTTTTTTTTTTGCGTCAGCACTTCATTCCCATGTCCTCATCATCCTGCTTTTCCCTCTCAGTCCCAGACAGCCATCTGGGCAGGCTTTGCAGCATCCTCCTTCTTGAATGATTAATGCTGCATAAGGTCATTTCTCACAATCATCTGGCAACATCCTGAGGTGGAGCCCATGTGCTTTGCTCATCTTAACTTTCAACCAGCCACTCAAGTCCAGCCTTACTGGGAAGCTTTTTAATGTGCCTCTTGGGAAATGATTCAGATGAAGGGAGTCAGGAACCCACAGATCATTGCCAAAGGAAGGGGTTGCAACTCAGTGTCTTGAATTTTGTTTAATTTCTGCCTTTGTTTTGGTTTGCTCAAAGGAAATACACAAATATATAAATGTTCTGCATTTATTTTTTCAGAGTTGTTCTATCTCTAAAAAAAAAAGCAAACAAACAAACAAAAAAAAAAACCCCAACAGCTGTGCAAAAAAAAAAACCAAACCCAAAGGAGTAAAAATTTTAAGGGAAATGCTTTCACCTCCACTCCAAATCATAAAGGTTATGATAAACAATTAATAGAAGGCCACTGTTGGGGTTGATTTTAGGGAACCTGGAGCCATAGGCAAATCCAAATAAAAAAATTACTCTGCTGGATTATATATCAAGCCAACCAAAGGTGTTAACTCCTTTAGTGGAATGGTATTCCAAATAAAGTTCAGGATGCCAAGGCTTAATTTTTTTTTTCATCTTTTTAAAATACTCTAACACCTTTGATGTCTTTAAGGTGGGTCAGGGGACAGAGAAAGTTTGTGTCTCAGCACTTTGCATGTGATCATCATGGAAATGATTGAAAGAACATTTTAATTCCCCTTATCAAGACCTCCTACAGTGGAGGGATTTAGTTGAAGAAGTTGTCTTATGCCCCCACCATCCCAGTGATTTATGTTATCCCTATTCATGGAGAAATACATGTGTCCTTTCTCAGAATACTCACTCTTACATCTTATTTTTTCTTAGAAGCTTCTCAGCAAATATTGAGGGCAAAAAAAAATGCCCATTAGCAAATGTCTGTAAAGGCTCTTTTTGACAACGAGGTTTATGATCACAGTTAAGTCCTGAATTCATTGAGGTGCAAGCCTAACTTAAAGAAATACTGATTTTCTTCAATACTTCCCTTTACCTGTAAGAAAAGAACACATTCTGTTCTGCAAACATATTTTCTTGCTCAAATAGGATTAAAGAGAAATGCATATTTACTGGCCAGATAGCTAATTTTTTGCAGTGATGACTACAGTATAGATGTTTAGATGTGTCAGCTGCACTTGGCATTTTTTAGACAGAGTTGTCTTTCATATTAACTGTTTCCCTTTGTTTAAAAAAAAAAAAAATCATTGAAATGACGGCGGAATATTTTTAGAAGAATAATCATGGGCCACAAGTTCAAGGGAATTGTTTATTGTGTTCTGTCATCAGTCAAATGCTCAAGGTAAAAGTTAAAATGGACCAAATGTATTTCCCTTTTTTCAAACATCTCCTTGAACTGCATTTTGCGATAAAAGCCCTAAATCTTCCTTGTTAGGGAAGTGGGTTTTGTTGTGCATTTCAGACTGCAGCAGTGTTCTCATCTGGGAAATAAAAATTCCTCTTTTTACTCTAATTCCTCCATACATAATTTGGTGTTCTGTGCTGTCGTTTCCAGATTTGCATCCACATGGAAAGTTTCCAAACTGTCCCGTATGTGGCACAGCTGGTGGGGTGAGGTCAGTCCTCTCCTCTCCTGCTCTGCTGCCCCAGGCACAGAACCACAGAATGGTTTGGGTTGGAAGGGACCTTCAAGCTCATCTTGTTCCACCCCCCTGCCATGGGCAGGGACACCCTCCACTAGACCAGGATTCTCCAAAGCCCCATGCAGTCTGATCTAATGTCTGACAGTATTTTTCTGTCTTAGAAAAGTGGCAGACTGTTTCCTCCACTGTAGGAGTGTTATCCACATAATGACTACTTGATTTGTCTGTATTTAAGCAATTCAATACACTCTCCTCATGACTCACACAAATATCAGATTATCTTGAATACTGCTGAACATCATCAGAAACTTCACAGGGCTTCCTTTCCAATTTTTCTTTTCTTTAAACTTCAACTTCCTATTCAGATGTATCAAATCCAATAGTTTATTAGTTTACAGAACATAGTTTTCTGAAATTCACTATTAATATTTGACATACCTTAACATGAAGTGAATGTTTTTGGAGGGATGTATTTTTAGCGTTGTTTTTATGCTTTGTGTTTAAAAGGTTCTTGAATTTAAGTGTAATTTAAGTGTTGTGGATGCTGTCTTTTTTTTTTTTTTCACTTTGATGGATGTGAGAAGGGAAGCGCTGTGACAGCATTTAGTTAAACCATCTCAGGAACATTATTGTGTACCTGTTAAACTGAACTAAGAATAAAAAATAGCTAAGCTTAAAACAGGGCTTCTCTCTGAATAGTGAAATACTCGATTAGAAGATTTTTTTTTTTAACGTCTTGATTTCTTTTTGTTCAGTTAAGTAAAGAGCTTATAGCTTGTAATATATGCCCATCAAATAAAACACAGAAAAACAAAAGTATCTGGACTGTTGAACACTGCTCCTGCTCATCCTTCCCTCCATGGGGTCTGATGCCCATCTTTCCCTTGCAAGAACAGGATTTTGTATCCATTTATCTTCTGCCAAATGCTTGCTGACAGCCTGCAGCCCCTGGAGCACTCAGCTCCTGCCCAGCCCACTGTGTGAGGACAATTGACCACCAGGGCTTTGCTGAATGCTCTGTTGTGTATGGTCTGACAGAGCACTCTGCCTGTTATTATTTTAAATGATATGGCACAGGGCTCTGCAGGAGGAGAAATTGAGACTTCCCATGTCAGTCCCTCAGGGCAAACACTATTTCAGACTGGAGTTGATGTCAGAGAGGTGCTTGTGTTTTTTATGGTGACCACAGGGAATGAGGGCTCTTCTGGGGCTGTATGGTCAGCATGTGGCCTTTGGCCAGAGAGAACCAGCTTGGCTTCTACATACTGCTTTTGAAGCAAACTAAAAATTACAGTATGACTCAAAATCTCTAATACAAGGCGGCTGTTCCTGTAGAACAGTATTTTTCAATGACAGTTGGATTTGAAAAATGCTGCAAACCCTGGTATTAACTTTCTGCTTAATGGAAAGTAGTTGGGGGATGAGGAATTAAGCTTTTATTTTTTTCCTGTCTGTTTTCTGCTGCTGTGTAATTCTCCCTTTTGTGTTGCATGATGCAGTGGAACAGTGTGTTGCCCATGAGCTCTACAAGCCCATCCCAGTCCCACAGGAGAGGCTGGAGTTTGTCATCAGGAGTTGTGATAACCCCCTTCCCCATTACTTGCTCTCAGTAAACCTTTGGCAGTTTTATGGCACCTTGATTGATAACAGGTTTAGCCAGAAATGGTGACAGGAACAGGATTTGCTGTGCAGGATGAAATACATAATTGGGGAGAGGAAGGCAGGCAGAGGGTCTGAGCTGGGAGCCTGAGTAATTGCAGCCAGGGACTTGTGGGGTGCCCTGCAGAGCATTTCAACCTCTTTTGAAACCAGAGCAAAAAGTCTCAGTTCTATGATGGTTACTTTGCCTATGCCCTCAAATAAGAAATCTCTCAGCTCATGTGAAATATGAAATGTTAACATTTATTTAAAATGTTAAATGTATTCACTTCATTGGAAGTGTTCAGGGCCAGACTGGATGGATCTTTGAACAACCTGATCCAGTGAACAATGTCCCTGCCCACGGCAAAGGTGTTGGACTAGCTGGTCTTTAGATGTCCTTTCCAACCCAAACCACTCTATGATTCTGCTCTAACTTATTGGTAATTGTTCTTCCCCCCAGCAGCCTGAAGAGGAGCAGTCTGCGTGCGACGTCACCAGCTCCAGCTCCTCTGCAGATGACACCATGTCCCTGGAGAGGAACTCATCCCTGGGCAGCGACACTTCCCTCCCCTTCCCACCCGCAGGGAGCTTTGCCCAGCCCAAGGACAGGCACAGCCTGGATGGCAGCTGCACCAACATGGTGTCCTCGGAGGGAGGAGAGAAGGAAGAGGAGCTGGACAGCATCACGGACGTGCCCACGCCCTCCTCGGTCCTGCGCGGCTCCATGCGGCCGCTGTCGCCGTTCCGCCGGCACAGCTGGGGCCCGGGCAAGAACGCCACCAACGAGGCAGAAATCAATCAGAGGAGGTGAGTGAGGAGCTGCTTTGATTTACTCTGCACCCACTCATGCATATTTATCTCAGCTTTAAACCTGGCGTGATAAAACTGAAGAGTTTATCAGAAGTGAACCACATCGCTTTTGATTATTTCTTTTTCATTTGAAGAGGTTAAGACAATCTCCTAATGTGTGTTTGTTTGGTTTTTCCTAAATTAACTTTCAGGATTAAAGCACTTAATACCTACAGTGCGCTTGAGCTTTCCAGGGTAAATGGAATTACTTTGGGACAGGTCTTCCATTAGAATTGTCACCACCCCCTTCTGTACAAAGGAGTTACTGGAGTGTTAAATCTCACTGACCACAGAATAAACATGACCATTATTGCTCTGATTGTATTAAGAGATAACACAGGCGCCAAGGTTTAAAAAAATTCTGTGGAAGCTCTTCATAATGGTGAGATGGGTCCTCCTTGTTTCACAGAATTGGTTCCAGCTCAGTCTCTCATGGACAGTAAGTTCCACCTAACTCATCACCAGTGTCCCTGGTGTTGTTCAGGAAGACTCAAAAGGGAAGTTTTCCCATCTGTTCTTTCAGAAGGTGCCAAAGGGAGGGGTGTACCAGCCATGTGAGTGTGTCCGTGCTGGTGCCAAGTGACTGTGGGAAGTGAAGTTGCTCAGTCCCCCATTTCAGTGGGGAAGAAGATGAAATGAAGGAAGATGCACAGCAAAAGGTAGTACTTGGTGTGAGGTTCCCTGCCATGCCCTGCACTGTTCAGCCTTTGGGCTGCAGGGTGCTTGGGGCCAACCCCTGTGTGTTCTGAGCCCAGTGGAGCTTCAGCCAGTGTTTTTAATGTGCTTTAATGCTCTCAGAGTAGGAATGGCCAGTTGCTTTAGCAGGGTCAGGGTGCCACATCCTCCCTACAGCTCACAGAGGCTGCAGGCACAGCTGTGCAGGGCAGTGCCACTCTCTGGCTGCCTCTTGTGTCCTCATGGCAAACATTGTGCTGTTAACAGAAACAGAGCCATTGCATGTGGGACTGGATGGCATTAAATAAAAACTGTCTGCTCACAGCAGGTTCCTGAAAATGGTTACTGACCCCTTTGGATGATCCAGGGAGAGGCAGCAGCCTCCCATCAGGCATGTATGTGTCCACAGCAGCTGTGGGTATCACTAAAGGAATACAGTAGACCCTTCAGGTTTTAAAGTCAATGCTGAAAGCCATTCAGGATCCTCTCAGTGACACACACTGAACGATTTTTGTTGTTGTTTAACACTGTCACCTTTTTTGGGCTTCATTGCTGGTCCCCAGGTAGTATTTAAATAAGTTAAGTAATGCCTATCAATTTTTAAAAGCAACAAAAGAGTCAGCATACCTGCAGGTTTATGGCAGAATGAGTCTATAAGCTCATAAACTCATTTGGGGAGATTTTTTTTTTAAGTGTAGGGCCTAATGCATAAGGATTTCTGAGGGTAATAAACTGCATTGCTGGCAATCACTGCTAACACTGAACAGATGGGGTTAAATTCTCCTGCATCACTGTTTGGAAGCTGTTTCTGATATGGGAAAATACATTCATTGTAAATGTAAGAAAATCTGAGTTATAGGAAGAGTAATTCTTCTCATATGTTCTCACATACAGCTGCAGCTACATAAGGATAGCTGTCATGTAGGGTAATTAAAAAAGAAAAAGCTGGGTGGGTCTGTGGTGCTGATTAGATTCATGTTTGTTTTTATGCTTCTTTTAGAAAGGAATTTCGATTATTTGCTGTGTCGTTTTGTTCTTTCCTTTGTTCTTTTCATGTGTGGCTGTTGTGATGTTGAGACTCCCGTTGCTTAGAGAGAAACAACAAATACTGGGGAAGTGAAGTGCAAACAAGTGACTTTCACACAAGTCAGTTAAATTCGGAGTGTTTGCTTATTCACTGATTTCACATGCAGTAGATGCTTTTCCAGTTGAAGGGGAAAAGTCCTTATTGCAACTTGACTTTTGCAAACCTTTAAAGTGGAGTAACACTGTGCACAAGCCTTGGCTGAGGTTTGTCCTGCTGAGGGGCTGGATCTGTGCTGCTCCCACCACCCTTTGTGCTCCTTCCCCTCCTCTGGGCACCCATGGCACTTCTCTGCTCTGTAGGTGAGCAGCTTGCACTCACTAAATGAGGAGAAAAATAACCAAATCGAGTGTAATTGCCACCAAAACCAGCCCAAGGATCAGAACTGGGCTGTGCAGCCAGGAAGGGGAGTGGGTTGATAGAGTGCACCATCAGCTGAGCTCTAAAGGATGCCTCCTGCCCCAGCAACAACTTGCAGCCCCCATCCACACCAAAATTACTCCTAACCTTGATGACAAAGATAGCTAAGTCAAGCTTAAATAGAGATGCTGATACAGGACCCAAAAAGCCTGCAGAAAAAAAGAAAATCAGCCTTTTGTAAAATTTGGTCTTTTCTACTGGTCCATGTTTTCTGTTTGTAAGAGGGATGAGCATAAAAGTTTGTTCACAGAAAAGATCAGGAAAAAAAAGAAAATCTTAAATGAAATGTGAAAAGATGCTCAGTCCCCCTTTGCTTCCCGTCTTTCCTCGAATGCATTTGACAGAAAATCCTCATGTCTACATTTTGCTATTAAAAATACAAAGAAAACAACAAGGCTGCACAAAAGGATGTTCATCCTTCAGTTAATTCCTGGCATTCATAGCAGATTTGAAATGCCTGTCTTTCAACAATGCTGCAGTGTGTGCTAAACCTCCAGGCTGGGCAAAGAAACACCCTCACGTTTCACTGATGGATTCAGCACTGCAAAACTGGAGCTGGTGTTAATCACTGTTGCTAACAGCTTCTGTCAGAGAGTTTGGCCTTACCTAAACTTTATACTGACCTGGCTTTGGCAGCAGCGAAGTTGCAAAATGGTCAATACCTGTGCAACCTGCTTTTTGTACAAAATAAAACCAACCAAACACCAGATCTATTTATAGAAGAGAGGAGAAACACAAAGACTCATTACATCCTTTCATATTTTGTGTTTTCCCTGTATGTCCATTCCCTCTGTCTGTGTGTTAAGGATGTTAATCCTTTAGCTGCCATTTGTTATTTTTTATTTTTCATTCAAGCTGCTGACCATTCTCCATGATTCATTTTCAGTTCAATGCGAATTCTGGGGGATGGTATAAAGAAGCCTCCCATTCATAGGAGAAGGTACAAAGCCAACTAATGTGACTAACTGTTTTGTGTTTGAATGTCTACTAACTCCATCCTCTCATGCTGGTAAACCTGTAGGACTTCTGGAAGTGTTGGCATTGGAGCTGTGCATCCCACCTGGCTGCTTTCCCTCTCCAGTCTGACCCAGGGCAGGTTTTGTGCCCCACAGAGCACATGCTTGAGTTGTTTTCTCCAGGATATTATGTTAATAATAAAGAGAAATCTCAGATATTATTTTGTTGGCCTTTGCCATGTGTGAGATTTGGAGTTGGTTTACCCTGGAGCATGTGTGTGATTTGGATTTAAAGCACATCAGAGACTCCTGGCAAGACTTGCAGGAGGGGCAGCTGGGAGAGGGGATGGGTTAGACAAGACCTCAGAGTTGGAGAACACTGCAGATCTGCAGCTGGTTGAATTAAATGGCTTTAATTTTGCTCTTTTAATGGTTCTTATTACCATCTTCCTAAAAAATAGGAAATAAGGTGTGTTTTTCTCTTTACTTCCCATGTGTCTTTCCTCTCTATAACAAACTTTGTTTCTCATCCATCCCACAGATAGGGAGTTCCACTCATGTAACCTTTACATTGACTATTAGTATATGAAAGAGGATACTTAATTTTTGACACAGCAGGTGTGGACTGACCACACTTAGACATTTTAGGCTAAAGAACCAAGAGAAGTTGAACTTCTGCCCATCAGTGGTTCAACCTTGTCTAACCTCCCACAGCCTGCTACCTCCCCTCCTGTGCCAGGTTACCTTGGGATTTCACTTCACTTCAAATATGGGAGGGGTGATGTGTGTGTAAACAAACTACCACGTTCCCATGTGTGAAAAGAATGTTACTATGATGGTATGACCAAAAAAATCACTGTGCCTCACCGTGCATCAGCATCAATGAACCCTAACAGTGTTGTACAGTTCAAAAGAACACTCTTGCAAAAGAATTTTTTAAAAAAGGCACAAGAAGGAACATACTTCTAAGAAGCCACTTCATTTGCATCACTGCAGGAAGCAGTGCAGTGCTTGTCTTCTCAGACCATGCAAATTAACTTCTTTTTATCAGTAGTCTCTTAAGGCTCCTCTGTAGCAGCTGTGTTAGTATTTAGAGTCAAAATATCCTGAAACACTGAGCTTACATGTTGAATAAAGAAAAGTTCTAGAATACCTGGTCATACCTGAAATGTATCATAATCCTTTCATAAACACTTTCTCACTTTTTCTGGTCTCTAAACCATTTTGGAGTCATCCTCTCTAACCCCACTTGCAGAGCAGGAGCCTGAAACTGATTTAAGAGTTTGTGCTCTCCCACAAGGCTGTAGATAAAAGCTCATGCTCCTCCCCAAGTTGTCTTCCGTAAAGGAGTTTGTGTGCTCTGCATTGATCTTTTTAGGATTTTATTATGTTCTCAACATGTTGTGTGTGGCTCCCCTGCAGGACTGTGATTCTGCAAGAGTGCTTTCCACAGCCTTTGCCAACAGATCCCTTTCCTTCCTTGCTTCTTTGAGATCTTAACACTTCCAGGCTTCCTGTTCTACTCTCCCTCTACTTTTCTACTTCCCTCTCCTGCAGTTTTAGCATTTGGGATCATCACTATAACATGGCAGTGGTCAGGAACAGAGGCATCTTTCAAGCTCTAGTGTAAACACTATGTGATTTCTTTAATGAGGAGAATCTTTCCTTCAGCTGAAAAGGGACCACACAAAAATGAGTGACTTTGGAAAGCAAGGTGCCATAAGCATATCTCAAAGGGTCCACCAAGCTCAGTGCTCCTGTGGCCACCAGCAGATGGCTTGGGGAATCATGTGTGACACCTTCCTTGGGATGCTCTCTCAGTTGCCCCTGAGCAGGTCTGAGTGTCCCACTGGGAGGCTGAACCCAGGCCTGAGAGTGCATGTTGTGTGTGATGGAGTCCTGTGGCCAAGATTTGGTTCCTTTATGATTTCACACAAGTATTTAGTCCCTGCCATCCCCCACTAATACATGAACATCTGCCATTGTGGTTGAATTGGGTGAGGATGATGAAGTACTTGGAAATATTGGCATGTTATGGGAAGGAATGTTTTCATGGAGAATGTTTGTAGTACTGTGCTGAGAGCTACCTGGGGACTTTTGGGTGCAAAGCTTTGAGTGTATCCTCACCCAGGCAACATCCTTTATAAAACAAGTAGCAGTTACCTGAACTCAGCCTTTGAGCACTCTTACAGAGTGTTTCCAATTGTCAAACCCTTCCAGAATGTTTCCAGTGTTGCACTGTGTGTGGAAATAATATGAGGACTTGGCATGACATGATGCATTCAGTGGGTTTGAACCTTCATCTGTGCCCTCAGAGGCTTCTGGCACTCGCAGTTCCTTGTCCAGGGAGGCTTAAATTTGTTCTGCCCGTGTCATAGGCTCCTGTCATGGAGCAAAGCCTGCTCTGGCCATGTCCCCTCCTTGCATGGATCTCTGACCAGGACCTGGGAGCAGGACTTGTGCAGCTTTTTCAGGATTTAGAGATCGTATAAATGTCATAGCTGACAAGATGGATTTCTGTGTTTCTGCAAAACCTGCAATTGGGCCATGAGCTAACAGAGAAAAAATAACAAAAGCAGTCTAAAATAACAACCAAAATATTTTCATTCTGTATTTCCATTTCTTATGTCTTTCATGATGCAACTTTGGGACTCTTCTGGGGAATGGGAGCGGAAAGATTTTTTAGTTAGAAGCACTCTTGATTTAATCCCAAGTTAATAGTAAGATTAGCTTTTTTTTTTTCTTCCAGCCTCTTTCACTGACTGGCTGTGCAGCATTTAAAAATTTATCTTTCTCCTTATTTTTCCCAAGTGTAGCCTGAGGTTATTAATATTTCTGTGGAGGAGACTTACACTATGAAATATCTGTAAGGGATTCTTTTTTTGATTTGAGGATGAGAGTTACCAGGGAAAATACTAATCATTACTAACACGATGGCTGAGTGTGATTACTTACAAATTGGCTTTGGTATGTTTTAGCCTTGTTTTTCCCAAAAACCTCTCTCCCCACAAGGAGTACTTTTTCCAGCACGTTGTATGCTCGCTGTCGGGGTTGGTTTGGGGGAAGCATGGGCTGTCCTGCTCCCTGTTCAGTGGTAACCTCAGGCATCTGGGACACTGGGGTGTGTTTGTGCAACCAGACGTGTGCTACTGCATTATTTCTGAGTTTGTTGGGGGTTTTTTTTCAAGATATGTGAGAGTCTTTTAACATTCCCCATGTTCCATAACAATCCGATAATCACTGCCCTTTTCCTTTCTTTGCCTCTTTTGCTGTTCCCAGTTTGAGCTGGTGTCCCTCAGGCGTACAGTACCTTGCCATGGGTCCTGACTTTACTTGTAGAAGGTATGGTATGAATAAATGTGCAGCAGCACAGGAGCACTGCAAGCACCCTGTCGTCAGCTTCTCGTGCATCGCCTCCTCCACTGCTGCTCTGCCTGAAGCGTGCACGTGTTCGTTTGCTTGGTCTGCTCTTTCAGCAATTGCTCTGGGGAGTGGATCCTCAGAACTGGGCTGCAGGTGGAGGTGGTGGCTGCTTCCCACTGGCATTAAAGGAGCTGCACTGTTGGGTTGAGCTGCTCTGTTCCGTGGTGACTTCAAGCCGTGTTTGTTTCCGCAGCTGCGATCGGAATGATAATTGTGACAGCCAAAGAATCAAACCAAGATTCAATCTGATTCAGCACTGCTCTGTACCAGATCAGTCTCATAAAGGATTTAAGTTCACACAGACTTGCTCTCTGTAAATTGAAAGACCTAGGCTTTTTTTCGAAGAGATTAATTGTGTAAAACCTTCTCTGAAAAAGGAATCTGATCACCACAGATGAAAATTTCTCAGGCTCTTAAAGTTGCATCTTCTGTAGAAAGTCCCAGCACGGAGATTGATGTTTGCAGGTCACATCTTTACCCAATATTGTTTGGAAGTCAGTCCCCCAGATTTTATGGCTTTATAGCTTTTCTCTGGCAGTTTTTGCTGGTTGTGGGTAGAGATATTAAAACTCTTCTTCTGAAGAGTAGATATTGAGAAGTAAACCTGCCCTTCCTGGTACAGTTTAATTGTGTTTGGTGTATATATGCCAATCAGCAAATTACAGGCCAGTATTACTGATAACTGTTTTATGGACTAATATTTGCAGGTTTTAGATAGTTTTGTCACAAGTACACGATTTTTTTTCTCTACTGTGTAGCATTGTTGTTGCCACCTTGGAATGTAAAAAAGAGATATTCTTCTGTCCTAAATAATCAGTAGAAATGGGACTGATTTTTACCTTCAGGTGTTTTAGATTAAACTTTTAAATGCCTACTATTGATACACCTTGGTGAGTCACAATCATCCTAAAGAAGATTAAATTATAAATGTTTTGACTAGTCTTTTTTTTCTCATTAATTACATGAGAAAAGGTTTTTTAAATCTACTAAATCTTCTTATTCATGGTTTATTGCAGTTTTTGCTTTCAGGGTGCATATTTATGAGCCTTTTAATGCTTCTAAGGGACTGCAGAACATTAATCACTGCTGTGCAAGTCTACCTGAATTTAAAGCTCCTCTGGTTGTTTAAATAATCTGTACAGCCTGTAGTTTGTTTTCTTTTTCATGTATTTACATGTCAGCACTGGGGTGTCAGGATTAGCCTCAGGTTGGGATATAAATCCAGGGCAGGGCTGGGACTTAGTGAGTATCAAATCAAACATTAGCCATGGATCTATGCTTGTGTCCTGGGAGAGGAATCTGTAAAGCTTCACCCAGTGAACCCACACTGGCATTTGTAGGTTTGTTAATGCTTGGGCACGAGGAGCAAGGGGGTCAGAAGCAGAATATTAGGGTAAGATTTATCAGATTAAATAGTCCCATGTGGGAGAAGGGTGTGTTTAGTGTGGGTGAGAGGAGAGTGTATTAGTGTTTTTCTGTAGAGATCACTTGTCTATCACCACCTGTCTCTACAGAGTTTGGCCAAATGTTTTATTTCTAACAGTTCTGCAAGCAAAAGTTAATATTTTATTTAGCTTTGAGTTACTGCCCAGCTCAGCTGGGCAAGACCTGGCTCCCTCAGTAGATGAGAAAAAAAATTGATGATGGAGACAACATTTATTGAATTTAAAAACAAAACCACAGCATGGGTAAAAAAAACCCAAATAACCAGCTTTGGCAGAATNTTTTCTGTAGAGATCACTTGTCTATCACCACCTGTCTCTACAGAGTTTGGCCAAATGTTTTATTTCTAACAGTTCTGCAAGCAAAAGTTAGTATTTTATTTAGCTTTGAGTTACTGCCCAGCTCAGCTGGGCAAGACCTGGCTCCCTCAGTAGATGAGAAAAAAAAATTGATGATGGAGACAACATTTATTGAATTTAAAAACAAAACCACAGCATGGGTAAAAAAAAACCAAACAACCAGCTTTGGCAGAATAAATTACATTATCAGTGCCAAAACTATGGAGTGTCAAGATTTAAAATAATTTCAGAGGATGTGGCTGCAGAGATGAGAGTTACAGCAGCTGGTGTGGCTGCTGGGAGGGATATTGGTCCAGGACAGGCAGCACCATGCTATGCAAGGTAATTTGATTTGGATAGCTTTATTCCAAGGGAGAGCCTAATAAAAAGCTAACAAAGAGATTATGTGGAAATGCCAAAATCTTTAGAAGGAGTATTTCTGGATTTTCCTGTGCACCACTCAAAAGGAGTAAAAAAAAAGCCAGTCAGAAAGATAGACCAGGAGTTTCAATGGTTGTTCAAGCAGTGAACAAACCTTTATGTCTCATTAGGAGCACAAAGAGGTTGCTATTTGCTCTGAAGGAAATGCTGAGGAGTAACACCTGCACTTGCCTGCACACTTCAGTGCCTGCTGTGTGTTTTATGTTTGCAGGTGCTCTGTGCTGAAAGACACTGGTCCCTACGAGTTTGACAGCATCTGACCTCTGTGCTTTCTCTTTAGTTACAGCCTGGAAGGCCTTGCTGGAGATTCTGGTGAGAACAAGAAGCCCTCTACAAACCTGGAGGCTTCTTCTCTGAGCTCCAAAGACCTCAGGAGGAGTCCACTTGCCAGCAACCAGTCCCTGGTCCTGCTCACTGAGGAGCTCGAGCAAGGAGAAATCGGAGACTACAACCACCAGGTAAAGCTGTCCAGCTACTCTTGGATGTCTGGGAAATGCTACATCTACATTTTGGGAGTAATTTTCCCAAGTGACAGTCTGACAATGACTTCCACCTTATATGTACATACACATTATTAAATCTTCATCTTTAAAATGGAGAAATCTCCAATTATTTTAAATTTTCTACTTTGTTCTTTGTGGCAGCACAACTCCTGTGTCTTCTCTTCCTTAGAGGAATGGCATTTTGGGGGAACACACTGCTGGACATTGGATTTTTTTTTACCATATTGAACCAGTCTAATTCTGCTGAGGAGTTGGAGTCACAACAGCAATTTTCTTGGCCATCAGGGAGTTTTAACAATGTCTGTTTTGTAATGTCTTGCAAGAAAATCAAGCACACATAGTCTCTCTGTTGTCTGACACTTAAAATATCTGAAGCTGGGATGGCCCTGTCATTCTTGACATACTCAGTGTGGCTCTGTTCTGTTCTGCAGGTGCATCAGACATCGCAGCCACAAGGATTTAACTTCTGTTCTTCTGCTGTTTCGTCTCCTCTGACCAAATCCATGTCTCTAATGTCAATTAGCAAACCAGTGCTCGACAGTGAGTAACCCAGTTTTCCCTTACCCACTCTCTCCTCTGTATAATTGAGTTTATCTTGCTACCACCCCAAGGCAAAATGTGCTAGTGCCTGCTCATGCTCCCTTTATTACATGAAGTACATGTTTCACTGCTGCATGGAATTGTGGGTGGAAAGGCAGAACTCATTCAGTTTAGTCTTGCTCTTCCCAGTGTATCCCTGCTATTTTCTTTCCGTTAGGTTTCCTTTGTGTAGGTTGCTTTTTTCTTTCTAAATTGGACTACTGGTATGAAAACTATGATTTATTGAGTTTGTTAACTAAAAAAAAAAAGGATCTAATTTTGCATCCTTTCAGAGTTTCTTCCTTTGATGTCAGGTAAATTCCACTTGAGATCTTACTTCCCTGCATCTAGGTTTTTTTAAAGCTGACACGTGGAAACTTGAGAATCCAGGTCTTGATCTCCTTGGGGGAGTTTGTTGCTATTCATTTTGAGTTAAATATTTTGGACCAATTGGGTGTAGTTTATTGAGTCTCATTGCTGAAGAAAATAATAAGAGATGATTCTATAAAATTTTCCAGTTTAGCTTAATTGAAGCGATAACAAGCACTTAATTTTGCAACTTGGCTGAATTGATTCTTTCAGCTGAAAAAGTCATTCAGAAGGCTGCCTCTGGATGTGCTTTGGATGTATTACACTAAATGTTTTCATTTTAGTAATTGCCAGCCAGAAACCCTATTGACATTTTAGCTCTTGTCAATTAGTGATAGTGTCTGATCTTTCCTCTTTATTAACGTGGTTCTCCCTTTCAAGGCACAAGATGCTTTAAGAAAGATGTTTTATTCATGGAGGTGGTTTTAAATTCTTCACCATGAGAATTCCATGATTAATAAGAACATGGCCTAAGGGATTGTGCCCCAGCAGCAGTAGCCAAAACGGGGCAGCTCTGTCCTCTGAAGAGACCAGATCCTGCCCTGTGCCATGGCACTGCCTCTTCCCTCCTTGGGCTCAAGGTCTTCATTGTTGTTTTGTGAAGCAATTTCCTAGTATTGCACCAACCTCTGACCAAACACCAAAAAACTTGGCTGGCTCCCCAAAAATGAGCTATCAGTGGCTGAGGGAGCCTGGATGGCCAAGGCTGTTAAAATGTCCTGTGACCTGGGGTTAAAAATGCCATGGAGGCTTGATTATCCCATCTTCTTCTAGAACCAGCCTGACCACCCTGGTCCCTGGAGAAAGAAGGAAAAGAGATCTAGTAACCTGTCCAGAGAGGCTGTGGGCAAAGCAGCAGTGTTAGTCTTCTGCTTTGAGGCAGATGTCTGTGAGTTTGGGACACTGATACTAACAATCCTCTGAACTTTATCTTCTCAGTCACTAATTCGTGACATCTCAGAAGGGCCACATTTTTATAGGAAGGTGGGTTTTGAAAATCAGAGCATTTGAGGGGTTGATGTTAGCATCCAAAAGGAATAATCACTTGGAATATTTAGCTAATGGATTTTTTTCCCCAATCCTGACACCTTCCTGACTACAAAACTTCAGTAAATCATCCAGAAAAGTTGTGGCTGCCCCATCCCTGAAGTGTTCAAGGCCAGGTTGGATGAAGCTTGGAGTAACCTGCTCTAGTGGAAGGTGTCCCTGCCCATGGCAGAGGGCTGGAACTGGATGAGTTCTAAGGTCCCTCCCAACCCAAGCCATTCTATTATTCTGCTTCATTCTTCCCCTTGGGAAGAGGAGCAGTGTTGTTAGAATTGTGATTATAGGATGTGTGAAGCAGCTTAGTGCCTCTTTCAAGGAGGTCTTGTTGTATAAACTCCCTTGTGTCACCTAGGTTTGATGTTCATGTTTTTCTAGTAGGACACTTAAGAGTTATGCAAGAATAACATGGAAGTGAATTCTAGGACAAATTCAGTTCTTTATTCCACTTGCATAATTTTGTGGTAGGTGTTTTAAAAAAAAAATGACCCTCTGATCCCTGCAAATGTATCTGAATGGGAAGAATGCTGTGCTCAAGAACTTTTAAAACTAAATCCAGATTAATAAACATACAGAGGGTTTTCTATTATTTTTGCTGCTTATTGTCTATGTGCTGAGGCAGGAGCAATTTCCAAGACTGAGTTCCTAGCCCACACTGCATCTGATGTGTCAGATGTTCCAAGAGCTGCTGTGGCCATTCACAATGTTAATCCTTCAGCATTTTATAGAGGGAGGTCACAAGAGCTGTTGGCTGTAGTGCTCGGAAGAATGTTTTTAGCCTTGGAATAGCAAATTTCCAGTGTGGAGCACTGTTATAAAGCCAGGAATTGCTATAAATAAAACCACTGAAATGGAAGTTGAATTGTGCTGGCAAAGGTGGTTCCATTTACAGTAAAGTATTATTGTTCATCTTGACTTTTAGTCTAAATAGACAGTAGCCTACAGAAGAAAAAGTCATGTTGCCTAATTGTGTTCTTCAGGTCTGGAACACTAGACCAACTCCTTCAGAAGGCAGTGTAAACAAAATTAATGCATGGGTCTTCCTCAGAATTTTTCAATCTAAATGCCTTTCAGTGGGTCCCTCTAGGGTTGTTTTGCTTACTTGGAAAGCTGCACATTTTAGTCAAATCATCTGCAGGCAATTGGCATTTGTGATTAATGGCTGGAGGAAGTGTTCAGGGGAATTTGTTTTGCATTGCTTGCGTAGCATTGGCTATTCCTTGGACAGTGTTTTTGTATTCTGAATTCAGTTTTGATGTGTGATACCAGCCATGCAAAAAACCCTCATTGCATATGGCTGAAAGGATATGTCTTCTTCAAAGAGAGAAATAATTACTTTATCTTTCTTTTGGAAGTTTACCACTGTTCAAGTCTTTAGCCTGTTTTCCCTGTTCTGCAAGTAAATTGATGTATCCATGGAATGACTTAAAAGTGCCTGAATACCTGTGCTGAAGATGTTCAATGTAGGTGCTTGAGTGGGACCCTTAGGTCAGACCTGTCCATTCCCTTTTCCTGAGGACACTCGGGTGTGCCATGGGAGCAGTGGGTGTCCAGCAATCAGCTCACAGCTCAGAAGTTTCTACCTGTGCTTCTATGAAGAGAAGGTTTGGGAAACAGGGCCTTTGGGATGCCAGTGAAGAATGGCTAGCTGGCTCCTAATTCTCTTTTCAGAGACCATGTACTTAAAAAGACCCATTGGAAACCTGCTGCTGTGCAAGGGCTGCTCTTAAAAATAAATGATGGGATATTTGATGTCACAGACTGCTGAGTTTGGCATTGTGTCTGGTCAAGGACAGAAAAGGGTGTAGTGGGGCTTTTCTCATGTTTAGGCAGTTTCTTTAAAACAAGGACTCCTAAATTTTAGAAGAAGGCAGAAGATATGTTTGTTTTTTCCGTTTTATTTTGGAAGAAGAAAAGGGAAGTTGAAGTGTCTCCTTTTTAAAGCTGTAAATTTTGAAGGGCATAACATTATCAACACTGTTGATTGTTTTTAGACAGAGAAGTGGCAAGAGCCTCCCCAGGTAGATGAAGTCAACACTAAAGATAAATTGTCCTTGCTAATATTTGGTAGCTTTGCTTTGTCATTTAACTGCAGAAAGCACCTTCAAACAGGTATCTTAAGTTGTTGTAGTTTGAGTCCACGACTCAAACTCAGTTCTTTCACTGAAGCTGATGCCCTTTGTCCAGAGATCCATTTTGTTGGTGGTATTCTGTTTGGAAAGATAACTGCCTATAATTCTTCCCAAAGAGGTCCTATAAAAAAAGGTCAGCAAAAACAGGGAAAGACTCAAGCCTCGAGCTGTGCATGCAGTGAGGCCCTCTGAAACCTGCACCCTCTGGGGTGTTTTGCACACTCTCAGTTCTTTTTTCTTGTGCATTTCTGGAGCCAGCTGCTTTGCAGACATTTCCTTTGCTTTGCTTTTAGTTTGCTTTGGCTGCCTTCCTCTCCTTTTTATTATTAAATGCATTTTCAAGCATGCTCTAATGTCTGCTGTTAACCCACTTCTCAGCCCAGGGCCGGACTCGACCATCGAGACGAATCTCCTTCTCCTTCAGCATCTCTCCACTCATTCCTAAGTCTAAAACTCTCTTTTCTATTGGCTCTTCTTCCAGTGATGAGGAGGAGGAGTTGGATAGTAAGTAATCATTTTCTGTGCCTTGCAGCCATAATGGGTAGAAACACAGGGAAATCTGATTTTCTGCTTCAGACACTGGAATTTCACCTTGCAAACATTGAATTACCCTTTCCATTACATGATGTCTAATGGCAATATCTTAGTCCTGTATCTGAATACTAACTTGTGGCAGAATCAAAAGGATTACTATCCAAAGAATCTTCTACATCAGCACCATCACATCTTATCTGGTTAGTTTTAGTCTGTATCCATGGTGCAGATATCATCACCTGCCACTCTGAGCAGCAAAATAATCTCTACCTTTTTACTGAAACCAAAATACTTGCCTTGAGTTTGTTCCAGGGCATGGAGTTAGCAGAAGAGGTACATCCTTGCCCTCCAAAGGTGACAGTGAGGGCATTGCTCAGTGAAGTGGACAGAAGCCCTGATTATTAAATTCTGAAAATCTTCACAGCAACTTCACAGTTCCCCCACTAAGCAAAAAGCAAAAATTGCAGTCAAAGACCTTAAATCCTCAAGGTGTTCATATCTAGGTCCTGATATTGTTATCAAATAGTTCTGTGGGAAACCAGGTGAGAGTTCTCTGGCAGCTTTTTTCATCCTGCAAACTCCATTGCTGAAAGAAGCCCAATTAAGGCAGAAGATTGAATTAAAGTAATTTAGACTCCTCTTGTTTTTTTTAAATAAGCTTACCAAAGATTATTCAAAATGCTTCCTATTTCTTAAGCATGTTTTATTAGAGTGTTGAAATAAACCAGACACATTCCTTGTGTCCTTACTGTGATGGCAGAAATTGCTCTCCAGTCCAATAGATTTTGGTTGCTTCCTGCATTTAAATCTCCACACCATTCACTTTGTACCTATCTAAATTCTCCTCCTTTCAATTCCTTGTTTTTGCTGTGGGTTTGTCTCTTCCTTCAGGAAAGTCCTGTGCCCAGGTGTGATATTACCCACTTCTGTATTTAAGCTCCTTCCTCATTGCTCTGTCCTTTTCTTCTGCTTTTAACAAAATTCACAGTTCATGGTCCCCACAAAGTGAACTGCAAAGACACAGCTGTGCATTCATATGATGCCCCACAGTAAAAAATATCCTTAGGTAAACTCTTTTGTGGTGTTTGTTTTGTTTGATTGATGAGTTTTGTTCTTGTAAGCATTTGGGTTATTTTATTATTATTTATTTTGGGGGGATTTTTTTAAGCATCCAATACCTGATATTCATGTTAGGGTATGACAATTTTAGAGGATAATTACAGTAGCCAGTATTAATCTTCTCTCCCTCAACAGAGCTCCTGCTACCAGTGATCATTAGGATGTCAGATTTTATCTCAAACAATGATATTGTTTTCTTTACATGTTTGAGGATACTGTGGTGGCTTTATACAGTTTAATTTAGCCACAACTCTTTCTGAGACTGCTTTGGCAATGGGCATTTTTCATGGAGTAATCCCAGACCAGTTTGTTTTTTCACATCTTTAGGGTTCATTTCTCCTGAGAGGATGGATATGTGAACACTGAGATTGCACATGCACTGAGATAGCACTCCTCAACCTCTCCATGCCTGGTTTTTCTTTGGAAAATGGAGAATTAATTGAAGTTTGTTTAGTGATATATTTCAGACATGGATTTCAGATGGCTGGACAATTATTATGAAGTCTTTGGATTTCTTGACCCACAAAAGTTTAATTACTGGCATTGCAAGCTGGTTTCAACATCCTAGCAGTTCAGTCACTGCTTTCTGCATAATGAATATTGATTAATTATTTCAAGTCCAGATACTGTATGGATTGATTTTTGTGGGTGATGCTTAAAAGGTGTTCAGAAAAATATAGCAAATTTTGGCTGCTAACCCAGGTTCACTGGACATAGATCTGGCTTATGAAACAAAAACTTAATTTTTTTGTGGATTCTGAAGTTAGATTTCAGTTTTGTTCCTGATCATGACAAGGAACAAAAACATTAAGAGAATAAGCTTTCCTTCCCCTGTTCTACTTCAGAAACAAACCAGAAGGTGAGAAGATTTGTCTTTTTCTTTGCTTATCTTCCTGGGGTTTACAGCTTGCAGCAGTGTTCATCATGGGATGTTATAATCTAAAATATGAAATAATTAATGATAAATTTCTCACTGTATTTTGCCTGTCAGCACCAAGAATCCCCCATTTTTAGGATGAAAAAACTATTGAAGTTAAAGATAAATGATACATAATTGTAGTTCTCATGCCATGTATTTTCTCAAGGTAGTGAAAAACAGTCACAAATACCAAATTATTGCTGCTCTTGGTTCACTGTTTGTTCACATTTTGATGTTAACTGCAAAGAAATAATGAGGTTTGTGAAATACTTAAATCCAGTCAAACTGACGAATTTTCTGGAAAAGAAAAAAGGAAATACTAAGAAGGTCTAACCCAGATTAAAAGCAGACTAGAACTGAAACAGGAATCCGAGTTACTGGAGCTTTAACCAAGGATTTGGGAGTCTGTAAATTACTTATATGATCCTAGTAAGCACTTAGGTAGTTTTCTGTTATAAAAATGTAATATCACTACTGGAAATTGAATAGTAGACTTAATTTCATACATGTTGGGAGTATTACTAACTTTGGTGTGTTTGGGAGAAATCATTAATGAGGTGAAAGATTTTGCAAGGGAAATATTAAAACAGCTCTCCAAGCAGGGTTTAGGTAGCAGGGTATGCCTGTATTTTAGTTTCTCAATATGAAGAAATGGTATTTCTGTCTCAGTCTCTGTTGGCACTTGAATCAGTGGTTAGAAAATCTGTATTTAAAGCCTAGTATTGAATGCACAGTTTTTCCTAGTGCTCTTTCTGCTTTTGGATAAAGGGCCATCTTTGTCTCTAATGACAGGTAGCTTTTTTGCATTCACCCTTAGCATTAGGAGAGTTTGAGACAAAATACTGTTTTTCTTGCAGTATAAATGCAGAAGCCTGGTAAGATGACAGTCATGCTGGTTCTTGAACTTCAGATAGGGCTGCAAACAGTGCATGTGTGAAGGGTTTTTTGGCAAGCCCCGTTGCTTCAGAGAGAGCCCTCTGTCCTGGGTCATTTCATCCTGATTTTTCAGTGTTCTTCGATGGTTCTGGTAAATGGTGTCAGCTCCCAGATCTGCTCCAAGTGCGTTGTGCAAGCAGGTTTCTTGTGTAAAGAGAGTTGGTGTCACTGGCAGGGCTTCAGCTTCGTGTTGAAATTCAGCCTTTCCTCAAGCAGTGTTTCGTGACGAAGCCCCAGGCTGGTAACGTTTTGTGGAAAACAGAATAAGGCTTCCCTTGTTTCCCTTACTCTTTATGAAGTGCCTCGGGATTTTGATGGGAAAATGAACTACAATTTTATCGAGGAGAAAAGTTCTGTACATGAAACCCGGATGTGCTGTACAATGGATCCTTTCTAGTGGAGTATAAGTGAAAGCATTGTGTCAGAATGATTCTCATTTATACCTATTGTCATTGAATTGGCAGTTCTGATTCAGACACCCTGATTTACCAGCAAGTTAAACACTTGCATGGTCTTTACTTAATAGCTGAAGAGTGATAAAAATACTAAGCAGGCTTTCACCTCAGCATCTGATTTGAGAGCAGCTAAAGATACAGAGAACAGGCATTATCCCGAGCACGTGAAATCTGTTCTTAACACCCACTCCTGGAAAACATTTCCCTTTCCTCTTGAGCCATCCCAATATGCAAGCTATGATGTTTGAAATCAGTGGGCTAAGGTTGCAGTCTAACCTGTCAACCCCCTCCTTCCCCTCCCTTCTTTTGCAGGTGCGCAGTCGTTCGGCGGCTCCATGGGCTCCTCAGTGCAGAGGTACAGTATCCTGGGATCCCCCTGCCTCTTCTGGGGTGGGAAGGCACTCCTGCCAGGCCTGCAGTGGCCTCTGCCTTGGACACCCCAAAAGCCTTCCTGGCACCAGTGCCCTTCAGCTGAAATTGGAAGCTGTGAACATCAGTCCCGTATTTCTAAAGGCTGAAGAATGTTTTAGATCACAGAATATGAAAGTCTGTTCTAAGCCTCATCTCTTAACAAGGCTCTGTTTATTCATAGCTAATAGCATCAGATTATGCATTATTGCAGAGTATCAGTTTACCCTGAGTTTTATTTTACACTAAAAGTAGTGCTTTCTCCCTGAGGCTAATTCTCTCTCTCTCTCTCTCTAACAAAAGCCAAAACAATTGTGTGTTTGTGTGTTACTTTTCACCCTTGCAAGTTGCACACAGGAGATAATTGTCCCAGTGGCTTTCAAAGTGCTTCCCTGGAGGAAGGACATTTGTGACACTGGGTGTCTGATCTCTGTGCCACTGACAGCTTTGGCTTTATTTTGTGGCTGGGAGGATCTTCACCTCTGCTCACTGCTGTCTTCTCCTCCTTGATTTAATTTGTATTTCTCTTCTGCTTTTGGTTTGTGTTGTACTTAATATCAACAGTCTATGTCCTTTAATGCAATAATAGTTTCCTTATTCTTCTGTCACAGCTGAAGAAGTCATAAGCTTGTGCATGTAAAGACTGGCAAAAATTATCTGGGATACTAAAAATTCCTAAATTAATACACATAACCATTGTGTTTTATTACTTAATATTGGTATTCTCATTTCTCAGGGGAGGCTTTGCAGACAGTGTGGTTTCTGTTAAAGACATTCACTGCCTTCTCAGAGTTCATTAGATGCTGTTCTCTGGAAGGAAATGGTTCTTTACAGCGTTAATGGTTCCTGGTTATTTGACAAGGGGAGCAGCAGAGGGTGCTATGGCATGGCCTGCTTCAAAACAGATATGAGGATTCCTTGAAATTTATCTCAAAATGAGTGGATTGGCATTTTGTCTTCACTTTTCCTTCTCTGGTAAAACACCATAAAGCACCTAGACCGTATTGGCTAATAAATGCATTTGTCCTTCAGAAAGAATCTATCCATTTAATAGATGCTGTGGGAAGGAGAAAAAACAATAAAAGCAACTTTTATCTTTTTTTTTTATTTTAGCATATCTGAAGAGAGCAGCAGTGTCCCCACTGGTAAAGGTGTAACAAAAGTCAGCCGCACCTTCAGCTACCTCAGGAATAAAATGTCCAGCAGCAAGAAGAGCAAAGTAAGTGCTGCTTGTGGTTTGTGGAATGCCCATAGGCAGCAGAGATGAGTTCTGTGTTAAGTCTTTGCCTGACTTTCTTTTCTTTACTTTCTTTTACTTTCTCTTACTTTCTTCCTTCCCTTTCTGTTTTGTTTAAAGGGCAGGGTTGTCTATCTGTGGGAAATCTTAGCATCCCAAAACTGAGCCCAAGGACAACTGTATGAGACTCAATAAGGCCAAGTGCTGGGTCCTAGATTTGGGGTGCAGTGACAGTGCTGGTGGACAGTTGGGCTGGATGATCCAGCCTTTATGATTCTATGTTTTCACTTGTTTCCCTAGAAAGAATAAATTTTGTCCTGTCATGAGTTAAGCTGTACAGTGATTAATGAGTCTAATTTTTACAGAACCTGAGAGGTGTTTAATCAAACAAGGACAGGAGCTGTAAGAAGGGACTGGCTCCCGAAGGCTGTATTGTCTTTTCATAATTTTTTTACATTTGCCACAAAGCTCCTGTGCTCTGCAGGAGAAGTTGCTCAAACAGTAGCTTTTAGTGATGGTCAATATTTATATTTTTCCCTTTTTTCCATCTCTGAAACCCTAGAATTTAATTTGCTGAAAGCTAAGCTCTGCTCAACACAGCTGAATTTCCTGGAAACAGTATTGATTGCAGAAATAATTACATTAATGCCAAATACTTCACACAAATGGGCTGTTGTTGCTTTAGATTGTCCCTTGAAGGTTAATATATGTTTGGGGATTTTCTTGGATTGGTTGGATTTTTTGCTTGAATCTCACCTTGATTCATCTGTCTACAGAAGCTCAGAGCGCTTTACTGTCTCGTTAGGTGATGTGTAGTTAACATGTTGGTGATATTGTTGGAATACCCTTGAGAGCTGTGATGACACACATTTCTCATGACAATTTCTTGTTATGGATCTGTCTTTCAAGACAGCCACAAGTGCCAGTGGCTCAGAGCTGCAGCTTTAGGACAATGCTCAACCTTGCTGCAAAGTACAGTGTTGAAAAGGTAAATCTGTTTGTGTAGAAACCTCTGTGCAAACACCAGTGAGAAGTTCAGGAGCATTTTGCAGACTGTGAGTGGAAGTTCATTAACTGGTTCTTGCACTTAATGTGAATAATCTCTAAAGCAAGAACTGGAGAGAGAGCTAAGAGATCTGGTTGGGACAGAAAATAACAACAGCAGTGCTTTTAGATATTTGCTCAGTGCAGCTTGATTTCACTAATTTCTTGATTATGTCTGAAAATGTTGATGAAGAGTTGCTCCAAAATTCCAGCCATAACATGCACTACAAAAATTGCAGCTCATATCAACTCTCATACTTTTGCTAAATAAAAACCAAAATATCATTCAAGTTACAATTTTTTGTCAGCTCACAGTGCCATGTTTACATTATGTGCATTTTTAAGGCTCTGCTGGTACATTTAAACAATTTGACCAAAAAAATCAATGGAACACTTAATTTCTCAGAAGCATTTTAAACTAGAAAAAGCTGTAAGTGTTAAAACCAACAAAACAACAAACCTTGAAAGAGGAAGTTTGGCCCAGGAAGTTGGTTTCTGATCAGGAGGGAGGGAGGCTTCAGTGTCTTGCCAGCTTGGTCTATCTAATCTCCAGACCTACAGAAATGCAGTTTTCTCAGATGAAATAAAGTAAAATAAAGCACATCTGAGCCTTCTAATGTCAACAGCTCATTTGGAAAGCGGAAAGAGTCTTGTAAAAAAAAACTTAAAGGGATATTTAGAGCATTAACTGGAGGAGATACTGATAGAAGTTGGTGTGAATTTACCCTTGCCTGGCATGTACTTGGTGTTATTTGGGCTTATCAGTGAATCTCTTGCTACCAGAGTGCCCTGATTCACATTTGCAAAATCTTAAACATGCTCTACCTTTTTCAGTTCAGGAAAAAACCCTCTTTTTGGTTTTTTTGGGGATTTTTTTGTCAAGAGTTTCTCAGAATTTATAACAATTAGCATAAGTAATTTCTCTTTTTCGTTGCCTTGCATGGTAATAAGGCAGAGCTGTGCCAGCAGCAGCATTTCAGGGTATATGGTGGGAGTTGCAAGTGTTTGAAAGGATTAGGAGACAGGGAATATATGTGACCTGCAGAGCAGGAGGAGCTCAAACACACAAAACCTCTCTGTCTGGGCAACTTCTGCAGCACTTTGTTTGCTGAAGTACTACATAGCAACACTGAGGTATGTGAAAATTCACTTTTTCTGTACCTCAAACATCACAGAGTGTTTGATTTACTCCCCTCTACCTTTAAAATAGGCGGTCTTATATTGACTTGTGACTTGTAAAATATTAATCACATCCTTTTCTGCCTGGATGGGTTTGGTTTTTAGTTTTGGGGTTTTTTTTTAGCAGTGGAGTCTAAGGTAGGGCAAGATGAAAGCAATAGCAAAGTAGCTAAAATAATCTTTAAGGAAGTCAGCAATTGTCCTGCCCCTCCCCCTTTTGCTCAACTCCTCCGTGCTGTGCCTCCCGTCCTGGCCCTGCTGCAGCCTCCAGCATCGCCATGGGCTAGTGGGGAGCAGCTCCTGGTGGGGAGCAGCTCTCCTGCCCCAGGGAAGGATGTCGATAAAATGGAACAGGTTCTCAGAAGTACCTCAGATAACAGTGAAGCTGGTGGGACTGAAGCACTGGGAGGTAAGAGCTGTGTGGCTGCCGGGGGAGCGGGAGCCGCGGCGTGGCCGCGGTGCCTGGCGTGGTGTCTGCTCTGGCACGTCGCTCCAGCCGGGCTTCCAATCTCACTGGCAGCTCCAACAGCACAGAAATAGTCTTGTTTCTACAGTCCTTCTTTAAATAAAGTTCCAGTAACTGCCACAGGAAAAAAGAAAAAGCTGAAAAAAATCTTCATTGTGAGACCTTGTCCTTCAGTGGAGTGGCTGGCAGCTCTTGTGTGGAGTTTGCTGTTTCCTCCTTGAAAGTGGTGCACCGATTTCCTGTTTTTCCTGGGGCCGCTCAGCTTTAATTGAAATTAAAATTAGACTTCAGAATTAGTGGGTTTTGCAGTGAACTTCGGGTGAGTTTAAAGTATAGAATGGGAAATCTCCTTTCAGCATGAGAGTCACAAGATCTGGCTTGAGCTTAGAGTGATCTTTTCTCCTGGAGCTTCACAAGGCTTGGCAGTCGAGCAAAACTCCAGGCATCGACTTGGTACCATCAGCCTGGGCCTAAACTGCAGAGTTTTAGCTCCTGAATCCTGCCAGGCTGGATATGGTTAAAGATGGGCAGGCCAGTGGATGGAAAATGGGGCTGTGGAGGTTTCTTTGGGGTGGTGTGAGCCAAGCTGATGGCTCAGAGGAGGCAGAGATGTGATGCAATGCAGACTCCTTCTGGCAGGTTTTCTGCCTCAGACAGGATTATTCCATATGGTAATACTCCTCGTTTTGCTTATTTGCAGAACAAAACAGCGTTTGGGGCCAGTAAATAGACTTTCTGTTTATGACACTTTGCAGACAGAGACTCCGGCACTGGCATTTTGCCTGGGATGTGTTGGGAGAGGAGTCTTTGGGCTGAGTTCCTCATTATGTGAATATGTCATCCAGGGCTCAACAGCCTCCCTGCAGTGGCTGCAGAGCTCCATCCCTCTTTGGGCCACTTCATGGCAGTTGCTCACAGGGGCAGCTCTGCAGCTCCCTGATACTCAGGCTGGGACAGTATTAGGCAAAGGGCACATAAATAACAAAATGCAAAGATAAGCTGACAGAAGCCTTTACTGGTTTCTGGTTAAGCTTCTCGTTCAGATGCCAGGAAATTTGCAGCAACAGCTGAAAGTACAGACCTGGAGTTGACTCGTATCACATACATTTTGTAGGTTGGTACACAGAAAGACAAAGAGTTGTTGTAATTCAAATTTTTCTGTGGAGTTTCCTTTAAAAATTGTTTGGAAGAATTCCAAATCCATGAAAGGCTGCGGGGAAAATGTTTCAAATTTTTAGTATTTTTTATCTAAGGTAGAGATAGAAAAGAAGCAAAAACTCTGCTAAAAGTTGGAGAAGCTGTCTGTGCTTGTCATCCTGTCAAAGCTGAGTAGCCCAGAGGCTGAGTCGTGGCTTGTGGAAGATGGGAGGGTCTTTAATGGTGCTGCTGTTGTTCCCCAGCCTTTCTGTGGTGCCGTGGTTCGAGAGTTTGTAAAAGATCCATTTTGCCAAAAAGCTTCACTTGTAGTTACTTGGGGTTGCATGTAACTGTTGAGAAAGTTGCTAGTTGGAAGGAAAACAGAGGTGGAAATATTTTGGCAGTAAGGCTGTGGAGGCACTGAGGAAGAGCTCATGTTCTCCATTAGAAGTGCAGTTGCAAATCACGAGCCTTATGGTTTGGCCTTAAAAATTAACTGTGTTTAAAGTCTGATACACACTGAATGTGGCATTTGTATTTAACACAATTTATTTAAAGTGCTGAAGAGGCTGCTGAGAGCCTAGAAAAAGAAAAGAGGTAAGGTCATTGAACCAAGCAAGTATGAAACAAAGGTAGAAGGAAATAGGTGCCTTCAGAACAGACGTGGTGTCATCTGCAGTGGTGCCACCTGTGTGAGTCAACAGTATGTAAATGCACTCACAGAGGCTTTGTGAAGGGAGAGCTGTGCAGACACTTGGCCATTGTTCAGGTGCACCTCGATCGATCCCCTGCCCGTGCCCAAGGCAAACACTGAGCAATCTGTAACCAGGGGAGAGACCTCTGCCAAGTGACCAGGCTTTGGGTCGTTTTGTCTCGGCAGGAAAAAGAGAAAGATAAAGAGAAGACTAAAGAGAAGGACAAAGAATCCAAGGAGAAGGAAAAAGATAAGAAACTGTTAAATGGACATCTCTTCACTGCAACCTCCGTTGTAGCCCAAGCAACCTGTTACCACTGTATGAAGCCTTTCAATAAGGATTCGTACTACTGTGCAAGTAAGTCAGGGGGGTTCCCCCCCTTCCTTTCATTTTTCATTCAATCTGGCATGGAAAATGCAAACCTTATGCTTTATTTTCCTTTTGCTTGAGGATGTAAGGTGGGAGGGAGACTTTGGAGATAGTGATTCATGGAGCAGTGTGTTGCCTTGTGGAAACTGGACTGAAATGAGTTGTGGCTGCATGGAGGTGTCCTGAAACCTCTTTCCTAAGCCTGAGCTCAGCCATCACAGCAGGCTGTGGGGTTTTCTACTCTTTGTTGGGCTCTATCAGTCTGGAGAACTTTGGTTATTTCAGCTGCATGTAGTGGCTTGGAGCTGAGGTGCTTTGATAAGATGGACAAAGGACAGGGATATCTAGCTTGGATCATGGCTTCTATTTCCAGTGGGGGAAAAAAGATCCCATCCATCTATGTTGTATTGCTTTAGTTCTCTGAAATCCTGCTTCAGTGAATCCACAGTGGGAACCACATGGTACAAAGAGGAAATGCTGACCCTCTGCTCTCTTCGTGCAAGAAATTGCATCACAGATCAAATGACAACTACCTGTGTGTGTGAAGGACGTCAGCACAGGACAGGCAGGATGGGAACCCCACTGAGGGTTTGTGACAGATTGGGGATTTTGTTCTCATTTCTTATCAGACAGTTTCTCATGCCTGTAGCTCGATAAGGTCAGCAGTGTTTGTGTGGTCGAGACCAAAATGCTGCTTGGTTCATGCAGCAACCCAAAGCTGTAGAATATGCAGACAAAACCCACTTTTTCCCACTACAGCACAGTGGAAAAGGCTTTCCACTCCTCACTGATAGTAATTTTTTACTCTGCTAGCTCAGAAATGAGTCAAAGTGACTGTGGGAGCTGCTCCCAGGCTGGAGCCTTCCGTTCCTGCTGGTAGATGTGAGCAGGGGAAGGAGCAGCCAGCTGAGTCCCCAATGGCACTTCTGAGTTTCCTGGAAGAGATTTCAGCAGAGTTGTTTGTCTGAGACACACTCTGTGTGTCAGCCTGATGGGAAATGTAAAACATCAACAATTACAAACTCTTAAATGTATCCTCTCCCTTTCCCCACTTGACTTTTTTAACAGCTTCTGAAGCTGCATAGAAAATCAGACATATCCCAGTTTGACACTCTATGCTAATGAGTTAAAATAACCCAACAATATCACATATTTTAGCACAGATGTTCTCTCCTTGTTTTCAAGATAGAATGGAAAATTGTTGTAAGTTTTCTGGATTGGCCAGAAAATGAATGTCATAAAACAATGTTTGGTGAGGGCCTAAGTTGAGAGCTCACATCAACGAGTTGTTCTTTCTCCCATTGCATCTTAAAATCAACCTCAGATGCTTTGGAAATGATGGATAAGGAGCAGCAGAGGCTCTGATATTCCTGTGGTGTTGCAGGCTGGTGCTACCACTGCTGCTCTGTCTCACCTATAGATGACTTTTAATGCCTTTTAAAGCACTGGATGTTTCAAATCAATGCCTCAGCGCTGCAGTGATGCCTCACTGCTTCCTGAGATATCTACTCAATGCTGAAAGATTGAGCATGCTCTGAAACAAATGGGCAAGCAAAAAAGCCTAATTTTTAGAATTTTCAGTCACTTTCTGCCTTGCTTTTTTTTTATGCTCGGTGATGCAGAAAATAAGATGTTTGGGGTTTTAGTTATTAATACTAGTGACAGAGGAGTTAAGGAACTTCCTGCTTGCTGAAGAGTTAAATTGGAAGAATAAATTTCCTACAACCACGTCTTTTAACAAAAGAAATCCAGATTTTTTTGCCAAATGGTACACACTAAGGAGTTGTCTTCAGGCTTTCAAGGCTTGAGTGTGAATTTCATGATTCTGAATTATCTCACGGTCTCTCTTCATGCACTACGAGCAGGTTCTGTTCTTCTTCCCTGTTTGGTCAGAAAAATATAGTACTTGTAGATTTTGCAAGAGTTTTCAGTTTACTTTGTTCTGTCTTCTCTTGCACAGGAAATTGTGAGACATTGTCAGAATAACAGCACCCTATGGCCTTACCCTTATCTCTGTCAAAATATCAGAATTACTGGCATTTATTGAGTCGTCCCAAATGTAAGAGATTCTAGAAATACGTACATATTTTGTCATTCTGGACATAGAATTTTTTCCTTTCTATTTGCTTCAAGAAATAATTCAGAACTTCACACTTAGAGTGTAACATAGATGTAAAATACAGTTCATTATCTGTTTTAGTGTTGTCACGAAAGAGTGGAAATATTCTTCTCTAAGCTACTAAAATTCATCTTGAGTTGTGATCTTTCATCTTTTCATCTGCCAAAAGAGTTAAAGCCTGAAACCCAATTTTCAACTCTGACAGAAAAAAAAAAAAGGCAGTTTTACTAATCTTTGAAAACTCTGATTCCCAGAAATCTGCTGGCAGAGATTATGGACAGACTCAGAGTATTCCAGAAAAAAAAGAAAAAAAAAAGAAAGCAAAAAACCCAAACCACCCAGCTCTTGCTCTGGCATATATATGCAGCAAAGGGTGATGTTAAAGCATGATGGTCTTTGCCTCGGTGAATGTGGTGGTTTTGGACCAAAATTTCAGTTTCCAGCAGGAAGTCCCCACCTCAAGGATCCCTGACAGATGCTGCTCCTGCTTTTCTGGTAACCCTACAGTCCAGCAGCACTGGGTTCTGTGCTGGAGATCTTATCCATGATGTCTGAGTTTGTGTAAAAGAATTTCCCTGTCTTCTTCCTGTCTTTTAGATCTCATGGTCCTTGTCTTGATGAGAACAGTATTTGTCTTTTCAGAGAAACACTGCTCCTACAATTGGTTTCTGTTTCTGTCTCCTGCTTCTGCTTTCCACTTTACTTTCAGAAGAATAATACCATCAGGTTTTTCTTCTCCTTTTTTTTCTTTAATTTAAGACCCTTGGCAGCTCAACCTTGCATTGATTTTTAAACAGAATTTCCTGTTAAATTCTGTGAGAAAATGTTATTAACAGAGGATTAATTATCCTTGAAAGCAGCCTCTCTCTCAGCATTTGTAGCTACTTGTGTAAACCACAGTGTTGCCTGAAATTTACACTTCTCAGTTGTGTAAGTTAACAGCTCAGATGACAAACAGCAAAAACCTGACCTGTTTTCTGTGGGGTTTTGTTTAATTCTTTGGTTTTGGCATTTTTTTGACAGACTGTAATGCAATTGTTCACAAAGGCTGTAAGGAGAATTTCGCTTCTTGTGCAAAGGTCAAAATGAAGGTAAGAGATTTCATCTACTCTTCTGAATATATATATATAACACTTCCTACCACATGTCACAAAGTTTTCAGTTTGTTGTGAAGAATTTCAGCTCAGTACTGAAGCTTTCATGTAATGAAAACTGTTAAATATACTGTGTATATGAGGAACACACATTTGCCTACCCCAAATGCAAGGAACCTGCTTCTCCAAGCTAAATATTGTTTGTGCAATTATGATTTCAGTTCACTTCATTATTGTCATCACTCTCACGAGTTTTCGTATTTGCTGCACATTTCTCCATCTGTTAGTTTGCCCATTTCATTCAGAGAAAATAAAAAATATATTTAAAAATACTCATACACTGAGAGGCTTCAGGAAAAAAATTACCTTTTTTATTTTAATTATGTGGTGCAACCTTCTGGGAGAAGGGAGGAAGAAAGTAAAAGTGAATTTCATTTTTCTTTCAGCCACAGAGAGGGATGCTGCAGGCACACGATACCTCTTCGTTACCCACAGTAACCATGAGGAACAAAAGTAAGAGAATTTCTTTCCCTCTGCTTTGGGAGTGGTCTGTGTCTGCTGTTCTTGAATGTTCTGACAACTGATCCTTGACATTATGAAAAATAAGCTTTTAACAAAGCAGGGATGAGAGCATCCTCTGTGCATGCTGAACAATATTTGAGACTTCAGAAGTTGTTCTGAAGTTGTACAGAGTTCATCCCCTTCTGCAATGTCTTTGTAGCTTTGAGGAAATGTAAAATCATCTCAGATTTGGAAAAATCACTCTGTCTGTTGTAGGTTGTGGAATGCCTACACCTGTTAAGGCCACAAAATCTGGAAGATGCAGCCTATGTCCATGGGTGTCTGACATGGGAAAGAATCCAACTATGAGTATTAAATAGAGAGGATTCAAAACACAATTATTTTTGTTTTAATCAAATAGTCTTGAGCTTTGAGGCAGACAAAATAGAAAGTTTAATTTTGAGTAGGAGGAATACTGACAAACTGCTCCTGACTTTGCTGAGATACACACTGCACTGCAGAATAACCCAGTGTGACCAAGGATAAAGAAAAGGTGTGAAATAGCCCAGATTGGTTTTATAGGGCCATGATTTGATACGCTTAAGTGATAAACTTTGGTAAGATAAATAATAGCTTGTATGGAACCACACTCTACAATACAGTTGTAATCACTGTGGTATTTATCATGAAGTTCAGAGGTGTTGCTCCAGAGAGTAGAAATGCATCTAAAGAAGGCAAAATCTGGAATTAATAAGAACAGAATAGTTAAGGGTATGTGATGGTATAATGAAATCAGGATTATAATTTCTCTGTGGTACATACTGGTAAGAGAAACCTATCTCTAAGAGTTTGACCAGAAACAACGAGATTTATATGACTGTGGGCCCAGGGAAATAAAAAAGGAACAGGGTGGATTGTGACATGTGATTAATTATCAAAACAGTTTCCCACGTGTACAAATTCAGTTTCCCAAGTGTGTGTCTGGAGTTGCAGATCCCACCTGGGCATTTGAAGCACAGTGCAGCGAGTTCTGCACCGAGGTCAATGGTCTCCCCTTCCTATGGCTGTTCCTAACTGCTGACAGGCCCTGGGAATTATTTTAGAAAGAAAAGGCAGTGAATTTCAGAGTCTGGTTCCCTTTAAGTCATCATCATACCAGTTACAGTGGTTAAGGTGTTTGCATGGGCTGACTGTTCTCCCACCCCTCCGTTCCAGGCTCGCAGCCGAAGGAGCGCCCGCGCTCCGCGATCCTCGCTCCCGACGAAGGCACCGTCACCTCCACCTTCAACAACAGGAGGTCACAGCAGCCCACTGCACTCTCCAAAAGTGTCTCCATACAGAACATTGCAGGGTAAGGCTCCTCCCTGCACACCTGACTCTGTGTGTGTGTGTATGTGTTACCTGACGCTGCCGACACAAAGAAATCCACATCTCACTGAAAACAAGTTCACATGGCTGTGACTTGCATCAAAGGTACAAAAGGGATCACAAGCAGTGAAACACATGTTCTGTGTGATACCATCCATTGTCTTCTGCTCAGTCTGATTGTCTCCGTTAGTTTAGTCATGGGCAGGAGTTCAGAGGCACAGCTGAGTTGGCCTGGTAGTTTCAAGGCCACTTCACAGGGATGTTCTGGGCTCCAAGCAATAAATTCCTTTGCCTTGGGCTGGATACTGTGCAAGCATACATTTGCAGCTCAGGTATAGTATTAACTTTTGTGTCCATAACAAGAGGGTGAAGGCGCAGAGCTTCAGTCTTCCTGTTTTCAGACTGCATTGTACATAATTCATTACAAAAAAAATATAGAAGAAAATGTAATCTATGGTTCCTACCATACTTGCATATTGAGCAGTTCCACATGTGAGGCAGTCACAGGGACTGGCATATTCAGGGCAATTTGGATGTCCTGGCTATTCGTGGGGAATTTCATTTCAGTTGATTTTCTGACCTCTCTCAGAGCTAGTGATAAGGACTCCTGTATAGCCTTTGGTGTTGCATTTTTTTCACACTGTTTGCTCCAAGGGCAATGAGGATGGGACGTGACTGGAATGGAATTGTCCAAACTATAAAACCTCAGGAGTGGTTCTTTATGGAAAGCACCGTCACTCACAACTGTAGTGCTTACAGCTTCTTGAACTCCAGTGGGTAGTTAGTAAACAACTCATAAAAGCACATTTCTATACATAATAGTGCAGTGCTGGCTTTGTTTTTCAATTCATATTTCAAATGCATTTATTCTACTTATCTGAAAGTACATTTGGCTGGGTTTTTGTCATAAACAATATTCTGTGTTCTGTTTTTCTGCAGAGTTGGGAATGATGACAGCTTAATACACACTTGGAAATACCTGTCGCAGTCAACAGACTCTTTACATAAAATCAGCCGGGTTAATGAATCCATGGAGTCACTGGTTGATGAAGGTAAGAGATCTCCATGGCATTTATAGGAGAAGGAGGGTCTCAGTGCTGCTTTCCAGAAATAGAAAATCCATTTTCAGCAATTGTCTTCTTTTATAATGGACAATTAAAGTGCATTTATTTTAATCTCAGAATATTAGTATTATAAACTAAAGCAAAGCCCCACACAGTAATTTCTTTAGCTCGTTGAATTATGGAAAAACATTTAAAAGGTTTCAGTTACAGTTCAGTTACTTGGAATTTAGCTCAGGGACAAACATTTCCTCTTCTGTTGCGGTTTTTTATTTAACTGCAATGTCGTTGCATGGCAGATTAGGAATACATTATCTGAGCTAGAATTTGGTCTATGTGAAAATGATGAACAGGAAACTAAGAAATAACCTTTAAAAGTGTTTTTCATAACTAGTCTTTTTTTGTGGTATGTTAGGATTTGTGCCAGTAAAGGAGAATGTGTGTGATGTCTGTGGTGTGATTGACAAAGCAAACCTAAATAATTAGACAGGAATCTCAAATGGGACAAGTTACCCACATCTTCGTGGCACTTACATTCCTTTGTGAAGGTGCAGACATGAATGAAGGACAGCTCATGGGAGACCTGGAATTAGATTCCAAGCAGCTGGAGGCAGAATCCTGGAGCCAGGTGGTGGACAGCAAGTTCCTACAGCAGCAATACAAAGATGTTGTCAAACGGCAAGATGTGATTTACGGTGAGACATCTGCACCTTTTCACTCACTCTGAACAGCTCCTTGATCTACTCACAAGCATGGGTTTGGGAAGCTTTAGCCTCATGAATAGGAACATTGCCTTGGTTTCCTCAAAAGCCAAACTCTCATTGTTGAAGTTCCTAGAAACATAGTGTATTCTGTGAAAGCTGTCTTTCTGCATTTCACATATCCAGAAGCCATCAGAAAACCCCAGAAATTGCCTCTCCTCATTTGTCTTCTTATGACTTTTAAACTGGATTCCAGCTCAAGCAGCTAACTAGGAAGTCTCTTCCAAAGGGATTCAGGAGCCATCCTGTATGGCCAGAGTGGGGTATGTGGAGGCTGGCAGTGAGGTGTTAGGAAGGAGAAGATACCAGGGCTGAAGGCTGAGACCCCAGCAGCAGCATCCAAAGCTGTCTGCTGTGGGATCCCTCTTCCCCCGTGTTTCTCTCACACATGATACTCTTGACTGATGTTACAATTCATGACATGAAATTTTCTGAAGCCACTTAGAGAAGCCCAGTTATGGAAAAGCTTTCTGTTGGCAGCTTTTCCTTGTGCTGTAACCCATGAACTCTGGTTGTCACCCTCTGCAGAGCTAATGCAGACAGAGATGCACCACGTCCGCACCCTGAAGATCATGAATGATGTGTACAGTGCAGCCATGTTAAAGGAACTGCAGTACGATCAGCAAGTCGTGGACAAGATCTTTCCCTGCCTGGAAAACCTGCTGCACATCCACAGTCAGTTTTTCCAGCGGATTCTGGAAAGGAAGAAGGAGTCACTGGCAGACAAAAGTGAAAAGAACTTTGTTATCAGGAGGATAGGTGACATCCTAGTGAATCAAGTAAGTGCTGGAAAATGTTTGCAGTTCTGAGAACACAGCTGGAAGCCAGATGCTTTTCCTTCCCTCCTGTTTGTGCCTGTCAGATAAGCACAGCTGATGGCACCTTTACTCTTCACACATAAAAATATCCGCCTCTGCTTTTTGAAGCACTTTCAGAGGAATGTCCACTGTTGAAAATTAATATAGTTCATTTTGTGGGAAAGAGAAGTGTTCACTGACAGGCACAAAACAGATTGACCACAGACTGGAGTGTAGGCAGGAGCTCACAACAAAATATGCCCACTGTGTTTCTTGCCTGCATTACTGACCTGGTGTTTAACTCGGGGTGGGTCATTTTACTTTTCTTTATCCACAGTTTCTGTCTTCTTTTTGTCTTTCTTGACTTTTTTTGTGGTTGGCTTTTAAGCCATGTGAGTGGAGTCGCAAATTTTGCTGTAGGTGTGATCTCAGTGAAGTCCCCAGATCAGCTCTTTACTCTCTAGAGATCTGCTTGCATGGTCGAGCATGCCTTGGGCTAATTTGATTTCATCAAGTTCTTCTGAGAGCCTGGCAGGCACTGCTGAGTTGGCACCCCAGGAGTTCAGTGCAGGTTGGAGCTGTGTGTCCCATTCTTTGCAGTTCTCTGGGGAGAACGCTGAGCGAATGAAGAAAACATACGGCAAATTCTGCGGGCATCACAACGAGGCTGTCAATTACTTCAAAGATCTTTACTCCAAGGACAAGCGCTTCCAGGCATTTGTCAAGGTAGGACCTGGCAGGACAGATGTAGCTGATGGGAAAAATGGTTCTTTCTGCACTCTGGGGGAGGGTTTTGCTGCAGAACTGCAATTTTCGTCTTTGTTCCTTAGAAAAAAATGAGCAGCTCCCTGGTGAGGCGTCTTGGGATTCCTGAATGTATCTTGTTGGTAACGCAGAGAATCACAAAGTACCCGGTCCTTTTACAAAGGATACTGCAGTACACCAAAGGTAGGGACCAGCTCCTCTATTCTAAGCACGTATTTGTTTGTCCAGTGGGAAGTTTGGATCCTTTACAGCTGAAGCAGATTGTCTTCCCAGCTAATCCAGTCGTTGTCTTACATTACTGCAACGAGATAACTCAATTCCACACTTCCATTTAGGATTAGTTGTTTAGGTGCCTTGACTTAGTTGTTAGAAGTCTGTCTGTAGCTAATTATGGAGCAACATGTCTAGACTCCAAGGTCTCTCAGCTTGCTTTTTTTGATATTGGCTAAAATATGTAGTAAATTTGTGCATTTCATCTCTACTGTCTTGTATGCAAAATGTATTGGAATATTCCCCAGCCTCAACTATGTATATGTAAAAGGTTTTATAAAGCTCTCTTTAAGGTTGAAAAATGTCGCATTTAAGTTTTAAAAAGTTACAATGTTGGAACCTGGGAGAAGAGGAAGGAAGGAGGTAAAATTGGGAAGTTGGACTGCACAAAGTCAAATCGAGATGTTTGTTTCTTTTTTAAAGAAAATGAGGTGGAACATGAAGACTTGACTCAGTCATTAAACCTCGTTAAAGATGTGATTGCTGCAGTCAATAGCAAAGTCAGCAATTATGAAAAGAAAATGCGTCTTGGGGAGATTTACAACCGGACAGACAGCAAGTCCATCATGAGGATGAAGAGTGGCCAGATGTTTGCAAGAGAGGACTTGAGGCATCGGAAACTCATCCGAGATGGGCCTGTTTCACTAAAAAACTCAGCTGGCCGGTTAAAAGGTAAGACTGTCCTGCCTTCTGCTAGGATGGAGCACAACCTTTTTGGATGTAGGATTAGTCCTCAGATTGGTGCCTCCACCCTTGATTTAGTCTTCTGCTTTGATAGATTGTGACACCAGCTTTCCCCTGTCGTACCCCTACTCCCCATTGCATTTCCAATTCCTTATGTGGGTTCTGGAATGGTAGAAAGCTGCTTTTCCTCTTGGTGACTGCGTGCCTGCTGAGGGCAGTGACACCTCAGTGCATCAGCCAAGGAGCAGAGTTGCTGAGGGATGTTCTGGGCCAGAAGGACACAACTGGGGCTGCAGTTGCCCAGAGCATGGTATCAGATTTCCATGTCTGTGCCACAGCTCCAGGAGTTGTGCTGGCTAAATCTGGAACCCAGTCTCAACTTCCCAGGCCTTTCCTTCCCTCTGAGGGCTGTGGCAGGTCAGCAGTACCATCCCAGTTGCCCTGGGATCCAGGGAGATGTCCCAGGCATTTGTTGCTCTGGAACCTCTTGAGCTGCTGACACAAACTGTTCAGGAGAGACTCTGGTGTCCCTGCAGCTACCTCTTGTTGGGTCAGTGTTTCCTTCAGTTACTTTTTGTTTGTCGTCAGGTGGAAGTAGTTTTTTTAAGGTGCTGTGCAATGAAGTTCTCCTCTGAACTAAACACTAAATCTCCCAAGGAATCTTTCTGCTGGGAGCGCGGTAGCAGTAAGAGCTGACAGGGCTGTGCCTCAGGCTTGGCAGGAAGGCTGGGCTTCCCTTCCTCCCTGCACCATTAGCTGACTAAATTACAGTCTGTGGGCATGAATGGGGCCCGGGAGCCTGATGCCGTGCTATGCAGGGAGGTGGTGATAACTTGGAATTCCTATGGGGTATGATTTGTTTTGAGGTTTTGAAAGCAGGAAGTTTACAGATGATTTCTAGGCACCCGAGACTACTACTGCCTTTAGATAGTGGATGAGGCAAGTTCTGCTGCTGTTGTGAAATCATGATAAGCACAGGCTCCATTTGCCTTTCTTGGTCAGAGAAATGCACAAACATGTCCGTAGTGCAAACTGCCAGGGAAAGTAAGTCCTGCAGGCAGGCTGTAGACCCAGGGAGGGAGTAGATCATTCATATATTCAGGTTATTCTGTGGTATTTGAAATGGAGCACTGAAAACTATAGGAAGAACTTTTCTTTAAGGGTTTTAGCACTTCCCCTCTTGCAAAGTGCATGGAACAGAGAAAAAGACAGTCAAATGCCACCTTCTGAAAACCTCCCAGAGCTTGGATTTCATTTTGAAGCTTTGCTTAAAGTTTAGTGGTTCTTTCAACTGGAATGGATTCTGTCTTCCCAAAACAGACTGGAAGGTTTTACCCATGGGATGATTTAAGTTTTTGCTTTGCTTCCTTTCTGTCACAAGATTTCCCAAGTACATTACACAAAACCTCTTTGTACCGAGGGGTCTGGGTGGGGCATTACACTTGGTAGTTGCTGTGCAACTTTATGATATGTTATTAGGAGACTTGGAAAGCTCTACATGTACTCTGGGAAAAGACTGATTTAAAATCCTCTGTTGGCTTGAGGTTGTGTTTCCTTCTCCTATGAAAGAAAGCCAGGTCCTGTGTCTCACACAGGCTCCCCTCTGAGTTGTGTTTGTCTGAGAGCAGAATTACTGGTGGCTCCTGAAGTCAGTATTTCCTGGGAAAGAAACTGCAGCTGACAAATGTTGTTATTGCACGATAATTTACACCCTGCAAACCACTCATCAAGAGAACCATAAAACCCAAAACTTCCTGTGCAGATATTTTGCTTGAGGGCTGAAATATTGATTGTTTGAGAAAACAGAGCTTCTATTGAATAAATGTCTCTGGCTTTCACTGTTATGCCCATGTCTTAACTGGTAGTGAGCATGTGGCTAGAGAGGAGCACTCCTGCTCCAGTGGGTGAGAGCAAATCCTGCAGGATGCCCAGGTTCTAATGTGTCCTGCTTAATGCAAAGCTGGTTCAGAGCTAACCTGATCTGGCATCTCCAGGAACTGCCCTTGCTCCTTGTGCCAACTGGGTCCTTACTTCCAGGATTTGGAAAACCAGCCCTGCTGCTCCCTAGCACTGGTGTTATTACAAGAAATCTGTTCCAGGGTGGGTTGTGTGGTTATACTGCACTGGTGTGCTTCTTCTTTTGCAGAAGTCCAGGCTGTTCTCCTCTCTGACATGCTCGTGTTCCTTCAGGAGAAGGACCAGAAGTATGTCTTTGCCTCACTGGTAAGGCTTCAACCATTTTTCCTTCTTACTTTTCTATGTGAGAGAACCATGATACTGTGTTGTGCAGCAAAGCTAGCAATTACCTGCTCAACAACTTAATTTTCTTGCTCCGAACATTTTTGTTTGCTGAGCAGACTCCATTCTTTTTGATGGGAAAACATGTCTTCATGCCCCACCTCCCCTTCCTGCAGCTCCTTGGCACAGCTGATAATTGGCCTTGAAAACCTGCCTGTCACTCAGAACACTTGTGCTTCATAGTTTGTGCACACTGGAGCAGTGACTGGGCCGGGAGGGGATAATGCAAGCACTAAAAATGAACCTCAGCAGAGGGAAATGTCTGAATACATTGTGAGCTGCTGCAGGCCACAGTGAGGTGAAATGCCAGGGCAGAAAATTCAACAGAACAGCTTGAAAATAAATGTCAGAGAAATATATTTGTAATGTGCAGGAGTAAAAACATTAGGTTTGAGGGCAGGCCCCTGAAAAGGGCTGGGCACATTGATTGCTAAAGAAAACCTGGTGCCTATTGGAGTCTGCTGGGCTGTACCTTCCAGGCATGGTCTAGACTGGCTAAACCTTGTGACCTTTCCACTCTCTGAGCATTTTGAAAGCTGATAATTTGTTATTCCAGCTCCTCCAACCCTCTGCACGGGCTCAGTGCCCTACACAGGGAAGCTGATTTGCATACAAGCCCTGCTAGTGAACCAGATCTCCATGTGGCATGTGGTACAATGCACAGAGGGGCTGACTCATGTGCAGATGACACAGCAGCCTGGGGACACTGTAACCCAGCAGGCTGATGACACAGAGACCACAGTGCACGGTGAACATCACCTCACACATGGGTTCTCACACAGCAGTCAGCTCTCAGTGTCTGAGAACAGCAGAGGTTTTGTGGGATTTGAAAACAAGATGTTACTCTGTCCTGGTGAGAGGTGGTGAAGATACTGTGTGTGAAGGAGGCTAGCAAGCTGCACCAAATGTAAGGAACTGTGATACTAATGAGAGGTAAAGAGTGGTCAGTAGGAAATGAGATCAGAGCAAAATATGGTACGGTTTACAAAACCACTAAGTCAATTTGAAGTTAATTCTTTCTCGAGATGGAGTGAGGTATAATTGCTTTTCCTACAGAACTGTTGGAGGAAAGCAAACCCATCCCTTTTGTTTGACCCCATTGAAATTCTTTTGTTTTTTTAATTAGCCAATATGTTCAGAAAATGTTTACAAACCTGAGATGTGTAGCACTGTGGTTTATTGGAACCTTTCCAATGCTAGTTTGAATCTGGGAGCTAGCTCTGGTCACTCTCCTCACTCATTTCTTTCCATCTGAAGGACCAGAAATCCACTGTGATCTCTCTGAAGAAGTTGATTGTACGAGAAGTGGCTCATGAAGAGAAGGGTTTGTTCCTGATCAGCATGGGTGGAAAGGATCCTGAAATGGTGGAAGTCCATGCCAGCTCCAAAGAAGAGCGCAATGGCTGGATACAGATCATTCAGGACACAATGCACACCATGTAAGACACTCAGCTGTTCTTGTGAGGCAGGAGGTGCACTGGGTGTGTTCCTGTAGTAACTGAGCCATGTCTCCTGTCCAGGGATAGAGATGAAGATGAAGGAGTCCCTTGTGAGTCTGAGTTTGAAAAGAAATTGTCCGATGCAAAAGTGAGAGGACTGAAAGGTAAAATCTGCCTGGAACAGAGCTGGGGAGCCATTGTGGAAAAATGTACGGCAGTTTTTGGGTTGGGTTTTGTGGTTGAAATGTGACTTTTTTCAATCCTGCATCCAGCAAATAAGTGCAGTCCTAGTTTGCAGCTCGCCTGCCTTGCATTATTTATTTTCCAAGCCTGCTGTGCCAGATTGCCCAGGGCACTGTTGTGCTGCCAGACCCAGCACATATTGTCGTGCTCCACTAGATGGGGCCAGTATCTCAGGAATCGCTCAGGTTTCCTTGCCAGAGCTTTTATTTTCTGTCTTCATCCCTGTTTTCTGTTCACCCCCACAGAACAACTTCAGCAAAAGGATAAACAGATCCTGCTATTGCTGGAGGAGAAGACAAAGATCTTCCAGGACATGGCAGACAGTTCTGTGCAGGAGGAGATGCCAGGCTCCAGGCTGCTCTTCAGAGCCAACACAGAAGAGGCTCCAAAAGGAGAGGCAATCATGAAAACTGCAATAAATGAAGGTGAGTCAGTCATGTGACATGTAAATTGTAGTGACCAACTATAATTGGTTACCTTCAGTGAAGGCATCTGTTCTCAAGCACCAGTTTTGCAGGGGACATCTTCTCTTTGTCAGAATAACAAGATAAAGAGAAACTGCTCCTCATGGTATTGTCTTAGAGACAGATGATGAGGATTAGGAAAGGAAGCAGTTATTGGGGGTTGTTGAAAGAGGGCAGGAAAGTCAGCAAACAGAAAACCATGTATTGAACCTACTTTGGGGCCAGGAGCAGCATGGCATTTATCCTTGGCTGAAATTTGGACCATCCAGGCTTTTGCTGTTCTTCAGTCTCAGCAAGATCTGAGGGTGGGGCTTGAGTTCCAGCAGGTGCTTGTGGTGCCTGCAAGGGACAAGCAGTTCTGTTGACAAAGGCAAGGGTAGGTGGAAACTCGGGCTACTTTCCTCTATGATCTTTGGAGAGGCTAAAATTATTAAATGCTGTTGTCAGGGGATGTTGAGGTTGCCTGAGGAAGAGAGGGAGGTGTAAGCTTGTGCAGAGCTCCAAGACTTGGAGTTAGTGGTCAGACAGAGTGAGTTTTTGCAGGGGCAATGTTTACTGTTCATGTCATTGTCACAGAAACCTAGATTCTTTCCACACCAAGTAATTTCTGAACTGAGCTCAGGCAGGGATGGAAATAGCTCAGAAACCTGAGGTGGACTTTAACAAAGACACTGCTGCTTTTTGTCAGTTGAACTGCTGCAAGACCTGGTGAACAGGAGCCTGGGCACTGCCCTTGGACAGCAGGTCAGCAGCACTGCCATGGATCAGGAGGGAGGAGTTGGCCCCATCTCACTCCCTAGAAGGGCAGAGACTTTTGGAGGATTTGACAGTCATCAGATGAACGCCTCCAAGGGTGAGTAGTTCTCTGTGTGGACATCAGAATTTGTTAATAATACACATCATTGTATCCTCTTGCTTCACAAGGACTTCAGCTGGCGGTTTGGGTTTCACAACTCTCCAACAATAGTTGATAGATTAAATCACAGATTAGGAAAAAAAGCCCATGTACAGGTGGATTGATGGTAGCTGAGAACCTGTGGCTATACAAGGGTTAAACATCTGAACTCTTCACTCTTGTCTGTGCTCTCTCTAAGTAATACTTGCTGTTTTACTTATGTGCCACATGAAAGCATTTGGCTTCTCAATAAATTAGTTTTTTCATGTTATTATTGTAATATCTACAGGTCTGTTCTTTGTTCTTCACTTTTCTTCCCAGCAGGAGCCTGATGCTGTTGCATTTACAAATGGATGTGGATATTGCTGAATCAAACACCTTCTCCCCTGTCTCTGCTCTCTATGCATTTATGTTCCACCTACATCTGCATGTATTATTCCTCCAATTAAGTCTCTCCCAAAGAAATGCGTGACTGCTTATTTCAGCTGCATAGTTGGCTGCTTCCCAATGCCCTCTTTCTTTGCTCTAGTCATCAGAAACTTCCCTGTCCTCAAATTCCTTTCTCTGTGGTCTCACTCACACTCCCAATACAACCAGTTTTGCTGTGCTAGTGTCTGTCTCAGCACTGGGATCGTTGGACCTCATCTGACCTCCTGCATTAAAGGAGCAGTGTTAGCTCCAGACAGTCAGACATGAGAACTATGTAGAGGCTTTCCCAGCTCTGCTGGAGAGCTGCAAAGCCCTCCACAGGCCTTGTCATCATGATGACAAATACACTCACACTGGAGGGGTTTGTTGAGGGCTGTGCCTCTCTCTGTTGCAATGATGAATGGGACAAGCTCAGGCTGTTGCCCAGATCTCAGTTTTCTGTAGAAATACCCTCTGATTCTAATTCAGTAGTTGTAGGGTCTTGGGAGATTTTGGGAAGAAAATGCAGGGCCTATTTGTTCTGCCCAGGAGGTATGAAACCTGGCATTCTCTCCAGTTCTTCTGTTCACAACCTGTGAAACCTTGGGCAAGGCTTATAACCTGACTCCCCTTCGTTCTCCCCTCCAGCAAAGCAGAAGGGAGGAGTTTCCTCCTGCAGAGAGGTGGAAGGTCCCAGGACGTGGCGCAGGAGAGCAGGTCTGTTAGGAGGACTTGAGGGTCAGCCTCTAATAGCAGAGCCAGCCTCGGGGGTGGGGGGAGGAGAGGGCCTTTACACCAGGTGTGGTGTCCTTCACGCCGCTGCAGATGCATGTTTATGTAAAGTTTTTTATCTTTAAGAGTGGCAGAAGGAAGATTGCCACTGCAGGTGTGGGTTTTCCCCATGGGCTGCATCTCAGCTGGCAACAGGAATACTAGAGACTTGGCAAGAGCTAGAGGATGGAAGGTCTGTGTGACTCCTTTTGAGCAGAAGGGCAGCACAGGGGGAGGGTCAGAGCCCTCCTGTCCCCTCAGGTCAGCTCAGTCCTGCTCAGGAGTACTGATATCAGCCATCCAGGGGGAAGCTAGAAAGAGAAGCCCAGTGTCCCTTTGAAGATCCAGGTATCTGATAGCTAAGGTTAATGATAAATTGTTAGCATAGAATTACAAAGGGTGGTGCACAGCAGTATCTGACCCAGATGTAAATTAACTTGCACAAGAGAGGCATTGAAACTATACCTGCAATAATATACCCTGATATGATTCTGTTATCATCCTCCATCTGCTCTTACGCTGCCTCATGTCTTCTCAGCAAGTATTCTGTGGTAGTAGACAGCAGTGCAGGGGCTAGACAGAGCACCAGTTAATAGCAGCGTGCTGAATTTATCAGCACGTTCTCTGAAACCAAAGTCAGCCCTAATCTAAATTCACATCCACTTTTTCTGGTAGTGCTGACGTGTTCCGTATATTTAGGGCTCAAATTCATTTAGTTAAAATGTCAAGAGCTCTGTGTCCGCTTTTGTGGAACATGTGAGTTTCCTGTATTAAATTTCTCAGACTTTAGCAAGTTCATCTCTGCCTTAAAATGTTGAATAACCCATGTCAATGCTGGCTTCTTCCTTTAGGTGGAGCGAAAGATGAAGGCGACGATGCTCAGGACCTTCGGAGAACAGAGTCAGACAGCATTTTAAAGAAGGTACAGCTTGGTTTGTGTGCCTGCCACCACTGAGTTCAGATTCCAGGAGTGGCAGCTCTAGCCTTGAAAAAGGCCTGAAAATTTCTTGACAATTAGGTGCATCCTAATAAGTTAAAAATAAAATAAAATGTGAAATATGCACTCAAAACCACTGGCTTGAATACCACTGCAAATCAGTTATATGCCTTAGTGGCACGATGTGGATACCATCTGTCTGCAGGTCAGCCAAAGCATGTGTTTGATTTTGCATTGTTACTGAAATGATAAGGTCAGCTACAGCCTTGCACCTTTTCTTTCTGGGGATCGATACATCACATAACTGCAAAATAATGCCTAATTAACATTTTCTTCTATATGATTCTAAGTGGCCTAAAAACATGCATAAATTCTCCCAAAATGGAAAATGGAGGGGAATGTTTAATGGATGTGTCATTAGTTCAGCTTTAGAAGACATTTGCTGTGATTTTTCATTGTCCTCATATTACATTTGTGATCTTGTCATAGGGTGGAAATGCTAATTTGATGTTCATGCTGAAAAGGAATAACGAGGTAAGAATTGATTCCATTGCTCAGCTGTTCCCTTCATTTAAGTGGCTAGAGAATTTGTCTCAATAGGTGATAATGTAGAAGAAAAACATTTAATTTGCTGAAGCACATCTAGACTTTTAAATACATTAAGCTGAACCCACTGTGTCATTTATTTGTTTAACCTTGGATGTTTAGACAGGGAATTCACTGATTGTCATCTGCTTGCCAGCAAGATGTTATGTGCTGATTATAAGCAGCAAGGGTTAATTACCACCAGGATGCACAGGGCTCTATTTATTGTGCATCTGCAGACAGAGAGAGTTTAATTTTATGTTGCAGGTGCAGTGAATTGGGGCAATTAGATTTCTATTCTCCCTTTGATACACATTCATAACTCCCAATTAGCATTAATGATAAAATGAGAAGCAGTTCTCTTAATACTGGCTATCACTTCACTACTGCAAATACTGAAGTGCTCTTTTTTTCTTCTCAGAATTAATTGCAGGATATGAGAGATTCAGGGAAATTTTTAGCTAGGCTAAATTTAGGGATAGGGCATCACTCCAAAGTAGCTTGCTCTATATTGATGCATGAGGTGTTTGCATTTATGTGTTTCCAGAAAGCCTCCAAGAACACACCTGCTGCACTTGTGTGCCTGCTGTAGTGCAGCTTTCCTGCTTGGTGGTAGTGAGTCTTGTATGGGGCAGCTGGGAGAGAAGGGTACAAATAGTCCACATTTTTTTAAAGATTGCTTATTTTTTTTCTCCCCTTGAAATTTTTAAGTGAACTTCTGGGCTTCATCTCAATTACTCAGCTTGTTCTTGAGCAAGCTGATGCTGTGGGAAATGGTTTGCAAAGACAATCCAGGACTTCCCATGAGCTCTCTGCCAGAAGGTGCCTCTGCAGGTGTTCCTTCCCCTGCTGCAGTGATAGGTAGAGAAGGGAGGAAAGTGATGCCAGGCACTTCTGGAAGACATTCAAGGGATGTCTTGGTGTACTGGGGATTGATGCAGTCATTGCAAGGGAAGGGTGAGGAAAAGCAGGGTGCAGAGGGGTGGCTGTGCAGCTTGTCAGACCCACCGGTGGGACACAAAGCAAGAGAGGATCAGCACCCAGTGAGATCTAACAGCAACGCTTCTGTTTTCTTGCAGCAGGTCCTCCAAACCATTACCAGCCTCCATAAGCTGCTCAGTGCTTTGCAGGTAGGCTTAGCCCCTCATCCTGCTCCCACACGCTGCTTGCCTGAGCTGTCAGTCGTGCTTTGCCCCTTGTGTCCCCTTCCCGTGTCACAACCCTGCATGGCTAAATGCCCCACGGCCAGCTTGCAGGCAGTGGGAATGAGCTGCTGCCTAAGGGAACCAGTGCTGGCCTGAATTTGGGAAGCTGCTGGGGGAGAGGCTTTGCCAGCATGCCCTGGTAACCAGGCAGCAGTGCTGGGCTGCAAGTCTGGTGGGAGAAGAAGGGGTTCAGTACAGCACCCTGAGGTTTTCAGGGATGGGCCTTTCCCCACCGAGAGGATGCTGCAGGGATCTCTGTCTCCTCTGTCCCAGGGCGTGGTGCTGCAGCAGGACACCTACATCGAGGACCAGAAGCTGGCTCTGAGCGAGAAGGCTCTGAACCGGAGCTCCCGGCCCCCCTCGCTGCTGGAGCAGGAGAAGCAGCGCAACCTGGAGAAGCAGCGCCAGGAGCTGGCCAACCTGAAGAAACAGCAGACACAGCACCAGGAGGAGAGGCGGAGGAGGGAGAAGGAGTGGGAAGTCCGTGAGAAGGAACTGGCAGAGCTGGAGGCCGAGCTGGCCCAGCGTGAGGAGCAAGTGCAGAGGCTGAAGCAGGAGCTGGAGCGGGAGCGGGAGGAGCTGCAGGTGAAGAAGGCGGCCTACCAGCTCGACCTGGAGAGGCTGCGCACGGCGCAGAAGCAGCTGGAGAGGGAGAAGGTGCAGCTGAAGCAGGATGTGGAGCGATTCGCTCAAATGCGGCAGGAGCCTGACCACAACCAGGTAAATAATGCCCACAGCCAGGCTCCATGGGAAGGTGATCCCTGCAGGGAGCTCCCAGCCAGCTCCTGGGTGAGCTGCGTGCCCCTCACAGGGCACACAGCTGGTGCCAGCCCAGCCCCAGCCATGTGGGGACAGATATTTAAAACTGGCTTTTCTCTTGCATACAGAGTGCTGCACTTTTTGCACCTCTGGAGCTGCTGAGGCACTGCCAGTGTTGGGGTGTTGGGGGTGCCTGGCCAGTGCTGGGCAGCCTGAGCTCTGCCCACTTCCTTGTCTGTGTGTTGGGGGGTGGCAGAGAGGAGGTGGGAGCTTTCCAGGGAAGCTGCCCCAGGCAGTCTCAGGGCGTTGACACTGCCTGATGTTGGCCTTCAGCCAAGGTGAGCTCTGGGGAGCAGGCAGGCAGAGAGGACATCCTTTGCAAAAACAACCTGAGTGTTGTGGGTAACCCACAGCCTCCAACTGTCACAAAGACCACTCGTGAGGCTGATAACTGCAGGGCACGGCTGTTCATATGCTGACCTCCTCCATCTCCAAAAGCATTCTCAATATGCTTGAGATGGCATGGCCCCTGTCCTGAAAGGACCGAGCACCTGCAGTCCAATTGAGGCTCAGTGAGCAAAGGTCCCCAGCTCTGCTGGAAGAGGCTTCTGGTGTCTGACTGCCCACAGCTACAAAGAAAAACCCACACACAGATCCTGGTCTGGGCATTTTTCAGCCAGCTAAGGTTTATTCCTTTACAACTGTGCAGCAGTCTGTCAGAGGAGAGCAAGCACCATTGGCAAAACATGGACTGAATTTAATCCTTAAGCCTGTTGATCATTTGCTTGTTTGTAACTCACTAATTCTGACTGTAATTTGCTTAGAGCTGTAGCAGAGTTAGTTTATAAATGTTAGACTGCAGAATGGGAATGATTTTGGATGCCTGAAAGGCCTAATTGTGGAGCTGAGCAGTGAGCTCTGAAAAGCTAATCACCAAAGGAGGTCCTGCTCCCTCCCACCTGGCTCCTGACCAAGCCAGAAGTTTTCCAAGCAGCCAGTGAAGCTGTTCCAGCTCCAAGCACTTGTAGACAAGGGGCATGGATGCTGTGGGAGAGACTGAGAGGTAAAATGCCTGCAAGGCCTAAGAGATTTAGGAGAAGGAAGCACCTTCTCAAGGCAGGTATCTGACTGACAGTGCAGAGCTATTAATAGAGGGTTCAGTCGAGCTTTGTTGGGCTTGTTTTGATCTTCCCTTAGAATGTGCAAGCTCAATTACATCCTGAGACAGCCGTTAGGAAAAAAAAAATCAGGAAAAATGCTTCTGCTTTCATCTTTTGCTTGGGAAGGCTTCCTTTGACACATGGTGCTCCTGTGCTGTGTGCTGTGTTCTCTTCCCAGAGAGGCACGCTGCTCCTTGGCCTCCTGCCACCATCTGTGTGTGCAAACGATGCAGGGTGAGTCTGGCTATTGAGATCTTAGAGAATATTTGCCCCTGGCTTGTTGATACATAGCAGAGTACATGTAGGAGCAAAAGATAGTGGAGTGTTAGTCTTTGTATGCCTCCTTTTTTCATCTTTAACAGAGGGCTTCTCTCTCTTTACTTTGCCTGGATGGGGACGACATTTTACCTGGTAAATGGGCTGGACGTTCACAAGAACGGTCTCTTTGAGTGGTTTGTGACACACCTTTTCCATCCATTTTCTTTGCTAGACTCTTTCATGAAACATTTTTCCTTTCTAGGTTTCAAATCTACATGAGAAACTTGCAAGAGTCTCCTCCCAGTCCAGCACTGATGAATCCTCCACGCAGAAGAACCCTTCCCTTCCTAAACAAGGGCACTTTGACGCAGAACTGTCTGTCTCCCCCAAAAGGAACAGTCTTTCAAGGACACACAAAGAGAAAAGCACTTTCCATTTGCTTAGCACAACAAACCAGACTAACAAGGCAGCTGAGGAACAGACCCAGATGCCTACTCGCCTCTTCAGTTTAGCCAAACCAAAGGAGAAGAAGGAAAAGAAGAAAAAGGGCAGGGGACATCGCTCCCAGCAGTCTGGTGAGTGTCAGGGGAGCTCACAGGTCTTTTTTCAGGGTTGGTAACCTGGCTGTTTTCCTTCAGTCAGCAAACTCATGGAAGCCACAAAATCTGGCTTTAAATGAGGATGGGGAAGAGCAGCTGTGTCAAATGGACTTCCCAGCTTGAAGTGATCTTCCATGGGCATTTCTGCCTGTTCTGTAGCCCTCAGGGTTCTCAGGGAGACACACATTCTTATTGTTTCTTCCCATCCCATCCTGAGCAGCCTCCATGGGTTGGATTCTCTGCTTCAAGGAGGAAAATGTTCTGCTTCAGTGTCAGTGCTTTCAGAAGGAGCTGCTGCTGGGATGCTCCTGGCTGTTGCAGCTCATCAGGCATTGATGTCTGCTTTAGCTCTGTGGCAGTTTGGAAGTGATATCCACAAGCCTTCTGGTGTGCTCTCCCTTGCCCTCAAGCTGGTCTGTTTTGTCTCTTGATCTGAAACAAAAACATAGAGGGTTTTTTTTGGTCTGGTAGTTTTGCATCCCCTTAGGACTCAGAGCTGTACCTCAAACCTCTGACCCACATGAAATTTGATCACATGCCCTCGGATGACCGGTTTCATTCATGCTAGCTCACTGATGTTTTCCAGCTTGTGCACAGGAAATCTCACCCATTACAAGGTGTAATTTCATGGTAGCTCATCAGGGAACTGAACATCTTTGAAGGGGCCCGGTGGATTTGGCAGGCAGCGGGGTTTCTGTGTGTACAGAGCCCCACTCTGCCTGCTGTGTCCCTGTGTTCCCATAGTGATTCCCACATGATGTTTTTTGGTGCTACAGATTCTCACTCGTCAGAAGCACCTCCAGAGGGCGAGGAGATCTTCTGCTGAGCACGGATTGTTCCAGTGGTCACTCGTGGCATTGGCACCATGGACATCTCCCTGTCTGTGACAGCACGTGGCTGGTGCCTGCGCTGGACGAGCATCTGGAGGTTTTAAATAAAACATGTTCTGAAGTCTGCTAAGTGGTGGATAAGGCCTCTCTCCTGTGGTTTTAGGTGAATTCTCCCTGCAGAGGCTGTGCCTGCATGGCACACAGGACCATCTCCCTGTGCAAACCTGGGGTCAAACAGATTGGGATAGATGTTGTCTGTCTCTTCTTACTGCTCAAGGATGAGAGAACATAGCCTTAAGGGGTCTGTGCCTTCAAATTCCCCTTTTCTGGGGAAAAGAACCAAAACCAAGCATTTAGCAAAAGATTAGGATTCTACAAAATGGTGCGTACACACTGGCATATATAGATATACTGTATATATACATATATATGTATATATGTATCTATGTATCCACTGGGATATGCTTACAGTCCCTACAGCCAAGGTCCACCCGTGGGGATAGATGATACCTGACGACTTTCAGGGAGTGTGTAGATATTAAATATCTTGCCCTTACTGCTCCGACTGTAGCACAGTGACCTGCATGCCCCTTTAGTGCTCTTGGGATAGGGGCTGTTTGGTTTCAGAAGGGTACCTTACACCAGGAAGCAGTAACAGCATTTAGAAGCAACAACTCAGAGGATAAAAATTAAAATTTAAAATCATTCTGAACGATTTCTGTGGGGCAGAGGAATCAAATGTCAAACTGTTTCCAAGCAGAACATTATTGGGTATATTTAAAATGGCGCAAAGAAGAGAATTTTGGTAGGCTGGTAAGGCAATCCCAGGGAGCCAGAACAGACTGTTCAAATGGAAACAACAGTCAGCAACATTTTTCTTACACAATCTCTTTGAGCTCCAGCTCACTCCCTCCCATCCCCAAAGTAAAGATCATGTTTTTGCCGGAATTGAGCTCTCCAGTTGCATTTGACATCCCCATACAAGCCTAATGACTGAGTGGGGGTTGGCTGAAAATCTGCTTTTAGGGATCTTTCTTCTGTTCTTTGTGTTTTTCTTAGCCTGCTTTCTGTGCTACCATTGGACTTCTGTTCCTCTGGATTTTCTCACTTGCCCTGCTCGTTTCTGGGGCAGCAGTGCCCGAGCAGGTCAGTGAGACATCACAGGGCAGGCTCCTACGAGATGGCTCCTATCCCTATGGCTGTGCAGTACCAGGCACTTAGGAACCATTTTTGGGGAGAAAAGGGGTCTGATGGACAAACCCCATGTGGGACAGGTCCAGAGTCCAGCGTGGTGTGTCCCTGTGGCCTCTGTGGTGGAGTGTCCATGCAGAGCAGGAAGGTCTGAGGGCAGCTCTTGCTGTGCCAGCTGTGGGGTGTCTGTAGAGTTGTGGAATACAGGGATGTGTTCAGTGGGGGAGAAGAAATGCAAGAAGACACACTTTTCTCAAAAATCACCTTTCTTCCAAACCTTGTCAGGAGAATTACCTGAGTGGTTTTGTCAATGGTTACCAGTTTCAAAATAGGTCAAGGTTTTGCTCACAAATTTGAAGCTGTCAGGTGCATTTCCTTTCCTACCAGTTTTTTTTTT
>VYXF01012755.1:402145-431648 GCA_013397295.1 Polioptila caerulea | reverse complement strand
TTCCTACCAGTTTTTTTTTCTTTGAAATAACAAAAAATTTCTCTTCTTGTACTATTGTTTGATTTCAGTTTGCTCTCAGGCTTGTCATGAGCTGGTGACCTGCAGCAGTTTTCAGAGTTAGTGCTGATGAGTATCAGCAGCCTTGATAGTGAGGTGGATGCTTGGGCTGGGCTGTCTTGATGCAGGAACTCTGCTTGCTTTGGAAGCTCTCTACACTATTAAAACTCAAAAGAAAAAGAGGAAAAAAGAAGAAAGGAAAAAGGGTTGAGATTTATTTTTATTTTTGGAGTTTTTTTAATATTGTTTGGTGCTTGTTCTTAATTGCAAGCAGGGCTTGCAAAAATATTTATCTTTCATTTTATCTGAAAGAGTTTTTTTAAAAAGTTTACTTGGTTTTACTTTTTATTTCTTTTTACTTTTGCTTTTTTTTGGAGAATAGTTTGAGGGTTTTTTTTCTCATTCCCTCCCTTTATTTTTTTTTTTGTTTGTTTATTTGTTTTGTTTTCTTACCAAAAGATTGGTAAACCAAATGTTCTCATCTCCCTGTTTCCTACAAACCATAGGATTGGGCAGTGCTGCTTTGCAGCTCATTCCATGCCCAAAGTCACACAATTTCAGCTGAGAGCTTTCTTTAAGGCAGAACATCTTCAAGCCAAAAAAGTGTTAGAAGACACAGTGACTTCAGACAAGGCTTGTCCTGTCAATTACTTGTTTCCTAACGTTTTGGTTAGGTTTTCTCATTCCTTTTGGAGGCAAAGGAAAAAGCAAAGCATGGAGTGCCTTGCAGTGGTTTGAGGGTCTACTTGCTCTCCTGGACCCTAGGAGAGCTGAAGGAGGCACGTGCTGGTGGTGTGGTGTTACCTTTTTCATAAGAAAACCACCAACTTCAGAAAGTAACTTCTGCCCTGCTGTTTATACATCGGCAAACAGGAATGTGCCAAGCTGGAATTTTTGGAAACCAAAGCAGTGTGTGGCTCATTTACTGTTGTGTGAACAGAGATCAGGGCATTGGTATGTCTGAGTTCCCCTCAGTCTGGAACAGCCTTTGCCATTTAGACCTTTTCAGTTTATCCCACTGTCTTTTCCCCAGTCCCAGCACATGCTATATTGACAACACAGCAGTGTCCTATGGCCCTGAGAAGGGCACCAAAAGGCAGATGAGTGACCCAGGGCAGCAGGATTGAGTCTGCCTGGCTTCACCATCTCTCCTGACCTGTGCAAATCAAGAAGAGCATTCAGTGCCTGAAGTGCAAATACAATTGGCTAAGTGATCTCCCAAGGTCCCTGTGGCTCCTTGACAGAAACCACAGGTGTGAGTCAGAAATACACTGACCAGAAATCCTGTGTATCAGAGCTGCTTGTGTCTTAAATTCTGGTGGACAGACCTTTGTCCCTGGAGGATGTCTGTTACTGTATGAATCACTTTTTTGGAATGAAGCCTTTCCTCCCACACTGCTTCCTCCTTCTCTCACCTTTAGGAAGGTAAGGGTTTGGTTTTATCTCTAGCCTTTTATTTTTCCCATCTCAGGTTTTCTTTGGAAAGGCTTGGCATAGGTTCCTAGAGTCAGATTCCTGCTCTGATCCCTGAAGGTTGTCTAGTGTTGTCTGGAGTATGGTCCCAGCTTGACAGCACCAACTTTTCCTCTTCCTGGTCTTAAAATTGCATTTGCTCCAGTTCCATGCCTGGCATCCATCCTGTAGTTGTTGAAAACATGTTATTTCTTCAGCCCAGCCTGTTGCTAGCTCCCAGAGCCAGTCCCTCAATCCCATTTGGAGCACACAAACCACCCTGTTTTGCACTGGCTTCCTGGGACTCAGAGTAGGTTCAAAACCATCTGTTTGAAGCCCATGTTGTTGGAGAAGAGGATCCTGTGACAGCTCTTGGAGCTGTTTTTGATGGTGTTTCAGGGAGGGCAGAAATCAGATTTGATTTTCTTGGGCTTTTCTTGGCCTGGTCTTTGCCACTGCCCAGCAGGAGGGGTTTCAGTGTCCAGGGAAAGTGAGAGTGTGAGCTTACACAAGTACAGAAGTGGCCTGTATTAGCTGGGGCTGCCAGAATATCCAGCAGCAGAGAGTAGCTGTAGCAAGGGTGGGGGACTCAATGCTGCTGTGTGGGCTTGGCCTTAGATTCTTTTAAATAAAGTGATCATCTCAGCTCGTAATTTGATGTTGGTTCGATGCCATAAAGCACTTTAAATGGAACTGGTCTTGCCCCTTTTAATTATGGTTCTTTGGAGACAATCAGTTTTGCCATTGCTTCCCCCTCTGTATCCCCAGCAAAATCAGAGCTTCAAGTAGGCGTGTTCCTGGTTTGGTTTGGCTTTTCCCCGAGAGGGGAGGAAGGACCAAGCTTTTTGTATTATTTTTAGAGCAAAGTGGCTGCGAATCTGACTGGAGTCCCACTGCAGATAGGCTGAGTGGCAGGACAAGAGAACTGGCTTCTGTTGGCTCAGGTACATCCCCCAGGAGAGCTCATGTCAGCCTCACCATCACCTTCCTCACAGCAGGCAGGGAAGCAGCCCCACCAGTGGTTTTCCCTCCATCTCCTTTTCCTTGGAGAAACTCCGAGTGAAGGAGATGTGAGGGGATGCATCCAAATAAGTGAGGGCCTTTCCATGCACGAAGGTGTCTCCTGTCCAGGCCACTGGGACAGCTCCCAGGTGCCCTCCCTGGGACAGGAGCTATCATCCCCACTGAGGGTGGACTCTTCCCTGTGCTGGGCAGCACAGTGATGCCATCAGCTTGTGTGGATTTGCATCCAGAGGGTCCCACCACCTTTGCACCTTCCTTGAGTCACTAGGATATCTCAAAGCTGTTGCTGAAACACCCAATTCCAGTCCTTCCACGTGCCACCTATTCAGAAGAGGTTCTTCAGGTGCCAAATCCCAAGGAAGCTGTCTAGGATATCTGTGGCATGGAGCAAGGGAGGACTGGGCAGGGGACACAGGAGAGTATCTGCTAAAATCCCACAAAACATTCCTTGTTAACCAGAACGTTGGAAATTATTCTGCCTGCTGGCCAGGTTTGGGAATTTATCATGATTTAGGGTACCCTTTTAAATAAAAAACCTCCCCTGCTGTTCATAACTCTTGCTTCATTTGTCAGAAGGGGCAGCAATCCATGACTCTTCATTGGTGATACAGCTAATTTTTAAATATAGGCGAGCTGAACTGGCCAAATCTCCTACACCTTGTGCTCTTCAGCCATGAGAAATGTAACACCAGCTCCATTCCCACCTGCATTTCCAGGGCTCTGTGGCCTTTTCTTCCACATACATTTCACTGACACTGATGCTTTGCCCAAATGTATCTCAGCTTCCATTGCATGGGGGGAGGGGGAAACAGGATAACATTCACTGCTTTGCATACAGCTATGAGCTTTGTATGTATTTAAGCTGTCTATAGGTATCCATCCTTTCCATGCTCTGAGGTAATCCTACTATTTTCTTTATCAATATTAAACACTGACTCAAAAAAAAAAAAAAAAGAAATAAAAATCTATGTCCGGTTCAGTTCGCCTATGGTTAAAGTTTAGCCTGATGTTTATTTTGTACTAATATGGAATGCACTTGAGTAATTCCCAGAACCTTGAGGTGTATTATAATAACCTGATATACCTCTGCTTTTGGTTTGTTTCTTATTAAAAAAAAAAAAATGCAAAAAAAAAAAAAAGCTTTGCATTTTCGTGTTGAACTCATAAAGAAAAAAAGTTGGGAAAAAAAGATTTTTAAAGAAGAGGGTAAAACCTAATTGCTGTATGTTAATTTGTAATTATGTAAAAAGTGAGCAGGTTATTACTGTAAAATTCTTCAGTTTTTCTGTAACTTGCCAGAAACCATTAGGTTTTGTAACAAGCTTTTATTTATCTTCCTTTTTAGTTATCAGTATCGACCTCTTGTAAAGTCATTCTTCCTCTAAATAAATTTGATTTTAAGTCTGAGTTTTCTGCCTGATTTATTCCCACACCTTTGGTATTTTTGCCCATGACTTTTTTGCACCAAGGCTGAATGAAGAGCCCTAACCTCAACCTGTAAACAAATGTTTGCATTGCCTTTATCATCTCCATTCCAGACTGAACCCACTGGACTCTTTAACCTATTTTCCTCCTCTTACAAGATTTGCATTTTACTGAAGGACAGATGGCCATGTGATATTCCTTCAGTTTTCTCCCTGCCCCACACACAGGGCTTTTCATCCTTGTACAAGAAGGGGAAGTGTCACAGCTGTTGTCTCTGCCTCTTCAGCCCTGTGATGAGAATAATGGGAGTCTGGGGGCTGCCTGTGCTGGCTGATGGCACAGAGCTCCTGTGAGCCCCTAGCACAGCCTGGACACAGAGGCTTTTTGTTATTTTGGCTCAGAGAACCAGAGGTGCTGCATCTCATCACAGGACAGGGTCCACAATGCTGTGTGGCTGAAGTGTCCCACGTTTCCCAGGAAGAGACCCACCAGAAATGCTGTACCCAGCATCCAGGTCTCCCCTGGGGAGGCGATGTACGGAAGAATAGTCTTCCTTGTGAGGGTGGTGAGGTGCTGGAACAGGTTGCCCAGAGAAGCTGTGGATGCCCCATCCCTGGAAATGTTCAAGGCCAGGTCAGAGACAGCTTGGAGCAACCTGGTCTAGTGGAAAATTCCTTGCCTGTGGCAGGGGTGGTGGAAAAAGGATCATTAAAGTCCCTTCCAACCCAAACTATTCTGTGATTCCATGATAAGGTACATGGTGTTCCCAGTGCCTGCAGGCATCAGTCCAGGCAGGAGGGGGTGCCAGAAATACAGAGCTATGGCGTTGAGAAGTCACAGAGGACCACAATGGCTGGGGTTTCCCCACAACCACTTTCTGCTGGATCATAGAATTGATCACTCCTGGCCCTGTACTGCCAGTCTGGCACAGGATTCCAGTCCCCTCTCCTCAGACAGGAGAAGCAGGAGACCTGCACCCTCCACCCCTTGTGTATTGATTTTAAGGCAGAGGAATTGCTTCATATCCTTTTGTTACTCCAATTGTCTTCAGAGCTATGATTGGAAAGGAGAAAGGATTGCTTGAGGAGAACCAGATATGTATTCATAGAATCAGAATATCCTGAGCTGGAAGGGACACAGAAAGAGCATCAAGTCCAGCTCTTGACCTTGCACAAGACAAGCCCCGAGAATCAAGTACTGTTCAAAGCCCTGGGCTGTCACCTGCTTGGGGTGTTGTGTTGTTCCTCAGCAGGTGTTAGGGAACACCAGCCCCCATTAGGCAGCAACGCACTCACTGCCTGGTATTTTTCCCCTCCTCTCAGCTGTGTTGCACATGCTGTTCTGAAAGCCTGAGTCACGTCAGTGTACCTGAACCTCCACCCTGTCACGCAGCACTTGCTCCAAGACAGAGAACCCCTGGGTGTGAGACAGGAGATGAAAGAGTTCGTTTATCTCGACGGCTGCTCAGTAGTCCCGGTTTTATTTGCATTCCCAGGCATCCCAGCTCACCTATTTACTAAAGTTGAATAAAAGCCTTTGCCCAAGCTGTCGGCTCCTGGGTATGGCCTTTAAAAAGCAAGTTTTCCTGTGGCCCCTCTTGGCTCTGCAACCTGGATGCCTGACAAAAGCACCCTTGGGGCACCCCCAGCCTCTGCATCATTGCAGTAAAACAACAGCTGCTGCAGCTGCTGGGAATGGGAGATGCTGCTCTGATACAACAGGCATTGGTCACAGGAGATGGGACAGCACATTTGCTGATGACAAACCACATGGAGAAAATAAAATCCTTTTTGAATCAATCTCCTGCTGGGTTGCAGAGCAAACCAGGCACCCTGAGCTTCTCTGGCCCTGCACAGTGCACTCTAAACCCCCCTGTTTCCATTGGCCAGGGGGAAGCCTGAGCAGGAAATATAAATTGCCTTTGCAGAGGAGGAAGCAAAGGGCCCTGCTGCTCCAGGACACCAGATATTGACTATCCTTAACCAGCTTTCCACAATTTCATATGCTCTCAAATTCCATGTTCTGAGCCATTATGGCACAGCTAAGACAATGAAATGGATGTTCTCTCCAGACCACAGGGTTCAATCAATTTAGATGGTCCCAAGAAAGAGAGAAGGGTTTTTGACCATCCCAGCTTTCTTGCTCAGCTTTTCCTTGTCTCCCAAAGTTATAGCAAAATATCTCTGTGTCTTTGTTGGATGTGGCTGGATCTTCACTGGCACGTTGACCTAAAAGGGGTCATACAGGATCCTTAGATTGGGATGAGCCTCTAAAAGGATCACTGACAGGCACAGGAAAGGCTCTTTGGAAATATGGTTTAGTTATACCTTAAACATTTGCATTATCTGCATTTCCCCTTCCCTGCCCTTGCTGGCTTCAGTCCTGGCACTGCCTTCAGGGAGAGAAACTGGAGGTCTGGGAGGACACAGGTGCAAGCTGGGCTGGGGCTTGCAGACAGGCCACTCATTCATGGAGGGTTTATTAAGGGAAGGAAAGGCAAAACCCTAATTAGTGCAGTGAGTGAGTGAGATGCCTTGTGATCAGATATAAGGTGAATGGTAAAGTAATGACTTACCTTTGCCATTGAAGGCACCTGGGGCTTGTTAATTTGCTACAGGAATGTTAAACACGGTAAATGTCTTGATTTTTAGGAGGTTAAACCATGTAAAAACTAAGTGGAAAATAATACACTAGCAACTGATATGAGCACCCCCAGCCCTCACAGGGATGGGCAGACAGTGGGTGTCCCTCGTGTCTCCCCTAAAGCTGCCTTCACACCTCTTGAATCACCCCCAAACCAGGCTTTGCTCTCCTGCCTCTGTTTCAAGGATGCCCAGGGGTGCAATTTCAGGATGGGCTCCCCCAGCCCCACTCTCCCTGCACTCTGGAACTCCTTTGAATGTCAGTACAGAGGGGATTTGTTTTCAGCCCCTTTGCTCTCCTCCCTTTGTGGTCCATCCCTTGCACCCCTTGAGATGCAGCTCGGCTGGCGATTCCCCATCCCCCTGACCTCTTACCACAGCCTGGCGTCTCTCCCTCCGGCGTCTCCAGATGCTCTTTCTTTCCCCTTTCCTTTCACCAAAGGGCTGCTTCTCACCAGCCGCATCTTTCCAGAGAGCCTAATTAGACAGGAGCCTAATTAGAGCCGAGCAGGAGCGGTGAGTCATTAGCAAAAGCCTGTGGGAAGGCCGGGAGCAGCCGTGATCCCGGCGGGGCGGCAGCGTGGGCAGAGGGGCCGGGAGGCAGCGGGAGCTCGGCTGGGTGCTGGGAAGCAGCCATGGGGAAGCAGCTCCTGTTTGTGTGTGCGTGTGTAATTCCTCCAGACGTGACCCAGAAACGGAGTGAAGGGTGTTTACCCTCCTCCCTGCACCTGCCAGGGAGCCAAGCGGGCCCCAGTGCTGCTGGGCTGGCCTCAGGGCAAGGGGATGGCCACCCATCCCACCGAGCCAGGGAAGATAGAAACCGAAAGGGCTTTTCCTGGTGGCCCTTAGGCTTTTTTCTCCTTGTTTGGTTTCTACTCATTCCTTTTAGCAACCAGCTATCGCCCACAATGGAGCCAGCATCCTGGGGACCGGCTGCCTGCTGGGGCTGTGGGGAGAAGGAATGGTGGCAGCAGTAAAGAGCAGAATGAAAATGTTTGCTTGGCATAAACCCACAGGACTGGGGATAGGTATGATGCCAGGAGTGAGAGACAGTCATTAAATCACATTCTGGCTGTAAGTGCCAGCAGTTTCTTCACAAGCACAGGTTGTGCCACCATGGCCTGGTCATGGCTGGGGACTGTTCCCCCCAGCCTCAGCGNGCCAGCAGTTTCTTCACAAGCACAGGTTGTGCCTCCCTGGCCTAGTCATGGACTGTTCCCCCCAGCCTCAGCTGGGAAAGGAGAGCTTCCCAAGAGAGACAGAACTGAAAACCCAGAAATTACTTGATTCCTGAGCTCTGTCATCCTCAGAGACTGTCAGGAAGAATGAAAAGGACAGGTTGGGTAGCCAGGCTCTGTCTTCTTGAATCCTTCCTCCAACTTCTTTTGGTGAGGAACACACAAACACGGAGGGGCCGGTGTCTGTGAGCTGCGGCCCTCAGTGGAGCAGCGTGTACTGGGGAGTGGGAAGTGAGATGTCCAGGCACTGACAGCATGAAAGCCAGGCTTTTTCCACCTAATTGGATCTGTTATTCAGCTGAGAAACACTGAATGGATTGGGTGGGCTCCGAGCTCCCAATTTCAGTGAGGAAGCCGGGACATTGCAGCAAACTAGGTCACAGTGCTGCAAAACAGGGTGATGGTTCTGCACAGCGGCCGAGGATGTTAAATAAGGAGGTGGTGAAATGGAAAGAAAAGAGAGACTGTGAAGGAGGAAGGATAAATGAGCTCAGCCTTGCCTATTCATTCCCACCGGGAGTCCCTGCTGCTGGCTCCCACCTTGGGGCCCCCAGCACTGCTGCCTGTGCCTGGAGGGCACCGGGCTCCTGCTCGGCACTGGAACAAGAGGGATTTGGCCCCGTTTAAATTCCCATTTGCTGGGGAGAGCTGCGGGCAAAGGTTTCTCCTGCTCTTGCGAGCTTAACTCAAACACGGCTTAGGGAGCAGCATTTCCTGAGCCTGGACCGTCTTCAGAGATTAAAACCTGTTTGGTTTACCCCAAGGGAAAAGGTGCACGGGGGAACAGGAAAACAATTTCAGGTGGGATATATTGCAAGGAGAATGTGCAATGCTGGGGTATTAATTTATGTGCAGAGGATGACAAGCCATAGACAAGAGGAGTTGGTGCTCTGTATGGACATGAATGAATTTGAAAACATGTTGGATAACTGGAAAAAAGTGCTCCTCTTCTCCAGTTATGTGTTTAAATGCCAGAGTTGGCCTCTGGATGGATGTGGGGCTCCCTCAGACACCAGAGCTATTAAATCACCAGCTACTCTGCTTTTAATTGACTCTCATGACAAAGAGAATGGGACTCAGATGATAATTCCCTGCAGGGCTTCACTGCAAAGCAGTATTATTTCAAGGGCAGCTGGGGTCAGGCTGGGAAAATGCATATTTAAAACCCAATAAGGCACTACGAGTTTCATGTAAAGAAGACATAGGAGTATCAGCCTTTTGCATCCAGGGGATGGAGGTCTGATCATTCCAGCTGCCTGCCTGGCTCCACCTCTGAGCATCTCCCTGCTCTCTCCTCCCAAGTGTATTTTGGAGTGAGAAGCACCCTTTTACTGAGCTGGGGAACTGAGGTGGAGAGAGCTCATGGGCAGGCTCCAGCCAGGGCCAGAGAGTGGCTGGAAAGGAGCTGGATCCTGCCCCAGTTGTCCCAAAGGATTGGGCCCTGCAAAACGAGGTGGGAGATGAGCCCCCCTGCTCCTTCAAGGATCTCCATGCTGGGCTCCTGGCACTTCATGGGGAAGATGTCTGAGCTCCTGACACCCCGCAGCGAGGGCTGGCTACAGTGTGGGCTTGTTTCCCGGGAGCCTGGGAACACACAACTCCAGCACCACCACCAGACAGGAGTCTTTCCCAAGTGCTCGCTCCCAGACAAAGCTGAGCCTGACCTGCTGAGATGGTGAAAAAGCTCTTTTAAAAAAGGAAAACAAATCACATTTACATTTCTACCCCTGTACCTCCCATTTAAATGCCAGCCCTGCTCTGGCTGTAGCTTTTTTCTGTTACATCCACTTCTATCTCCTGCACTCCTCTTATTCTGTTGCTGCTAACCAAGAAACCTTTGTATTTCTCATTACTTTTAATTCCATAGCAACAGGTCGCTGCTGTCACAGCAGCTGCTGATTGCTTTTGAATTGTCTCTCAGGCAAGCTCCAGAATAAATACAAAAGAGCAGGTCTCTGCATGGCTCATATCAAAGCAAGCCTATTGCAAAGCCTCCCCAGCTGCTATTTAAAGTCCCAGAGTCCCATATAAAACCTGAATCAACAAAACTATAGGGGATTTCATTCACACCCCCTCCCCCCTCCTCTTTTCCCCCTCTCCTGCTCATCAAACAGTAATTTCTACCCTGAATTGGTTTCCCAAAGGGGTCTTTAATGAGCTTTTTCTATGGAGCCTTACACTCATATCTACCCAGCTCACGTCAGCCAATGCTGCTGCCCACCCAGCTCCTGCCGGCAAGGGGACAGGTTCCCTGTGTCCTCTGCAGCTCAGAAATTCAGGCTCCAAATCCTTTTGAGACCCTGTATAACACCCATAGGAAGTTTTGCTTCCCAAGCCCAACAGCCCCTTCTACAAGAGGACGAGGTAAGTATAAATTTGCCTGGTGCCAATTCACTGCTCTGAGCAATGCTCCCAGAGTCCCAGCCCTGAGCACAGCTGGAGCTGCTGGTCTTGTAGGGAGGGAAAACCCTCCCAGAGCGTTCCCAGAGCAGGGCTGGATCTCCCTGCCTCTGGGAGCTCCTCTGGGGTGGGGAGAGATGCACATGGAAGGGAAGCGTGGACAGGAGCTCCAGCTGGAAAGCCCATTTCTCCTGTCAATAGGCCCCTTTCTTGGGAGCTGCAGCAGCCAAGAGAAGGCAAATAAGGAAAACAGAAGCATGAATTCTTCTTGTCTTCCCTAGAAATTACTGGCTTTCCCTGCAGGAGTACGGCTGTGTCTGCGCTGGGCCCCTCAACCTATTTGGCAGGTGTTATTAGCACTGCAGACTTGCAAGTTCTCCTGAAATCGTGGCATGGACAAGCTGAGTGAGAGCAGCTGTGGAACTGAAAGCCACATGATGTCCTCAGGACATGAGGAGCCCTGGACTTTATCCCCACATCTACCATTAACCTTGGACAAGACACTTGACACTGTGCCTCAGTTTCCCAAGCACTGAAGCAATAATAATTACAGCTGGGCTGGTTGCTTTGGAGGCTGTTTGTGAACCACCTCACCGAGTGCCAACCCTGTTATTAGTCCTCGGCCCTGTTATTAGACCTAAATCCAACTTAAGAATGAAGACTCCTGTGAAAAACACACAAACAGTTTCCCAGATAATCATTTTTATTAAAGTTCACAAGCAGCTGAAGGGAAAAAAAAAAAAAAAAAAGCCTAGAAGATGTAAATAAACGTCATCCAGCACATCACAGACGGGCTGTGCAGAAGGTGTGTTCTTCCCGGCAGCGACGGGCACCCGCTGCTCCGAAAAGACCTTTGCTGTTTGAAGCTGTGTCAAGGCTTTTCATGGCATTGCATCATTCAGCTGGCCAGGCTACAGCCCAGCCTCATCCAGGGGCAAGAGGCGAGGCCAGAGAACCTGGAGATCTGCTGTGCAGGGAAGCAGGATGTGGGGGCAGTGCAGGACCAGTCCTTGCCAGTGGCCAGCCCCAGAGAGGCCAGTCAGGAGCCGCATCCCCGTACTGACAGCTGAAATCCACGTGCCTTCCTCCACAGCAAAATGAGGAATGGCTCGAGCTGACAGCTCTTGGATGCATAATCCCAAACACAGTTGGCAGCCAGGGTGCGTGGATAACCTGGGGCAGCCTCAGCCCAACTGCTGGCAGGCAGCATGCAGTCAGAAATGCTCACATCTCTCCGAGGGAAAGCCAGGACGTGGGGTGCAGCAGGAAGGAGAAGGATCCCTCCCAAGCCCACCCTGCAATGCTGCCCTAATCCTCTTGCTCTCCCTCCAAGGCCTTGCTGGAGCCAAGGTGCCCCTTCTCAAGGCACTGCACCCCTTTTTGTGCTCCTTTGCTGAGGAGAGCCTCACCCACGCGCAGGGAAGCTCAGCAGACCGGCTCTGAGCACGCAGTGGGCTTTATCTGGGGAATATCTTGGCAGCAGTGCTGCTGCCTTGGCACACTAACAGAGCCCCATGCTCTTCCCAGCAGCTGTGTGTGGGGAGCTCCCCGGCCTCTGACCAAATCACAGCAGCGAGGAAAGGGGGAAAAAAATTTAAAAAGCCCCGAAGTACAAACCAGAAGGCATCTGCCCTGTTTTGTCACAGTACCTGGTGCTGCTGGCAGCCATCCCAAGCTCTTGTGTTTTAGTATTTCAATAGCCATTGCCTCCATGAAATGGCCAGAGGATGGGGAGAGCCAGGTGCTCTCACCTTGTTCTCTTCAACAAACATTTCCAAGTCACCCAAGCAGCAAGCACTGCCAATGGCAAGTTCTCTGCCTTAGAGAAAAACATATTAATATCTCTTTACCCCCCCAGCTGAGTAACAAAAAGGGCTACCCAGCCATGTTTGCTGAGGGATGCAGCCTCCATCTCCCTAGCCCTCTTGGTCCAGAGGAGCCCACAAGCCCTGTGCCCAGCTTGGCCAGGCAGTGCTCTTGGCTCCTTGCCATCCCTCCACGGTGGCCAGTAACCAGTGGTGGGGCTGGGTAGCCCTTGGTGACCCCTTGGTGTGATGCTGGCGGTGGGGCCCCAGCTGTGCCTCCCACTCCTGGTGTCAGGAAGGGATGTGGAAGTTGCCTCGGAGTCCTGTGCGGGAGGACAGGAGGCTCTTGGTCACTGTGTCGGCTCCAGCCGCAAGAGAGGGGACATGGATGTGACTCTGGCATCTGGGGAAGGAAAGAGAAAGCTCATTAACTGGTGTGATGCTCAGCTCAGCCCACACAGGGCACTCACTGGGGTAACCCCCATCCCAACACCCTGAGGTGGGTGGAGGTGGAAAGCAGCTGGTTTCTTTAGGACCTGGGGTGTCCTTTGCTTGTGCAGGACAGGAGAGGGGGGGTCTTCAGCTGGGGAGGGCTCAGAGCCAGGTAGCAAACTTTGGTGGACATGACAAGGGAATGAAAAACCGAGGGAAAAGTTTTCACTTTTTTTTTTTTTTTTGGGGCAGGGAAGAAGGCCCAAAAACTAGAAGAAACAAAACAAAAAGACCCTTTTTCTCTTTTTCCACAGGTTCCTCCAAAAATATCTGTATCACTGACATTTCCAAGGGGTTGATTAATACAGTCTGGGGCCAAGCTCAGACTGCACATGTTTCCATCTGCCCAGGGTTAGGAAAAGCCTGATTTTCATCGACTTTCCTCCCCAGGCCAGCCACTCCCTTCCAACACTGCCTGATAAACTGGCTTTAGAGACAACCAGCCACTTGGAAAGAGCAGCAGCGGCAGAAAAACTGCAATCCCTGTTTATCCAGCCTCGCTATTATACACATGCAAATGGGTTTCCCTAGGAGCCACTGGGAGAAACCAGCTGTGACTCTGCTCCAGGAATTTCAGCAGGTTGCAAGCAACCACCCACCCCAGCAGCATGCAGGTGAGCAGCAGCCTTCAGGAGCCAGGAATTATCCTGAGGTTTTTTGGGCTGCTCCTTGCAGGTACCCAGGTCTTGGCATGGGAAGGTGGCTTTCTGTGAGCAGGGCTCTGGATGGAGCTGGGAATGATGCACGCTGCAAGCACTGTGGAAGGGAGCCACACCAGGCACCCGTTAAAAGTGTCTTTGCAAAAAGACTTGTTATCTAAGCTGTAATATAGTAACCAGGAAAAGCCATGGAACTGACCCAATTCCTAGTGTGAGTGTGGTATTGGAATACAGCGGAGGGCCTGGCACACGGCCTAAATCTTTGCAGGAGCTCTGGGGCCAAAGTTCAGATTTCAGGTGCCAGAGCAGCCTCAAAACCCTTCCACCTCAGTCACTCAGCACCCAGCCAAAGGCAGGCACCATCTGCTGGTGCCACCCACAGCCCTCAGCAGAGCTAAGCCCACCAAAGGGCTCCAGAGGAAGCCATAAAATCAACTCTGAGCTTCTGGATGTGTCCCAGGAATCAGTGGTGAGCAGTGCCCAGCCACCAGCAGTGACTGTGAGGGGGGTCCTGTAGGAGCTAAAAAGCACCTGATGAGGAGCTTATGGGCAGGGGAACCCCTGGCTCCTTGATGCTACAGGGTTTGGGTTGTCCTGTTTGTTTGGAGATGGGAATTACAACATCTCCACTCCAGGAGAGCACTTGGGGCACAGGAGGCAGCACAGAGGGATGCAGTGACTCCCCTTTCCAATCCACCTTCCCTGGCTGGACCATGCAATCTGAAGTGACCATCCCACCCCCATCTGTGACCCTGCCCTGTGAAAATGAGAGTGTCACACAGGACAGATAGGCTGGAGAAGCCACTTTAATGTGGAGACAGGCAGCTTGGAGAACCTGTTCCTGGTGCTGCCTGAAGTCACCTCTGGGGAGGGACTGATTTGTCCCCATCAACTGTCTCTGCACAGGAGGACAAACCATCCACCACCCTCCCCCAGGATGGGCTGTACTTGTCTTTATAAACACAGAGTCTTTATCAGCCAAGTGCTCATTTGTCATGTTTTGCCTCCCTACAGCTCCACCACCACGGGTGGGAGGGGATGAGGCTTTCCCGCTTCATATTGCTAATCACACTTGATCCCTGGAATTAACTGTGGGTAATAAGCACTAAATTAATGTCACACGGCCGCCTTGGCAGCAGTGCTGGGACCTCTGCTGAAAGGTGTCCCTGCTCTGACTGGGAAGGGCGAAGGCCATGCCCTCGAGGAAGCATTTCCAGCTGATCAGTTTTATGCTTTATATGAAAAGCAGGCTGGGTGGTTTATGATCAACGTTTGTCAAGGACAGACTATTTGGTTTTCAGGGACCAGTTTGTAAGCAGGAGGTTGTTTTTTCCATGACTACAAAGTACTGCCTCATGCCATGTGATTGCCCAGGCCTTTCCCCACCAGCCCATCTTGCTCTGCTCTGAGGGGTGGTCACTAAAGAGTTTTTCCACTTTTTTTTTGGAACCTGGCCAGCTTGCCTTCTGGGCACCCCTACTTGAAGAAGGACCCCATAAGGACCAAATCAGGTGTTTGAGCAGAGACCTTCCATGGTGGGAGCTGCAAATCAGAAAATCCCTCGGCCAGACCTGCAACAGGACAACGGGGTGAACTGGATCACAGTCACAGGATCCTACAGCCAGTTACCCTGGTTCCCAAGGCCAGTTTTTGCACAGCCAGGACAGCCAAGGCAGGCAGATGGGACGTGGCTGCTGCAGAGTGGGCAGCATGTGCACATCAGGGGCATTCACTCACCCATCTTGGTGCTTTATGTACGGAGCTGCCACAGTGCCTGAGGTCCTAACAATACCTTACTAAAAAAAAAACCCCACTCTAGAAAAATCACGTGGACAGACATTCTTTCTGGCGAGAGTTTGCGTGTATTTTAAATAGTTCTTTTAACCAAAGACTGGAGGCAGAGCCAAAAAAGCACATAAACCCCTCACACAGTGACTTTTCACCAGTTTTATTTTCAATTCCTAGTTTTCTGTGCTTGTGTCAGGCTCCTGATTACAGGGAGGAAAGAAGTATCAATACAACCCCCCCCAAAGCTATTTATTAGATCTGAACAACCGAAATACAGTAGAGAGGAAAACAGGTAGGAGAGGAAAATAACATCACTGTGACTTTGAAGACTTCTTTTTATTCAGTGGCTGAGGAATTGACTCCCATCTCAAACTACGCCCTGTTCCTACTCCCAGCCATGTGGCTGGGGTTGAGCTTTAATATTCAGACGCATCTGCTACCAGAGAAAATTAATTGTCAGCTCTAGGATGGCTCTTAAAGGGAGGCCCCATTGACCTGAGCTGAAAATGATGGAGTCCTCACAGTCTTTGCTGCAATATTTAATAGCCAAGTGACAGTTAATTAGATTACTGAGCCACTGTGACAGATGCTAGGCAACGCCTGAGGAGGAGAATTTGGAAAGGCCATTATCTTCCAGTGTTGGGAACACTTTAAGGTCTCATTTTAACCCTTTCCACTCTTGCCCTGCCCTCATGGTGGTCCAACCCATGTTAAAACCAGGTGTTTCATAAAGACCAGCGTAATGTCCTGGGTGATTTTTTTCCCACCTGAGAAAAGCAGGTGGTCACGTTGGGCTAATGCCCAGCTGAGGTGCCAGGAGCTCCTCCTTGGTTCCCATCAGGCATCAAAAAAGATGATCACTGGGAGGTGCCAGCAATTTCACCCGCTGGGCGATTCCCAGGCGCACCAACCACACCAAGTGGAAAGCAGGGAAGTGAGAGGGTGTTAAGAGGGTTTGGGCAGCATTCTTTCTTCCCTGTATTAAGTGAAGTGGATTTTGATGAGTCTGTGGAAGAATTTCCCTCCCCGCAGACCCCACTTTCAAAATAAAACTGTAAGTGAAGCTTGTCATCCCACAACCATACATGAGGGCTTCCCAGCTCCTTCAGCTGCCTGGGATGTAGGCTGCAACCACTAAAGCAGGGCTGTGAGTGCTGCTGGCACTGAGAAACCTGCACACTGAGCTGGCACAGGTGTTACTGATTTCCTGGGAAGATGATGCTATCCAAGTGTTGCCTGCATCACTATCTGCTTTCACAATGCAAGTTGAGAAGAGTTTTTGGGCTTTGCCAGGCCAGCAGCATCTCAGCACAGGTTGGCGAGGACATGCAAAGCCCTGTGGAGCCACACTGACAACCAGAATGGCAACAAAACAGCCCACCAGGGAGGAGAGGGGAGAAACAAGAAACCCTGTCCCAGGGACACTGCAGTAGCACCTTCCCTGAGCAAGAGAAAACCAGAGCGCCAGAATGAGACCCAACATCATGAGTTTCCACCAACTTTCTTATTCCCACACAACCTGAAACACTGATAAACATGTTCTTCTTCTGGTTACAAAACCCCTTCCCTCCCACTCAGGTCTGACACAGAAGTCTCAGAAGTTCTGATTTAACAAGCAACAGTTTGGATGATAAACAAACACCAAGACCATCAAATGCGCCTTGGCTTCTGTGCTTTTGCTTCTGCTACCCACTGAAATGTAAATACAGAGCATAAAAAGAGAACCAGGATTTGCTGGCATTCCAAGGGTCACTTGCCTACATATTCATCAGTTCTAAACACATCACCCAGAAAATCAGCAAAAATATCAAACTACTGAGACATTCCAAAGCACTTGTTGCTCTGGCATCTCCCAGAAGTCACATACAAGTGTTTTTAGGAACCTTAACTCCCTCACCTGCATGGGAACAGGATGTATTCCATGGTGAGAACAGGTGTGGACACATCTGGCCACCCACCTATCCACCCACAGGATGTCCCTGGTACATCCAGCTACCTTGGAGCAGAGGTAGAGGAGCTCCAACTATCTATGTAGATGTACCTCTTAAGATACTGGGAGTATCATCTCTTCTGGAGAGAACCCTTGGAACCCTTGGAACACTAGAGCACTGCAAAGCTCATTATTCTTTCCTGGCTCTGCTTTTAAATATTCCCTTCCCATAAAATAACCTCATGAGTGACTTGGAACCTGTGGATTCAGCATGGTGTGTGAAGATACAATAGAGGCAAGAAAGTAAATTTTAATTTAAGAGGAGGAGACCCTTACCTTCATTGACCTCCTGGAAACAAGCCCCCAAGCCCTGCCCCTCATCACGAGGGCAAGTGCTTCCAGGTGCTGACAAAAGCTGTGGGGATGAGCGAGTAAGGCACTGTGGTGATACAGTTCCATGTGTCTGACATAGGGTCATAGCAGTCCAGCGTTTTGCACCTCTGAGTGCCAAAGTAACCTCCTACCACGTAGAGTTTATTCCCCGAGGCCAGGGCGTGGCAGGACATGCGCTTGGCCGTCATGTCCCCGATGCGCGTCCACTGGTCCGTCTCGCAGTCGAAGCGGTAGGCGGAGGCCGCCGTGAACTCTGTGTCTCCTCCCATGATGAAAATCTGGCTGCCCAGGACAGCGGCCGCCGTGTAGCGCCAGGGCTGCGGGCACTCGGCTTTGATCATCCATCGGTTCTCAGCCGGGTCATAGCACTGGACTTTGGACACCATGTCTCGGTGGATGCTGGTCCCGCCGAAGACGAAGAGCTTGAGCCTGGCGCTCACCACCGCAGCGTTGCTCACTCCATCTCTCAACGGAGCCACCATCATCCACTTGTTGGATATGGGGTCGTACTTCTCTACCTGCTTCAAGGAAACAGAAGGAGACGCAGGGAAGACTCCAGCTACTGCAGTGTGTCCACCAACCACATACAGGCAGTTTTCCAATTCGGCTGAGCCGTGCCCAAACCGAGCAATTAACATTGGGGCAGCTTTGGACCACTCCTCATGCACGGTGTCATAAACCCAAACATCTTTGGAGACCCCGTTCTCTGAGCCCCTGCCTCCAGTGATGTACACTTTGCAGCCAATGGCACAGGCACTAAACTCCTTCCGAGGACTCGGCAGGTCTGCTTTGGGAATAATTTCCTTTGCTTTGTGATCCACTTGGTAGATCTTATCACACATGAAGGTCTGTCCTCCCAGGATCAGCAAGGTGTGCCCAGCTTTGCGAGGCCTGGCACAGGGGCTGGTGACCACCCCATCATTCTGGAGGATCTTCTTCTTGCACTGAATTGCCTCATCCAGGACAAGCTTGTTCCTTTCATCCACCATGATCAAGTCCTCGCAAGCCAAGGCTTCCTTAAGGCATTCGGAAGGAAGCAAAGCCAGACGAACATTCCTCAGAAGTTCTGGGAGATAAGCCTTCCGCTCATCCAGATCATATTTCACCCACTGCATGACAGCCTTAAAGACTTTTTCTTCATCCTCGATTTCCAGCTCATCACTGGAGATGAGGTCCAGCAAAGTGTCCTTGGAAAGGTTGTTGAAGTCCTCACTCTTGTGAACAGTCTCGAAGTTGACCAGGCACATCCTCCAGGAGAGCTCATAGAGCCGCCGGCACTGATGAGCATCCGAGAGCAGCATCATGCCCAGGCAGTTGGAAGGGTAGAGGTTCTTCTCCAGGAACTCAGCCGCTGCATCTCGGACATCATGGAACTGCAGCATGTCCCCAGCCTCCAGGAGGGACTCGGCATTCTCCTCATTGATAATGATCCGAGAGGAGTAAGCAAAGTCCAGCAGGAGCTCCAGCACCTCCGGGTGGAGGCTGTCATGGAAGTTCACCTCGTCATCCAGGCTCTCCCGGAGGCCGTTGCTAAACATGGCCTCGAAGTACCTGCTGGAGGCAGCCAGCACTGCCCGGTGGCACGGGAAGGACCTGTTCCCTGCCCAGAGGGTGACATCAGTGAACATGCAGTGCTTCCGCAGCGTGTTCAGGTGGGACAAGACGCAGTCGGGGTGGGAGGCCTTGTGAAAAAGCAAAATGTTCATGGAGCCGGTGCTGGTGCGGGATTTACGGTTCTCGTGGACGCTGACGGACATGGTGGCAGAGCTCTTGCCTGCAGGGAGGCAAACAGGGAAACCATTACTCCCTTCTCCTTACTGATATAAGGCATGGGGAACACATGCATTTGCTATCCAACCCTGGAACACTGCCAGTGGACCTCAAAGCACCAGGTGACATCCCTGTGGCTCCTGCTCCATGGCTGTTCCTGCACCCTCACATCCTCCAAAAAATTTAACTCAGGCTGAGCAGGGCAGGAAGGCAGAGCAGGGTGAAGGGGGAAATTCTGCTTTGGTTTCAACAAAGGAGCAACAAAGTGTGGCAATCAAACCCCAAAGTTGGTGGTAGCTGTTTCAACAGCCCCCAGAGGGTATTGGCAAACCACAGAAGAGTTATTTTTCCTTAGAAAACAGCATTGAGAGAGCAGACTATTCAGGACAAAGGGCACTGATCTGTTCTTGGCACAGCAGAAATCAAGTTTGGTTTCTGATTTTCATGTAGATTATTGCAGGTTTAGGAAAGGCAACTGCTACACGTTTAATTTACAAAATATTTAATTACCAGCACAAGCCAAAAATTTGAACAGATTTTACCAAACCCATTTGTTCCACTTTTTGATGATAAAACTCACCAGACACCTCATGTAACTTAAAAATCTTTCAGGACAGATTCTATTCAGAATAAGACAAATGAAAGACATAAATTATGTTTCCTACCAGACAGGAAGAATAAAACACAAGGCTTTTATTAGCTACTATTTCACTTAAGTGCTACCTGATACCAATCCATGCCTGTAGAAGAAAACCCTTTTGGACCAATCAAATTAATACTACCTAGATGATAAAATCCAAGTCATTTACTCAAAAATACTTTACCCAGCTGTATTTTGTTCCCCATGTAACTAAAGCAGACAGACACACATGCACAGCCCTCTCTTACAGGAAAAGTTAATAGAGAAGTTGTCCTGAGGTTTGAAAAATGAACCTGAAAAAATCAAAATGGGGTCAACCTTCACTCCAATCACTGAATTGTTTAGGCAAGACAGTTGGGGAAATGTTTGCAGATAGATTTCATTTTTGTTGATGTTGGTTGGATTTTCTTTTTTTTTAACTTGCTCTTCAGAGGCTGGGATTTCTCAAGGGTCTTTCCAGCCTGCAAATACGAGGTCTGCTGATGAGCCCTGTCCTCCCCAGCCAGCACTGGGGTCTTGGAGGAAACCACAAAATGCTGAGAGAGTGGACGCAGTGCTCTCAGGCTGCCGGCAGGTCACAGCCTTGACCCAGCAGTGACCTGGAGCTGCTCAACCCTCCCACTCTCCATGGGTGGATGACCTCAGGAGGAGGCAGATGGACAGATAAGCTTCCTGACTCAGGCTCTGCTCATGAGCTTCCGGCCCCTGCTTCTCCAGAGCCTCCAAAAAAGTCTGAATTAGACAAACAATTGTGGGCATGTTGCTCCTTCCCCACCTGCTGCCAAGAGTTATTGAGGTTGGTCTTCTCAAGGCCTCACTCATTCCTCAGGGCTGTGTCACAGTCCAGGGAAAAGTCTCAGTGCTCCTCCACACTGAAACAAGAGCTTGCCCAAGCAGCCGCAAGTCCTACTGGGCCTGTGAGTCAGGGGCAGGAGCACTGATGTGGGTTTTGGGTGGGATATGGCCCTGTCCATGGCCCAAACTCCTGCAGCCTGGGACAGAGGCTGACAAGCACATTTCACTCGTGACTGGAGGCTGTGCAAAACCGAGGCTCCAAAACAGGAAGGAAAATGCCATTATGGAACAGCACTTTGAAGTACATCTGAAGGAAATGTTTCCAAGATCTACACCCAGCACAGGAACAACACTAATTTAAGGGGTTATATGGATTCCCATGTCAACACCAAAGCGAGGAATACAAATGAAATATTTATGAGTCTGCTAAAAGCTATTGATTTAGGTTCCTATTCCTACAACCTCAGAAACCACCCTGCCACTGCTACTGCTTCCTTTGCTCACAGCTCAGGTCAACTATTCAGTGTTAACCTTTGATTTGCTTATGCACAAAAAAAGAAGCAATTTATATAGGACAGCTATAGTTACAAACAGACTGCAGGAAGGCAGCAATGATTTTTCTGACATTAAGATCAAAAGCAACTACTCAAGAGTGGAAGGAGCAGGTCATTTAGAAATTGAAATGTCTATATAAAAGCTGCAGCAAAGCCATTTTTTATATATACATATACATAAGGACACATACATATATCACACGTGTGCACACACACACACATATATTTCAAATCTTAGGCTTCAAGCATCAAATATCTATCCCAGGGAACTTGGAGACAAATAATATTTCTATACTATACGTATTGAAAAATATCTAGGGAATAAATTGGCAGGTTGCAGTCCAGTTCCCAGCACTGCTCTTTCTATCATGTTGTCACTACAGGCACCAACTGACTCCCAGCACAGCTGGAGTTCTGAAAGCTGAAGAGGCCACAGTCACAGCCCCTTTACTTGGCCTCTCCTGGAGTGGGGTTATGACACTGGATGTCACTGGTCACAAGCAGGGCTAGACAGACCATTAAACTGAAACTAAAGCAGCCCCTGAACTCTGGGGTACAGCCATCTCACCAGAAAGCCTTGCTTGTGGTTTCCAGCAACAAACAAAAAGCTTTTTCTGAGGGTTTCTTGGATCCTGCCATAGCTGGACACAAGCAGGAAAGTGGCAGACACTAATCCTTCCCCTCACTGCATGTCTCAGTCTACCAGCGACCCTGGCATCATCTCACCCATATAAGACAAACAGAAACTGCGGACAGCAGCTACTTCATCTGGCAGGTTTCTTCCAAAATGTAGCAGCTGACAAGCCTCAGAAGCCTGTAGGCAAGGTGTCTTCTACAATTTCATGATGTGCACAGAAGTGCTTCGATTGGGCAGGCTGGACCTGTGACACGTGCACTTTGCTGAAGCAGACGCAGGCAGAGCACACTTTGGCCTCTACCACACTCCTTGAGCCTGTACCTAACCACTGAGATAAAGAGAAAAAAGCAGAACCACTCTGAATAAGGAGTATTTTACACAAAGCTACCTGTCAGTGGCCCCTGCCAAGCTCCCACCTGCTCTGTGAGAGCCTGAGGGTTATCAGAGCTCCCAGCTGCATCTTCCATCATGCAGGAAGCTGTTGCTGAACAGCCGTGTCAATGGGAACAGCAGAAGGCACGACCTGAACAAACTGGGGCTTGAATTTCTCCACGCTGCATTCATTTCTTTTCCTTCGTAACACAGTTACTGAAAAAATAAGTATCTACTGCATAACCTTTTAAAGGGATCTTACTGCATGCAGAGGCAGATAATAATCCTTCTTCCATATGGATGAGGGCAGAGGGGCATCAGCTTTTTGACAGCTATCCAATGCTGTCTGCTGGCTGTAGTATTCCCCTGGCTGTCTGCAGCCTTTGTACAGCCAGGATGGGAAAGACAGGTTTTTTCCAGCAGAGCAAGATAAGGCTGCTTTGAAAATCCTTCCACTCATCCAGACAGGGCAGACAGAAATCCTGAAAAAGGGAATGAGTTGGCTCAAGAAAAAAAGACCCCTCAAATCTCAGCTCATGAAGAAAACACCCCAGCAGTCTCTCTGCTCAGGACAAAGCTTGCAAAAAGAACAAGGGGAAAAACAAAAGCCCAGAGCTGGCCAAACTTCCCACAGGAAGAACCACAGCTCTCCTGTCCAAGCACCTCTTGCTTCCTCCAAACCACACCCCAGCAGAAGATTTTCCTTCCCAGGCTGATGGGTCACCCTTTCAGAGCCCTGCTGGAATGGTCCTTTAGGAGAACCTCAGGAGACACTCTACCACCTCTTGAAAAATGCAAGTGCCTCTTAGATACTTTGAAGCTCTATAAGGCCCTGTCCCCAATCTCAAAAGAACTGCACATGAGAGGACAGCTCAGAAAGGCTATTGACAGGTGAACTATATTTAGCCAGGCTTGGGGTTCCCCCTTCATCTCAAACCAACAGGCTCTCCACAAATCTCCAATTTCATTCACTACTTGCAGGGAACCACCAGCTGAAATCCTGCTTGCTTTCAAGAGGACAAGATTTGAGAGTGATTAATGTGCTCCTCAGTGGGACTTCAGGGGATCAAGAATCATTTATGCTTGGAAGGGCAAAACTACAGGGTTTATAAACATTCTCCCAAGATCATAAAGGCTGGCTAAACACCAAAGACCCCAAGTCACATAATCCAAAGCTGGCACTTTGAGTTTCACCCAAGAGAGAAGCAGCAAGCAGAACATGTTTCTTTTTGCCCCACTCAACCATGAACTATTTAAAGCTGTAAATAAGTAAATAAATAAGGAGTAAGGTTCCCTGCTGGCTCAGCTCAGAAGACCTGGACGAAGCTGCTCACTGCAGCAGAGTTTCATTCCCAAAAGCCATATGGGCCCTCTATGCACGGGCTGTACTACAACACACAGACACTCCTTCCAAATCAGAGCAGACCCACCTGGAATAGCCAGTGACAGCAGGCATGAGATTCACCTTTATTTTCTCTCCATCTCACAGTATCAACCCTGTCGGGTGAAACACTGTCTTGAATTCAGTCAAAGTTTAACTTCTCCCTGAAAGTGGTGGGATCAATTCTCTAGTAATTAGTAACGTGCCTGCTGTCTCATCCCAAATATCTGAACGTTTCCAATGTTCTCATGGACTCCACTACCTGGTGCTTAGGCCAGCAGCATTATCCCAGGCCAAAATTACTGCTACAGAACCCATTTCTCCCTTTTTACTGTAGAGAGTAGCAAAGTAGAAATATAAAAATCACCTACTGTGTTGCCTTCACAGGGAAGAGCTCCTTGCAAAACTGCTTAGGAGAAAGAGCAGTGAGGCAACATGCTGTCAAACACAGAGCCAGATACAGCTGTGTTTCAGATGCAACTTCCCAGCACTGGAGACCATCAAAAGGTTTGAGAAAGGGGATCTGTTACATGCAAGCATTCACGTACTCAGAGGCAGCTTGAGCTTCAAAAGCAGAAAAAAAAACCCAACAGAAAACAGGAAAGGATGGTGAGAGAGAGACATAAAAAACAAGAAAGGGGAAGGAACAAATGTGAAGATGTTTTCAGATGATTTTCCTGTCCTTGCGTAACACGGCAGGTACACAGCTTGGAGCTGCCTCAAATGCTCAGTACTAATAATGCTCTTCTGTCAAGAGTGCTTGAGATGAAAGGAATTAAAATTACACCTGGCATCTAGTGCAGCACCACACTTGCTGAGTGTGGAGCCTGGGCTGCTGCCAGGTGGGCAGCACGGGACCTTCACTACATCATCTCCCAGGTATGCCCTCTGCTCTGTCCACACTGTGTGCCTGCACGCAGACTTTGCTCTCTCACAGGTTGGGTTCATCTCCAGCAGTTCTGGTGAATTAAGTGGTTTGCCTGTGTCAGCCAAATTTGCTCCTGTTCTCTTCAGAATGACTGACACAGCAAAGACGCAACTGTGATTTTGCAGGCTGGAATTCAGACAATGTAAGTGCTGTGAATCAGAGGGTATCACTCTGGATTTGCCCTTCCTGACAAACTCTTGATGTTTCACCAGATTTGAAATAGGCAAACAAAAGAAAGGCAGCTGACTCTATCCCCCAGTGCAGAATTTCTGATCCTGCCTCAGCCTTTGAGAATGGGAGGTGTCCTTATCATTTCTTCTCATTTTCTCACTTCCTAGTCTAGCCTGTACATCCTAGACAGAAAACAGAGAGACCATGTGAAAGGCTCCTTCTGTTGGCTCAGACAGAAACTGGGAGGTTTTCCAAGCCCAATTCTGTAGGCTCCAGGAATCAGATTGTCTGGAGAAGATCCGGGTACATATCTGAACGTTTTGAAACTCAGTCTGAGTTTCATATCCCACTCATATTCTCATATTCCATTCTCAGTAGTACCCACCATTCCTCCCTTTAAACCCATGCTCCTCTCTGAGCCTAAAGCCACCACAAGAATCTACTGAATGCCACTTACTTGATAGAAAATCTGAACATTATTGCCAAGCTGAACCAGTTAGTGAGATTTTTGTTTTGTCTTGCAAAAGCACTGGTTAAAGGGGCTGTAGTGCCTCAAATCTATGACATGCATCTGAGTCAAAGGCAACCACGCTCCAACCCCAATAAAAAAACCTGTAGGAAATCCTCTTTGCATGCAACCCATGAAGTTCTACTTGCAAATCAGGTATTGGACTTGCTACTCTGCAGCTGAAATACTCCAAAAAGCTTCTCAAGCTACCTGTGACACAATCAAATAAAGTTCATGTTCACCACTAAGCACACTGGCTTTGCTGTTCCTGGGAATACCACGCCCTCCTACAACCACTACCCAAAGCAGGATAAATAATGCTTTTAGCCACAGTCCAGGCTGCAGACAATAGCTTTTCACTGCTACGCCTTAGCCCCAGTGGATCTTTTCAGAGCCTGTGATTCATTTCAGAGGCTGTGGTGGGGTTTTGTCCTTCCTGCTGCCCTCCAGCTCTGCTTGTGAATTCATCCCCTTCTGCCAGATCAATCACAAGCGCTTTGAAATGAATGGGGGGCTGATGATGCAAAATGAATGGGGGGCTGCAGAGGAGGCAAGTGAGTTCACAATCCCCCCCTTCCAGATTACACCCAAAAAAGCTCCAGAATGAGAACAGTCTACTTGATTGCAGTACCTACCCCAGCCCCATCTGGGCAGGATAAAGTCCCTTTCAAGCAAGCCAAACTTGCTAATGTGCTGCAAAGGCAAAAGGCCTTTAGTACTTCAAACACAGAAGAACCACATGCCACTTCCCAGGGAGAGTTTAGGAGATGAGATGTGGTACACATCAAATTAATGCCAGAATAACCACAGCAGCTGCTGACTCCAGAGATCTTATTCAGATCCTCCCACTCTCCCAGCTCCGAGGCTGGCAGAGCCGAGTGCTCTGGTGGCCAGGCTGACCAAAAGCTCTGTCATGGATGCCCACACCTAACAGGTCTGTCTGCCTGCCTGCTGTCAGCAGGATTTCAATTTTGGGCCTGGCCAGTTAAACTGGGGTTTTGTTTTGCCTTCCCGACTCCCCTGCCAGGCAGGAGATCATGGTACAACTGCCAGGTTTGGTTTGCTCATTTGCAATTCTGGCTGGAGTTCAGAGCCATGGAGATGGGAGGCCCTCATGCCTCCTGAATAGATTAGACCCTCATTGCTGCTGGGCATGGGGGACATCCATTCCCAGCTGGATTGTAAAGCACTGACAGATATTGAAGGGTCTGGGGCTGCAGGACAGGGCATTTCTTATTGCCCTCTGGCTCTGGACAGAAGGAACAAAAAAAACCCTCTGATTTTTCCATTTTGGTGCTCACACAGCATCAAACCATGCACTCAGCTTGCAAGTTCTGTGCCACTGTGGCACCCCTGCAGCAACCCAGGCTGTCCCGGGCATCCTGCACACATTGCAAACAAACCAGAGTGATTGCCAGTGTGGTACAGTAATAAATTTGCCTCGCCACAATGTGACAGGCTATCATATAAAACTGGTAGTCTTTGCAAAGCCTAATGGTCAGCAAGTAGACAGTGGTTATGGGACGTGCAACATTCCCAGGCTCAAGTGATGGGGGAAAGACAGAGCAGTCTGTTCTGGCTGGAGTGGTACTAATAGTCACTGTGGGGATATAAAGCTGATAAGCAAAGACAGAGCGATGTGATGGTGGTTAAAGGTCAGGCCAGGGGGCTTGGGGTGGCTTGTTACAGCTAAATGCTTCCTAGCCAGCATCCCTGCAGACACTGTTTTCAGCAATGCCAGCTACACTCACTGCAATTCAACTACAGTCTGTGAAAGTGGGGAGTAAATCTGGCCCTCAGTTCAAGTGCTGCCACGGCTCCAAACCTGCCCCTTGCACAGTCCCTGAGCACAGAGAGTGGCTGTGGCTACCACGACTCCAAACCTCCCCCTTCCACAGTCCCTGAGCACAGAGAGTGGCTGTGGCTACCACGACTCCAAACCTCCCCCTTCCACAGTCCCTGAGCACAGAGAGTGGCCGTGGCTGCCACAGACACCCTGGGCCAGCTCTGCCTGTCCTGCTCCACCTACCCACACCCAAGCCAAGGCACTGCTCAACACTCTTTTGTAATGCTGCCATCTGTATCTCCACCTCCCAACTCTGCCTGTCCTCTTCCACCTCCGCAGATGGCCACATCCCGCCCTTCCTGTTTCACTCATACACCTCCTAAACATTGCCTAAAAGCTCCTCTAACTGCTAAGAAGGACCTGAACTCCTGCAGGTTTTGGGGATGGTTAGTCACCACCATAGGGACAAAAATGCTATCAAAATTCACACGTGCAAATGTACACACAGATATGCACACGCTCCTTATCTCCATACCAGACCATGCCCAGCAGTTCCTCCAGAGCCAGAATAACCATCTTATAGATCAGACTCACGCTCATTTTCACACATTTGGAATACGAATTATGCAGTATCTTGTCACCTGTCCCCAAGCTGTTGCCTTCACAAATTTCTTTTGCCTTGGTCCTTCAGTCAAACCATTTTCAACTGGCCTTAATTCCTATGCAAAAGCACATCTGAGACACCGGCCTGTCTGCCTGAGTTACTTGAGCCTGCCCCAAACACAGCACGAGAGGATACCACACTCTGCACACACGCTGAGGCAGGAGGACTTCAGATAACAATCCTCAAATACTTGAGAAAATGAACAAGAATGGGAAATTTAAGTTCTTCAGTGCTGAAGCTGCTTACAGTCTCCCATGTCCACATTATGGTGTAACTCCGCAGCAATTTTCACTCAGCTTTTAATTCTGAGAATCTCGTGCTACCTCACACCTCCCTGTTGCAGAGCAGACTTCTACCTCCTCCCCAAGTGCTTTACTTGGGCTTATCACAAAGATAAGCCAGAGCAGATGGCTGGGGTTAAAGACACAAAAGAGACAAAGTATGTTTTCAGATAAGATTTGATCTGCAGCAGAAAACAAGACCAGGAAAACAGAGAGGCCCCAGAAAGGGTCCTATAGTTTTGAGGAGTCACTGTTTGAGAGATGGACAGGGAGCAGAACATAGAGGAGAGCTCAGGAACAGAGACAAGAAAGCAGAGGAGAGCTCAGAACTGTCCAGAGCAGCTGAGCCAACAGCAGCAGCTGGCTGCCACCAGAACACATGGGCTGTGTTACACATCTCGGGTTGCTCCTAAGGTAACTTCAATAAAAACAAGTGTCACAAGGTGCAGGAAGGAAGAAGGAAAAACAAGGGAAGTTGTCAAAGTGTAAAGGTTATGGAGCTGCTTGTTTTTTTCTTGTGGCTCTGGATCTGTCCTGGAGGGGAAGAGGTACACTTGAAGGAAGGCTACAAAAGCCCACAGCACCCTGGCTGAGGAAGTCACTCCAGCAGATCACAAGAGAACACACGCAGAGATTGCCAGGAAAGGAAAACAGAGTAGTCATGACAGTGGAACTCTCCACTGGAATAGCATGAAGCATTCAGCTGTCTGCTTATGCAAGGCTGAGGGCAGATTTTCAAAGGGCAGATTTTCAAAGCACAAGTCCGGCTGGTCTAAGCCCCCTACCTCAACAATTACAAGTGGAGAGAGAAAGAAAATAAAGACAAAAACAACCTAACTACCAAACAGGCTCGTAACTTTTTTAAATGCAAAGGGGCCCGCGAGGACAGGAGAAGGAGCAAGAACTATTTTTCTCTTCTGTCAGCTCAGCTCAGTCACTCACACAAACCTGCTCACTTCTCTAGACAGGCTTGTTCAAACTGATTTCATCAGAGGCCGTGGAAGTTGTGTCCTTTGGAGCACAGCTTTGAGAGATATATATACAGGGACGAAAGAGGGGAAAAAAAACAAAGCAAAAAGCAATGTCACCTGGCTTTAACATTCATGAGATTAATAGCTGGGTTTTAAAAGTACTTTTTAATTTTTTAAATTTCTTTTTTCTTTAGAAGTGAAAAGACCTTCCACTCCCTAAACCTTTCTCTGCCGCTTCGCGCGTGTGGAACACGATGCTCCAAACCCTTAGCGAGCCCGGGCCGGTACCGGGGGCAGCACTCATGGTCCCTCCTGTCGGGGGCCGGCACATCGCCTTCCCCGCGGCTGCGAACCCCAGCAAGCCCCTTGCTCGGAGCGGGTCTGGCAGCGGCGCGCGAACCCAGATCTTTGGGGAAAACACTCACCGCCGCTCGGCCGAGCCGAAATCTCCGTGAGCCGGGAAGCCNAGATTAATAGCTGGGTTTTAAAAGTACTTTTTAATTTTTTAAATTTCTTTTTTCTTTAGAAGTGAAAAGACCTTCCACTCCCTAAACCTTTCTCTGCCGCTTCGCGCCTATGGAACACGATGCTCCAAACCCTTAGCGAGCCCCGGGCCGGTACCGGGGGCAGCACTCATGGTCCCTCCTGTCGGGGGCCGGCACATCGCCTTCCCCGCGGCTGCGAACCCCAGCAAGCCCCTTGCTCGGAGCGGGTCTGGCAGCGGCGCGCGAACCCAGATCT
>VYXF01012755.1:386860-402108 GCA_013397295.1 Polioptila caerulea | reverse complement strand
CCGCCGCTCGGCCGAGCCGAAATCTCCGTGAGCCGGGAAGCCTCAGCGCCGGGTGGCGGGGACGCAGAGACCGAGGATGCAGAGATACACAGACCGGGGATGCACAGATCCGGGATGCAGAGATGATGTAGGGATGCAGGGCTGCAGCGCCGAGCGGCCCCGGCGCGGCCCCGCGCACAATGTACCCGCCGGGCGGGCCCGGCCGCGCNCCGTCGGGCCCCGGGGCTGAGGGCCGCCTTCCGCCGGGCCGGCGCTGCCGAGCCGCGGCCGCTCGGTGCGGGCCCCGCGCCCGTTGCTCCGGGGCTCCGCGGGAGAACGGCCTGCGCTGCGCTTCGGCTTCCTGTGGGGGCAGCCAGGCACGAACCTGTGCCTCTCTGCCCGGCCTTTGCCCCCGCAGTCAGCGCGCCGCGGGGTCCTGCCCGGCCGGCGCTGCCCCCGCGTGTCCCGCCGGATGGGCACCCGCGGAGGGATGGCCCTGCGTGTCACCCACTCACCCACGGCGCGGCCGCGCCTGCGGCGGGACAGGGAAAGTCAGCAAAGCCCGGCTGAAATTCAGGCAGATGCGTGAAACCGCCGGCGTCAGCAGAATTTGGGAGCGTGGGGGATGTGAAGGTCAGCAGGCCCACCCGCGGGGCCCGCGGCCTGCGGGGAGCTGCGCAGGGCCTGGGATCGGACGGAGCCCGTGCCCTGCGTGGGGACCACCCGCGGGTCGGTGCCGTCATCTGGAAGGAGCGAGGGGGGACGTGGCAGTGCTGCCTTCAGCAGCAGTGTGGGCTGAAGCTGGAAGAAAACACGCTCCTTTAGAAACAATAACATTTTTCAAAGCAATAACATTTTCGCATAACTCAAGAGCAGCTGGAAACAGCAGTGCCTCTGATCCCACCCGTGTTTTCCAACCCTCCTCTGGAGTGAGGCACAGCAGGTAACTGCGGACCTGCCCTGTGGAATAATATCACTGTGAGGGCTGTGCCTTCCCTGGGGTTTGTGGAACGCTTCATCTAGCAGAAAAAAAAAAAGAAGCTGGAAGCTTTCTTTGGTTTCACAAATTTTAAATACTCAGAGGAGGCAGGGAAGAGCTGCTCAGTATCTTCTCCCACGACCCCATTTCTCCAGGGCCCTACTCCCTATACACAGTCACAAATGTTCAGTAGTAGAAGTCAAGTGAAAAACTAACAGCTCTGTTAAGTGTATCTCCCCAGATAATGGCTGGATGGGAATATCCAAAGTGTGCTGAAACTCCCATGCACTCAGGGATGCACTATTTGAGGGCTGCTCCTTCCAACCTAGTACAGGAAATCTCTCCAGTTTCCCCAACCAAGTTACTGTCCTGATGACAAGCAGTGGTGAGTCCATTGAAGTGCTGCCTGCATGACCAATTTTACACGGTGTGGACATGGGAGGAGGTTGGAAGGTTGCTGCTGTGGGGATATATTGAAGCAAAAGTTCCCATAAGTACAAAATACAGTCCTTTCTTCACAGCTTGAGACAGAAGGTCAGCTGCAGCTGGCACGGGCCGTGCATGGTTAGTAACAAAGTACACTGAAGATGTTGAACTGTATTGAATTCCTGGTTTGTTTGGGGTTTTTTTTGATCTGTGTTGTTCTAGGTCATTGCAGTTTAACTCTTGAGGTGCTGCTGCCTTCCCAGCCACAAGCCCAGCTACTCTTGAGGAGGCTGAAAGTTGTCTCGGAGCCTGCTAATGACTTTAATGAGCTGCTCAGGAAGACAACAGGGATTTGTGCAATAAGTGGGTGTGGTGGCATCCTGAGTACATCTGTAAAACAACAAAAACATAAAAGAAAAAATTGATCTTCCCTATTCCTGGGTGTTCCACCCAGCTGTTCCCAAGTATGAAGGAGCTGGGGAGAAAAGCAAGGTCACATTTCTTAATTCCAAACCTCTTTCAGAGTGTTGCTATAAAAGCCAAATGCTGTCCCAGCAAGCTGTATGTGAACCAGACTGTCTTCTGCAACCTGGCAGGCAGAATTCTGGCAGCTGCCCGTTCTGAGGGCACACAAAGCTCAGGAGAGCTCCCTGCAAAACTCACTGAAAAGACACTTCCAAACTATGATATCTGTCACTAATCTCCACCCATCAGCTTCTGAGCTATAACTCTCACTACTCTGTCTGGAACACAGCTAAACAGAGGGCAGTCCCAGGAAACTCTGCAGGAAACATCCTGTGCTGTAGCAGTGCACACATCTGGTGTTGAGATGCTCAGGCTGATGGGATTAGGTTGTTTGCTTTTGTTCTGAGGCAGCAGCAGAAGGCCAGATATGGCAGTGATGGGCACGCCAGACACACAGACTGGCAACCTGCTCCTGGCTGTGAAGGAGAGGCAGAGCCAGACATCTGAGAAGGCAGGGGCAGCACAATAGGAATGCTTAACAGGAAAGAAAAAAAAAAAAAGACTGGCAGACATTTCAAAATGTTTTTAAATCTCTTCTTAAAGAGGATTTAAGAATGAGGCTTATGTAGGGGAAAGAAGCTTAATTTATGATGAATGTTAATACCAGCTCCTTACATATGGTACTGGCCTCAAGCATCCCTGAGGGTTTTTGAGGGACTAGTGCTGTGGTTATGATTTCAGTGTATAGGGCAAACTCTCTTGCATTATTAAACAAATCATGCCCTGCATCGGCCTATGGTTTGATGTATGTGATGCACAGTTGATGTCAGACATCTGGGGAGACAGGATTCTGCAACTTGTTGGCATTTTGAGAATGAGTTGGAAAACTGCTGACTGAGATAACCTTCCTTCATCATGAAGCTTCAGAGTTAATTTTTTTTTTAATTTGGGAAAAAAAAAAAAAACGAACCCGAAGTTTTAAATAATAGCATTTACCCTTTGGCTATATTTGTTTAGCATAACATTCATTATGATGGAAAATGTAAACATTTGCAAAGTTAAACATTTGATTTGAGTACAGAAAACTGTTCTGTTTGTTATAGAAACCAGCACTAATTGCCTGGTTCCCATTAAATCCTCACTTTCCCAAAAATGGAGAGTCAAAAGATTTATCCTGGCAGAATTCACTAGCTGGCCTTACCCATTTATATCATGGAGCTGGATCTCCTGATGTAGCTGATTAAGTAGGTGATGTTTATCAAAGTAGGAGGGATTAAATCTGGCCCACAAACTGAATTGACTTCCTTGCATCTATTTCTGTTTTTTACTTGAACATTCTCATCCTACAACATCCTGCTCGCCACTGTGTTAAATAATAAAATTAGTGTTTTTTCCTCTAGGTCACTGTTTGCAGTCCATCACAGGTCATGCCACAACCAGCTAATGGCTGCTAAGTGGTCTGAGTGAAATTAGTTTAGTGGGTCTCCAGCCAGAAGCCAGTTGACTGATGCCCAAAAATCAGTTCTCCAATTGGCTTCCTCGTTGGCAGTCTCGGCAGGTTGGTCAAGGCCATGCAAATTCAGCATTTCCCCAGGGCCAGGAACAGAGACAAGGTTGGTTGTGAACACTTTCCGCTCTTGTGAGTGCCAAAAGTCTCTAGAGAAGGTCACAGCACAATGCTGAGTGCCAGTGCCTGAGGACCTTGCTATCACCCCCAATTCAGCTCTCTGGGGAACTGGCGGTAGCAAAGGCAGGAAGAGCTGCTCAAGACTCCCTGTAGAGGCAGCCCTGACATCAAGGAGAGGGTGCAAAGTGGCCCTGGGAGTCTTGGTGGAAGGTTTCACCCTCTGGCTTGTCCTGCACAGGAGGGCAAGCTGCAGAGCTGCCAGTCACGCTGAACCAATTTAGCATTCCCTGCAGTAACAATATAAACCCAATCTCCCTCCCTCTCCGCCTTTTCCTCCTGATGCCAAATTTAAACAACCTCACTTTTTTTGGCAGCAGGAAACTTCACAATTAAATATAGAAGCAGAGCACACTTTGGGATGGAACTTCCAGCCAGGGAACAACAGATGGCATTGTTTGCTGGGCTGGAAAAGCTGCATCTGCTCCTAGAAGAAATGCTAATCGGGGCTTAATTAGGCATTCAGAGGGAACTGTATCCCATCCCCAGGACAATGGCCATGTGTACATGATCCTGAAAAATACAGGGAAGATACAAAATCATCAAAAATCCTCACTGGACTGAGTCCAAATTTGGCACATAATGTGATAGGATATCCCAGAGACTTTCCCTGTGCTGAAATCCATCCAAGCCACTCAAAATAAAAATATAGTTGTCAAAGACTTGCTTTATTTTGTTTGCAAGTGGTCAGTGATTTTGTTTTCAGTTTCAAAGCAAATCATTCCAGCCTAACACTGGAATCAGATCCTACCCTGGTAGCTCTCTGACTCGCTGAGGTGTGGCAAGATTAAAGGATAGCTGAGATCTTATAGCAAGTACTGCAAATGGGGATAGAAGAGTTAGAAAGATCAGAAACACACACCTTGCCCAGGATAACTGATCCCTCTATAGAAACACGAAGTAAAGAGGAGCATGGTGGAAAATGTCCCCCCAGTTCATTCCAACTGGGGGACATTTCCAGCACAAAAGGAGTCCCATGATGTGCAGTGCTTGTGCATGTAAGGACATTGTCCCTCCTTCCCTCCCTCAGCCCTGCCAGCTTCCTCCAGAGGTGCAGGCAGAGCTCTGTGTCCTTGTTTCAGTGTCTTCTCTTTGGAGTATCAAAGCACCCCTTCAATCTGGAGCCAGCAGAGCTGTTTGCAAAACAAGACTGCCAAGCATTTCACCAAGAGACTGGCCTCGGCTGCCAGTTGTGCCAGCACTGCAGAGATCCCCATTGTGCTGAGGCTTTGCTTTCAAGCCCCCATCTTGTTTTAATGTCCTCTTTCTCCCCTGCCTGGTTCAAAGCAGCTTGTCTGACCAGCTTGGTCTAGTGGCAGATGTCCCTGCTCATGGCAGGTGTGCTGGATGGGGTGATCTTTAAAGATCTCTTCCAACTGAAGCTATTCCATGATTCTTTGTCCTAGCTGCTGCCTGGGGCTGTTCTGTGCACCTGGGCACTCCATACCCCCCCTCAGGTGCCTGGGACAATGTGCACCTCATGGGCAGTGCCAACAGGGAGCCCTGTTTTGCTGGTTGCACGCCCTACTTCCAATAGCTCTGGAAACATTCCACGTGGATTAAACAACATCCGTGTCTTTTACACCTAAAAAATGTTAATTAACAGGGATCATTGTTGATTTCAAACAATGCTCTCCAAACATTGCCAAAAAAGCACTGGAGATTAAAGGAATTTTGGAGCAAGTGACTTAGAGCTGCAGTAAAGGGAAGAGTTTTCTTGGCACTGAGGCAACTTTCAGCAACTCCAGAGTGGTGAAGAGAAACATAAGAGTATCCTAAACCACCTCTTTCTTCAGCACCATTCTGCTTCAGAGAGATGTCAGTCCTGATCTGGCACAAACTTTTGGGCAACTAGGCATGAAAATGGTTCTCCTGACAAGGGACGTAGCTGCAGATGATGAAGCTGTAGGCCCTGATCACTTATTCCAGGGATTGCTGTGCCCCACCCATCCTCACCACAGTTTTGGTCCCCAGGCTTGGCTGGCTGGCTCTGAATAATCTCCCATTTGCTGTGAGTGTGCTCTGTATCCCATTAAACATCATGACCCCCATCATGTCTCTTTGAGAGAAACCTTGGAGATTTGCTGACTGTCCATAGCTCACCGACAGCAGATTTATTTCCACTTCTCCAGTGGTGCGGGTGGTGGCTGTGCCCTTGTACATGCTGATCTGCAGCTGGCCTGCTCCCAAGCACTGCATCTCCGTGGTGAGCTGGGGAAGGCACTGGGAGCAGGTTTTGGAGAAAGGCACCCATTGCAGATGTGCACAGTCACAGAAATCAGGGTGTGCAAAGTGCAGGGGTGTTGCTCTCTCCTGGAGATGGCACAAACCAAGCTCCTAGCAGTGAGCTGCATGAGTCAGGTCTCCCTGTGCAATGCTGGTGGGTGGATGGGTGTCCCCGTTTTCCTTAGAGGTGGTCCAAGGAACCATTCTCCGGCATTACGTTCCTGTGGTGACAGATAAAATGTCTAAGGTGCCAGAGCTGCCATCCTCCTGCTGTTCTTTGCCCTGTGGACTGGTAGGACTGGGAGACCCAGCAGCCTGGTTGAAGGAGAGATGTCCTCACACCATGCAATTGAGCTAAATAGGGCCATCCTGCCAGCACAAGCCTTGGACTCAGCTGCCTCCAGAGTGTTGAAGCTCAGGGACATGACAAATGGCAAATGTCACAAGGTCTCAGCTTTCTAAGGACAGCTGGAGAGCTGGTCCCAGCTCATCCAGATTTATCAGCACATGGGGCTCCAAGCAGCACTGCTGCTGACCCAGTGTGAAGCTTCCCAGTGTTCACGGCCCAAGAGAAGACACAGACTTTGGCTGGCTGCCTGGGGTTTAAATGTCTGTGGTTTAGACCCAGACTTCCTTCTGAGGGGTTTCAGAGGGAAAAGAAAAAGGCCAAAAGTGCTTCTAAAACTCTAATCTATCCATCAATGGCCAGTTTTCTGTGATGCCTTGAGTCTGAGAAAGGCAGAAAGGAAGTGTGACCGGGGAGCACAAGGAGCTTTTTGGCTGCCCTCTTTGGCTTGGGGCTATCGAGGGGAGCCAAGGGACTCCAGAGGAAGCAGCAAGCGGCTCCAGCTGGGAAGGGGTCCTGACATGATCGTGTTAGGAGGAGAGAGAGGGCAGACAGCCTTGCTGTGACTCAGCTCCAGCACTGTGTCACTGCCTCCTACTCATTCCTAGGATCTGAAGGCTGTGTCCCTGGGCTGTCCACCTCCATGAGCCCAAACTCCTTTGTTTTGGCAGAGGAGAGTGCAGGAAATGAAAAGGTGATCCCGGGAGGCCCCTAGCACGCCCCTGCAGGATAGCATGTGAATTGTTTTCTTGATAATGGGATCACTTACTCTCCATGCTAAGCAGGGCAAGAAGCTCAGTGACTTCAAACTGGCCTTGTCTGAGAACTTGTTTCAAAATCTGGGGCACCTGGGGCTTCTGGACCAGGATTTGTTGTCCTCAGAGAAAAGATTACCAGAGGGAGCATGAAGTGAAAAGAAAAAAAAGAAGGGGGGGGGGAGGAAAAAGTTTAAAAAAAGAGACAATTAGCTATTGCTGTAGAGTCCTCTAGTGGTGAACATTCATTTCACGAACAGCCCAAGTGTGCACCCAAATGAACTCAACCTCCCATTTCTGTTTATTTTCTATTTACATAAAACTGTGTATACAAAAAAAAATCTCAGTGGCCAAAATCCAAACTATTTTAACCATTTATGAACAGTGTCAACAGCAATGATCCAAAATGAAACAAAAAACTCTTCTCCCTTCTGAGTAGCATCTCCCATCCAAGGCTGGATATTCCTCCAGATGGGTGGTTTGAAACGCTATAGGCTTAAAAAAATACAAAATCTTGCCTGCTCAGGTTTTTTTTTTTCTAGCCTGCTTCTGTTTTTGCTGCTGCTGAGAGAAATGACTGAATAGAGAGAGCCTGCAGAATTGAATTGTTGCCACATGCATACCAAAATCCTTGCCGTTTTAAAATCCAGGTGAAAACTGGATGGTGGTGCAGCATTATTGTGCTGAATAGCACAGGCCAGCTCAGTCTCCAGCAGCCACAGCAGTGGGTTGAGGTGAGAAGCTTCATTTATTTGCAACTTCAAACCCAAGTAATTTAAAGTATCCTTCACATTATCCTTTTCTGCCCCCTTCCTCCCACATTGTCCTGAGCCTGCTTTATTTCTGTTCCTGGGCTCTGTCAGTCAAAAGACATGGCCTTATGCAAAATCCTGAGTCAAATGGTGTTTGCAGCAGTTTGGGTATGTGATAGAGGAGAAAAAAGCCATTGCCTGCTGTGAGGATGACCCTTGGTAGAATTCCCCTTCCTCATGAGTATGTCCATTCTCTGCTCTCTTCTTCAGGCCTGGGTCTTCTCAAATGTGTTCCAATTTCTGCTTCATAACCAAGGAAGGAAACTTACAAAGATTTAAGACTTCATTACAAAATATAGTCTCACATGCTGCAACCAAATAATTGGACACTGTTTCTTTCCTAAGTCTTTTTTCTTCTGCCTGTGAATAATAACCTGCCAATACTGCCCTTTGAGCTCCAGCTTCTGCATTGGAATAGCTGTATTAACACTGCTGAAGACAACCTGCTAGTCATTGACAGGCTGTGTAATTTAAGAAGCATCAAAAATACCAAGAAAAAAAAAGGAACATAAAATTAAAAGCAGACTGGAGGATGCTGCCGCTTAAAATGCTGCTTCACCCATGGAATTCAGAGGACAAAAGCGTTAAGAATTTTTAAAAATAATTTTAAAAAAATATTTTCCCTGTATTTGAACTAGGGCATAGAAATAATATGCTCCTAAAGTCACTTAATAATTTGGGCTTAATAAGCAGACCACAGGCACTCATTTGGCCCAACACTCAGCACAAATCCAGCTAGACCAGTTTGCTCAGGGGCTTGTTGAGCTGAGCTTTGAATGTCTCAGGCTGGAGATTCCTCCACCTTTCTGGCCCTTGTGTGTGATATGTATTCAAAAAATCCATGTAATGTTTCATCTTTCTGTGCAGCCAGACTCCTGTGCTGTAGCTGTGAAGCTTTTCTAGCTGAAAGCTGCAGTACTTGGTGTGTGTTTGAATTTACAGGTCTGTTCCCACTGATTTACTTTAATTATTTTTCTTCAGGCCTGACGTCCCCCCAGTAAGCACAGACACCTCCTTGAACACTTCTGCTGAGAAGTAAAGCTTTAAACTTATCTCTGCCAAACCCTCAGCAGGGTCCAGATGCTTGCTGGTGTCACTGTTAATTAGGCTGATTTCAGAAGTGCTCACTGTAAACTTAAACTGAGCTGCCAACCCCATATCAGTCCTGCCTGCCTGCATTAGTTCTTATATCCCCTCATGTCCAAATCAATAATATTATATACTAGTAAATAAGAATGGTTTCATAAGTCTGAGGTAACAGATTTAGAGTGTTGTTGCAGCTACAGAAAGGAGCCCCTGGAGTCTGTTGTTTAGCTGTTGGTTTTTCCGTGTCCCAAAGGAGAGTTTCAAAGCACTTTCGAAGTGCTTTTCACAAGGGGATTAGCAAACAGACCATTGCCAAGGCCCTGGGAGAGCAGATACTGTTGCATCCAAGTGAAAAAGTTTCCTTTTGTTCTCCTCCCCGTTTTTGCCGTGCCAATGAAAATCGAGAAGAAAATAAAGTACCATATTCATGCAAATCTTTACCTTCTGCTGAATTCCAGTGACAACCAGAAAGGCCATTTTCAGCTACTGACTCCAAAATCCATTATTTATTTTTTATATAGTTAACATTTCAGTCTTTTAAAATAGAAGATAAGCAAAACTGCTACATGTATTTTAATTTTTTTTCACTGTAAAACCCTTTTCCATCCAAAAATTGTTCACTGTAAAATTCTAGCTGGAATAATTTCATTTTCTTTACGTCTATAAAGATTAAATTTCAGGAAATAAACTGACTCAGATACCAGGTAACTGACATGCCAGAACAATTAGACTTGATGAGAAGCTCTGGGATAACAACATTTTTTAGAAAAATGAGGTGGTAATTCTGAATTCCAGGATGAAATCAAAGTACTGACACCCAGAGCAAATCCCTTCCACACCCCAGGGACAGAGAGACTGAAACCTGCTTCTCTGAGTGCTGGATATAAGGTGAACTGTATTGGTTATTACCTCAAGCTTCAGGCTTCCCTTCATTTCCTACAAGAGACCAGGAAACCTGAGGGATGTGATTTAAAACCCATTTCACATACAAAGGGGAGACTGATGTTCTGTGTCTTTTATAATGAGTTTTTAGAGGCAGCTGGAAATGCCTGGCTTTTAGAGCAGGGTCCAAGCACTTTCCTTCAGAGGTATCTTCACACTGATCCTGGCTGCCTGTTTCACTTTGATTCTCTGTCTTGTTCACCAAATTAAGGACTTTCCCGAATGCCAGGAATCCCACTGCCACCCACGGAGGTTTTACATGAGCAAAAAACAAGGATTAGATCTTTAAAATGGAAGTGGAGAAGAGGCCTTATTATGTGGTGTCTACCTGGATGGTGTCTTTAAATTAGGGTGATTTGCTCCCAAATCTCTGTGATCCCAGGGATTATGCAAGATTATATAACAGGCCTTGCTCAGGGGGCCCTTATTCCAGGTGACTTATTAAATGCTTTCATATTAAGTTGGCCAAGGAGAGAAACCAAAGCAATCAGAAGAGGGGTTTGGTGGCTCAGAGGGAGCACCGTGCCTTCTCCTCTGTCTACAGATCTTCTCACCTGTTCTTGATTCCATGAAAGCACTGTGGTGTGGAGGTGCTTTGCCAGAAAAAGCAAAAATGGAAGCTTTGTTATCTTTAGAAACCACAGCCTTGCACACTTGATCAATTTACAGCCCAGAATTTATTGGCAGAAACATGTCCACACATCTGCAATTCCTATAAACCATAAAACCAGTTTGTTTCTGATGCCTCATTGTAATTGCAACCTCCCTGCTTTCCATCAGGAGATGCTAAAGTGGCTCCTGAGGAGGGGAGAGAGGGTGTGTGGGGTGTTAATCAGAAATACCCAGGCTCTGACCTCCCAGACATTGGGGAAAGGGGAACTGGGGGGGACAGCCCTGGTGGCAGGTAAAGAGAGAGCCCTGGTCCTCGTCCCCAAATCATTGTGCATTGAGGGGGGTCCCTGGGGAGCTGTGGAGGTGTTCAAAGGATGCTGCATCAAGTATGAAGCTGCTGCATCTCACAAGTGTGATCCGAGGTGCTGATCAGAGGGTTTGAAGCTCAGGCATCTCCAGATTTTGCTCCTATTAATTAACTGCTATGTAAATCTCGTGTAATTAAAAGCCAGAGCAACTCTTCCCCTCCTCAGTGCACAGGCTCCACTCCACTGCTGTAAACACACTTGAGATTGGAGCCAGGCCTTCAGCTGGCTGAACTTCCTGCTTTTATTTTGTGTTAAATGCTGCTTACAGATACTACCTGTGCTGTGCAGCGGCCAGGGGGTTTATATTAATTAAATGTTGCTATGGAAACAGCACATCAAGCTGAGGATGGTGTTTCTAGGGGAGGGAGGGAAGGAAGTGCTTGTATCAGAAAGATCCGTGGCTGATTTGAAGAGACAAGCTTTTGCAGAATTGTATTTTTGTAAAGAAGCCAGAGCCTGGGAAAATCTCCTGGGTTCCTGTGTCCTTTTCCTTCCTATGGCTGATGATTCCTCACTGCATCAATCCTCTCCTCTGAGCCCTGTGAGAAACCCCAGTTCTTTAGTAGATCAAATAATCTTGTCTTCCCCTTGAAATGTTCCCTAATTCACAGCCCAAACAGCAGAGAATCAGCTCTGAACAAGTAAAATCATGGTATTACTGTTGAACAGTGAGAAGTCAGAAACTAGAGCTCTATCTCTGGTGAAAAATGGGAGGCTTGACCCTTTGCTAGGGAGCATAGTCAGACTAATCTGTGTAGATATCCCTGAAGTCCTGCCTTGGTTATGCAAAGAGCTGGTTTAAGCCATTTTTATACGTGTTGCTTTTCCTCCTTCTCTGAACACAGCAACAGCTAAGACATCTGGCTTTGTCTGCACAGGAATAAAAGTAATTGCAAAACATTTTATGTAACTGAAGAATCACTTTTACAGGCCAATTTTGAGGAAATATATAGGTCTTGATGGCTTATTTGGGATAAGCCCCTGAACCAATCTGTGATTTATCAAACTGGAGCTATGAAACACAGAGGGACTGTCATCCAAAGCCTGAATGGATGAAACCAAACTACTCTTTCCAGGTTGTCTTCCTTATACTTAAGCTGAAATGTTTCAGGGTCATCAGGTATTTCAATAATTTCAAAATTAAGATTCCTATCTTAGAGAATTTCATGGAGGAAGAGAAGTATCTGCATATCTACTTTGAACTTGCTGTCTAGAAATGTATTTCCCTTCCACACAGCAAGCCTCAAGTCTGCCTCCACTTGTGCTCAGATTAAAAAAAAAAAAAAAAACCCAAAAAAAACTAGGGTGCATTTGGGATTGAAGCAGAGCACCAAGTTCATACAGCCCAGGAATAAATGGGGAATCTCTCTACAGAGAGCAGGTGGATAATTGGTCTTTGCTCACATAAGCCTGGTCTGACTTTGCAATCCATCCAGATGTTTTTGAGTATGTGTGATACCCCAAGTGAGATCAGAACTCTGTGCATACTAAGGAACATTTCCTTCTCTGAAAGACACGTTATCTGAAGGGGCCCAAAAGACAAAGGGTAAGAGAAAAAAAGTATTATGGTAATATTTTCCCTATTTCAGAGATGAAACTGTTCAGGAACTGGCTTTAGCTGAGTTCTGTAAGGTTTTGCAGGGCTGAGTTCTGTATAATGACTCTGAGCCAGCACCTCAGGTCAGGAATGAAATCTCCCAGCCAACTTTAATTGCTGTTATTTTGTCAGGCTGCAGTCAAATTCTCTCCCAAAAAGAGCAATTTCCTAATTTCCAAACCTATATCCTCATTTTTATCTAGCTCCAGTAGAGATCCATCTTTTGAAGGATCCCTGACCTAAGTAGCTGCTGCTGACAGAGGCCATATCAAAGTAGGGTGTATCATGGATGATCTTATAAACATAAAAAACCCCCTTCCATCCATCCTTCCATCCATCCATCCTTCCTTCCATCCATCCAACAATCCAGCCATCCATCCATCCATCCATCCCTCCATCCATCCATCCCTCCACCCATCCATCCACTTTTATCTCTGCTTCTCAAATCTGGATGCAGATCAGCCATGCCTCCTGCTTATCAATTAAGGAAGAACAGATTCATGGCCTGATAAATTTAGCAAGTACCATGTAAGCTCTAATTGGTGGGCATGATCCACTTGCCTTGCATTAATTCCAAAAGGTTCTGCTGATCTTATCACACATTGTGTCCTCTTTGTGCTTTAATCATCCCCACCCCCATTGCATTGAAATTTTTTGCTGTGACAAGCCGAGTTCTGAAGCAAGCACGTCACTGCTTTCATTGACACTGAAAAATCCTGTCTTGTTAATAGTATAAACGGACCAGGGGCTTTGCCTTCCAGCTTAATTCAAGAGTGCTATCGGCATGAGTGGGTTATAAAAGCTCTTTTTCAGGATAAAAGACAGTTCCTCACGAGAAAAAAAAAAAAAGAGCTCAAACATCTTTATGACATCCCAGTGCAAAAAACAATTGAAAAGGATTGTCATAAAAGCAAGCATGTCAGTTGTGAACTTTACTGAATTGAGTCTAATGCAAAATTCATGCCGAGGTGTCACAAGTGAAAGGCAGTTTATTAATCCAACTTATCTGGAGCTGGTAGGCAGCAGTCATGGTAAATTAAGATCGTATGAATATTCCCTGGGCTCATTTGGGTTCCTATTCAGGACCCCTTTTGTGAGTGCAGCAGGGGCAAAGGGGTCTTTTGGACCCGAAGCAGCCTTCTCTTCCTCTCCCTCCGACACATCTTTTCATACTTGTCACACACTGGCTGCTTTGGGGCTAAGTGAAGCATGATGTCTTTGCTGTCTGACTGATCAGGATGCAACGCCCAGCTAACTGTGTCATGCTGCTTTATTCCAGTCGTGCATTAGAAAGCATTTTATTTCTCCATTACGTTTTGTGTGTTCCCAGGCTAACTTCCCCTACGGGGAAGAGGCTGCAGGGAGGATGGGGTTCTTAGACTCCTTTCTCACATGCTGTCCTGATTTTGCAATGTCTTATTTTCTTCACAGAGAATGGAAAACTGGCTTATAGCTGGTGTGTATGGAAGAATTGCTCCAGTGAATGTCTGTCTGCTGGGAAAGCAGCAAAGCACCTATAGAAAGAACATAGAGGGCTTGTTCAGCACAACAGCCTTTCAGAGGAAACCACAAACACCCTAAAGCAGCAGTGGCGTGGGACCAATGCCTTCCAAAAGGATGAGGGGAGGGAGGAATTAAAATAGTTTGAATTAAAAATGGAGCAGGCTTGCAAGCTGTCTCTATTGTCTCCTGGTGCTCTTGGATAGTACTCAAAGTAGAAAGTGATGAGACTGACGGGTCTAGCCAGGACAATGGGCCCCCCAGTGCTGGCAAATTACATCAAAACCCTTGGAACAGGGATGAAGACCACCTCCTTGGAGGTTTAGGCTAATGGCAGGGTTGGGATTTCCCCAGAACCATGTGGGAAGTAGGAGGGCTCTAAATGTGTCTGGCTGGGGGATACAAGGCCAAATTTAGCCTTACCAGAAGCCAGACCAATGCTTCTTATTTCTAACTGGGCTGACGCAGCTGGCTGAGGAGCTCAATCTGGCCAGGAGTGTCAGTAAGAGAGGAGATGAAGGCTGAGGTGTTGCTGGGAGGTGAAGGAGTTAGAGTGGATGTTTACTGGGGGGGTGGGTTACAGCAAGAGAGCCACAGCATAGATGTGGTTTACTGAGCTCTTGAGGGCTTGAAAAAACTTCTGCAAAGGGAAGAGTGCCTCAGCTTATTGAAACCGAAGTGGGGAAGAGCCCGAAAGAAAGAACAGGCCTCTGTAGCTGGTGCTCTGGTATGAGTGTTGCTGGAAGATGACCTGGATCTATTAAAAAGATGTTAAAGTTGATCCCTTTCTGTCATGTTTATGGATGTTACCCAGAGTGGCTTTTATCAGATGTGCATTTGGCTCAGCAGTGAAGGATAATTGCAGCTAAATAGTCTATGAAATGAGATCTACAAATGCTGTAGAGTGTGAGCTGGCCAAATTCTGTCCCCATTTACATCCATGAGGTGTCTCTGATATCTGTGATGGCAGAATTTGTTTGAGATGTTATGGAGGGTAGACAGGAACGCATTGCATGATTATGACAGTGACCTGCTTTGTGTCAGCTGTTCTGATGACTCATTTCATGATTGGGATGTCACTTAACTTTTCTGTGCTGTGATTTGCTCAGCTCTGCTTATTCACGTTGGCCTGTCTTACCTGAGGAAATTGCTCTAAGAATTCCTTGGGCACTGAGCATGGAGGGTTTTGCAGACCGCAGAGCACAGACAATTGCAGTTGGGAGCAAAAATGAGCAAATTGTACTTGAAATGTGCCACTAAATGATTTCTCTCACCTTTACTTGCTGAAGCCACTGAAGTGTGACAGCCAGTAGAAAAGAAAAATAATAGCAGGTTGGTCTTCCTTGGTCCCAGTCATGAAAAGATTTAGAATTTACTTCTCTTGAGTGTAAATCTAAAATATGAATGCTTTTTTTTTTTTTTTTTTTTTTTTTTTTTTTTTTTTTTTTTGGTGGAAGATTTTTCACGCACA
>VYXF01012755.1:310052-386713 GCA_013397295.1 Polioptila caerulea | reverse complement strand
TTTTTTTTTTTTTTTTCAGGATGAAGACTTTACACTCCAGATTAAGGATTGTCTTGAAACCAGTTGGCACAAGACCTTGAAACAGGCTGAACTCCAAGGAACAGCTGATGCGATGTGCCCACATTTTTTGGGAGATGGGTACCTTTATCCAAGAGGCGCACAACACCTTCACCTGCCCGAGCTGCGGGTTGTGTCTGTTGTGTGTTTGAGCCCTGCGCTCTGCAGAGCTGCGGACGGGGGGAAACACGCGCGGCCCCGCCTCTGAGATGGGCAGTTCTGCGGTCGGTGCTGGCGCTCGCACATCGCGCTGGCCCCGTGGCTGCCTCGGGCCGGCCGTGTCCCCGCTCCGTGGCTCAGTCCCCACAAGATGGCACTCGCCGCCAGCGCATCCCTGTGTCCGGGCCGGGCTCGGCTCCCGGGAGCACCGGGAGCGCGGGGACACCATCGCATCGCCCCCGCAGCTCGGAGGGACGCACAGGAGCGTGGAGCCCAGCCCTGCACAGGAACGCCCCAAAATCCCACCATACGCCCGAGAGCGTTGTCCAAATGCTGCTTGAGCTCTGTCAGGCTCGCTGCTGTGACCACTTCTCTGGGCAGCCTGTTCCAGGGCTCAGCACCCTCCGGGTGCAGAACCTTTTCCCAATATCCATCCTCAGCCTCCCCTGAGCCAGCTCCAGGGTTCCCTCGGGTCCTGCCGCGGGTCACACGGAGCAGAGCTCGGAGCTGCCCCTCCCGAGGAAGCTGCAGCCCGCGGTGAGCTCTGCCCTCACTCTCCTCTCCTCCAGTGCCCTCTGCTGCTTCCCCTCCAGACCCTCCACCATCTTCATTGCCCTCCTTTGACACTCCAAGAGCTTTAGTACCTCCTTATGCTGTGGCACCCAAAAGGAGCCAGGAGGATGGAAAGGCAGTACCAGTTTGCCATAGGGAGTGTCCTGAGCAGCTGCCTCATGTTTTCAGCACAGACATACCTCTAATATCTGCATTTTCCCCTGAAACAGACATGACACCAGGGCCTCTCTGTGGAGAAGGGCATTTCTCTCCCCTTCTCACTGTACATATTTTAGCTTCTAGGACAATCCTCCCAAATAAAGGGAACTGAAATAGGTATCTCTGCTCACTCCAGCTGTCAGACTGGCCCCTCCTGGCAAGGGTGCCCTGAACCACTGCAGTTACCTTAGACTGCAGTGCTCCTCACTCCTTTGGAAAGCCCTGATTGAGTTGAAGAACATTAAAGCATTTCTGAGATAGAGCATTTTAGATCTAGTAGTGCAGAAATTGTGATTTCAGCATTTCTCTGTAGACTGTGATTTGAGAATCACTTTCCAGTGGAGGAATTGGCCACATAAATAAGAAAAACACATGATAATTTAGGTGGCAAGCTTAATTACATGATTATTTTCATTCTCGTAAATGTGTATAACCTACAGTGGAATATTCAATAAAATTATAGCTTGGGCACTGAAGAGATTTCCTTATCACTAAAAATATGCTCTAACCGTTCTTAAAGAAAGGTTTAGTAAATTGCTTCTAAAGTACAGGAAATTGGCTTCGCTCCTTCTATGGAATATTTGTCTTAAGAAGCACATCACGGGCAACAGGGTCACTAAGGTCTGAAACACATGAACTCCTGCAGCAGCAATATTACCAAGCCCTCTAAGAGGACTTATGGGACTTAATTTTGCTACAGATTCTCTTGAGGATTATCAAGAAATTGATTTATGAGTTGAAATACCCATGATATTATACCTATAATTTGGTACTGCAACATGGGATTGCAGTCACTTGTGTTACTGCAAATCAGAGTCTCTGTTCTATCTCCAGTAGTTTTTTCAATGTCTACAACAGAATAGTCTGAAGAAGAGATAGAGACCAGGATAAATTTTGCTAGTTGTTCAGTGTAACAGGGTGAGATGTTTCAGGACATCAGTTCCAGAATGTAATAGCAGAAATATGTTATGAACTTGATATTTCTCTCATGACAATTGTGACTTTACAGATGTCTCATTGGTTGAAGTATTTTAAAATGTCGTCAGAGAATTCAGGCTACTTATAGCCAAAATGGAAGCATTCAAAAATTATTTACTCTTTGATGATGTATGTGTAAATAATTTGGTCTCTGAAAATGATTGTTTTCCATGAGTTGGGCTGCTTCTCCCCACATCATCCATATGTGCATCCATACACCTTTACCTTACTAAGCTGAATTGACGAGCCAACACCTGCTCAGATACAACAGCCAAAATAATTTCTAAGTCCTTTAACTGGTGTATTTTGTGCCACAATGCCTTTAGTCAGGCTGGAGGTGAAAGTGCCGTGGGGAAAACATATGTTTTTACCACAGAGGTGCAGGATAAGCAGAATTCTTGCATCCTTAGTTTCCTCCAGCAGCTTCCAGCACTAATTATACTCCCATGAAGAACTCAGAAAATCAGTCAGACTTCTTGTAGAAGAGCATCTGAGTTGGCATATCCCTCCCAGGTTATTAAATAAGAGCTACAGTCTATTGTCTTTGCCTCCTGTTTGAGTTGCAGAAAAGATGAGGTAGTGCCTGAATGCTTCCTACAGGAGATATTTAAAGAGTCAGAGAACTTTTCTCATTGTACTTTTCCTCTGCTTCCTTAATCGAACATCACATTCTAGTTAATGTGCAGTTTCCAAGGCAAACTCAGTTTTGATCAAGTTGTGCTAACTTTGAAAAGCTGACTGACTCCAGCTTAAAATGGATGCACTGAAAGGAGGATGAAAGGCCTTTTTTATCAGTGTTGAAGGAAGTAGTTCAAAAGCAGAGATGGTTTCTTTCTGAAGACAAAGAAGCTCTTTCTCACCCACCTCGTGCCATGAAAGAGATCCTTTGCAACTAACTGCCCATCAGAGAAGAATTTGATGAACTGGAGATGAAGTGACAGTGCATTGGGAATTTTATTACTATAGCTAGAGTAAAGGAAATTCATTGTAAGAGAATGCCCCCTCATGCCCCCCAAACGTCCTCTTGCTTCAGCCCTTTTTTGATTTGTGTTTTTCTTCCCCTCTTTGGCTGTCAGTCAGTGTTTTCCTTTATGGCTGGACAGAGTGAACTTCTGGTGTTCTCCTTTCCATCTCCTACTGTGAATAACCCTGGACAGGGATGGGGAGAAAGAGAGAAATATAGAGGCAGAAATTCTACCAGCTGTTGAGGCAACCAGGATTAGAGCCTTAATTTGGAGAAACAAAATTTTTACATGGGTGAGGCAATTATTGGTGGAATAGAGCTTTTTAGAAGGCAGAATCCCTGGTGAGTTGATTTCCATCAGTTCCTAAATGAATATTTAATTGTTGCCTATTAAGATGCTCGTTATCTATAAAGCAGACAAAGCCACTGTTGCTGGGTTTGCCAGCTGGTGAAATTGGTGACATGTTAGATTAGAGCAATGGACCATGACTGTGTTGGAGTGGTCTGGTAGATTATAAAAATTCAGCAGAACAGTTTGGCTTTGCTAACATCCACAAGATACAGATGCTTAAACCAATGAGACCATAAGAGACTGATTTAAATTCCTGCTCTTCCTGCCAGGGAAAAGATACCCTTCAAATTTACGAGCTTTTCCAGAATGTGCATTTAAGACAACTGAAGTTCTGAGGTCCCTCTCTAGGTTAGATTTCCCTTTCTACATTAAACTTAGGGAGATAACTTCATCTATCAACCAGTGTCTTACCTAGGAATTTTTTTTCCTAAATAGCTTTAAAAATGGGAAAACACAGACACACAAATAAACACAGCAGAGCACAAGAGCATGTGAAGTGTTCTCATACAAATTGTTAAAGGCAATATCACACTAAAGCTGGCAGAAATGTTACCTATATATGATTTGGTAATGAGGAAAATTAACCACTGGAATGAACTACCAAGGGAAGATATAGTTTCTTCACCTGAAAATCTCTTCAGTTCCCAGACCAGATGCCTGGGCAGCTTTGACAGGCAAAAATTCTTATACTCAACAGAAATAACAGGGTTGAATCCAATGGTCTGCAGTCTACAGGAGTTTAGACAGTGATAATATGTGTTTTCAGTTAAGGCTCTGAGGATCTTCCTCTTTCCTGGTTTTTTATCTGACATAGATCAAATGGCACCCAAAAACCCATTTAAAAGGAGCACACGTGACCTTGAACAACCAGGTGCAAGGGTTATTGGGATCAGAGCAAAGAGCACGTTCAACCCTTATTTTGGGTGCTGGTCTTGGTCTGAAGGGCAGCAGGCTCTGAAATACAGATAACAGAGCCCAATAGCAAAGGCAGGAAGGAGTAGGTACAACATCCTTCCACTGTTCTTTTTAGCTAGAGGCAATGCAAGCAAAATCATCTCCTGCTACTTGATCTGAATTTGCATAATATCAGATTGTATCCATTTACCAGCTTGATATACTTCACCCCTCCAATACATTTATTTAATGTATTTAATTCCTTTTGATGCATGAACAGTGAAAAAGCATCCTGATATGAGTTCTGAGTGCCATGTCAATTATTTAAAATTACACCCAGGCTGCACTGTAATCGGCTTATCCCACCTTTCAGCAACAGCTTGTTATTAAAGATAACCATCACTTTGCTTCTCTTCAGTCCCCCTTCCTGCTCTTTAAAGAGCTGAGGAAGTCCAGGTGCTGGGTATAGTGCCTGAGGCATTCATAGCCCTGGCAATTTTTTACCAAAACCAGGAGGGTCCAAAGGGATTCAGGATTTCCATGAGGAAGGGTCCTGAATATCCCATTCCTTTTTACAGGACTGAAGGATGACAACTATCTGTGTCAGAGCCAACTCTAGCTTCCCGAGTTACCATGGGAAGGAAAGTGTATTGTATTAATTGTGAACATTAGAAACTGAATCTGTACCTCCTATAAGTGTTCTCCTTCACCTCAGACAGGCCTGCTCACATGTGTAGTCGGTGAGGGAGTGGCTCACAGGGTGGAAAGCAGCAACCAGTGGGAGAATGCTTCTTCCTCCAGTTCCTGTCCATGTTGTGGCCGTGCTCTGCAGGCTTTGGGAGCCTTCCAGTGGCTTATTTGTTCCTGTGTATCAGCCAGCTGAAGCATCTTACCATCCCCTTGAAATCCTGCCCACACCACCCCTCCCACACACCCCCTTTGATTCCAGCTGCAGATGGGAACGAGAGAGGAAAAGGGCAAAATCGTGGTGGTGAGGAGGTGGAGATCAGAGACACAGATGAAACAAAAGGTCTAATTATGTGTGCCCTCTGCTCTGGAGCTGCAGCCTGGGTTTTGTGATGCACATGGCTGTACAATGGCTTCCAAGTTTATAAAAGGAGAATATGCTCTCCCAGCCAGTGCTGGGGAAGAACTCTTGCCATCCCCTAACCTGATAAGATGGTTAATGGCAGCATCTGCTACACTCACACACTTTTACTTATTAATTAAAAATACATAGACTTCAATTTGAAGTTAAAGTGACACATTTAATAGTATCTTTCAGAGCTTGTTAATGCTCAATGAGGACTTGATAGTCACAATAAGTTTGCATAATAAAAATTTTGGTCCTGATGTTAAAGTACTACATATTATGCAACATGCATACAGATGAGGAAAAGAGGAAACCTCTGAATAATCTGTTCCTCTGTCTTCCTAGAGCAGCAGCAGAGGCGTTAGTCGGGGGCACTTCATCTCCAATTTGTGTAAAGGCAGGAGCAGCATTTATTTCTGCCACAGGGTTATATGTGCACCCAAGTATCTGCATAACTTGATAGAAATGGCAAAAGTGTAGGGAAGATGAGAGCCTGAATGTTCAACTGTTCCTCAGGATGTGCTTTCATTGTATCTCTGAAAAATCTTACATGAACTGCAAAAGCAAAAGGGGGCTTCTGAGGATTGGATTGCAAAAATGGATTCCAGGGTTTGTGTGAATTTGGAAAGTTAGTTCTGATTTAGGCAGATTTAGGAATTGCAGTAAATTTTCAGTAGGATAAACTTAAAGTTAGTAATGTCTTCTCTTACCCCAAAATTACGTTTCTACACATTTGCTATTCATAGCCAATGCACAACATGATGGGAAGACAAAAATATGTAGCCTAAAGTAATGATAATTTTAAATGTTAAGGGAACCAAAATAATTTTAAACTTTTTTTTTCTTTTTTTCACCCTATTCCTATATTTATGTGCTTGTGTCAGCTCAGGCACTCAAGAAACCTGTTTCAGTTTCTGTTTCATGTCACTTTTGGTATTTGCTCCTCATTGCTTTTGGCAATTGATTCTCCAAACTGGATCTGAATTTTCTTCTATAGGCATTATGTTTATCTGATTCCTTATATTAAAAGTTACAGCAGAATTTGTAAAGTGGGAGCCTTGATATTTTTAATAACGTGTCACTAGCTATTAAACTTTCAGAAAATCTAGGAAGTTTTCATGCTTTTTTTGGGTAATGTGTTTTAAAACACTAAGTGAGAGTTCTCCCTTTACAAAGAGCAAATAACATTTTGTATTAGTGGAAAATCCTCCAAAGCTTTTGTCTTTCCCATATATTTAATAAATCTTAAACAAAATATAATCCCTGTAGGATATTTCATGGCTTATTTTCACACTAAATACTGTTTTATTTTAACTAAATGCTTTTGTGTCATTGCATGCTACTAAAAATAAAGTCATAAAAAGCAATTGTGCTACATAGTACAGGCTCCTTTGTTCTCAGTGCTGCAAGGTTTGATGTCTGCACTAAAGATGAATTCACCATGCTCAGAAAAGAAAAAAAAAAAGTTCTCACTTTAGGAAAAAAGATGCATTTCAAAAAGGCTTGTGTTGACCTCAACTTTGAAGAACAGGGCAGCTTTCCATCCATTCTCCTGTCCAAGGCCAAATTTCTCCTCTCTGATTGAGCCTGTGCTGCAGATTTCACCTAGAAGGGTTATTTTTCCATGTGGGGCTCCCTGAGGGATGTCTGCTGACAGCCTCCCCGAGCAGGCCCACCCAAGGTCTGTGGTTCCCCTGCTGGTGCTGGAGGACGTCGGCTGTGGGAGCATCCTTGTGCTGATGGAGCTCCACCCCCACGTAGTGGCTGGAGCCTTTTGTGGCTGTGACCCCCCCCATTCCAGCCCAGCTCTAGGAAGGAAGATCCATCACTAAGGAATCTTCAAGGGAGAACCAACGCTAAAGAATCATTTTCTCTGTTGTGTCTGAGCTGCACCATTTCCACGGGGGAAAGCTGAGGAATACATTGATCAGCAGCTTGGTTTTCCATAGTGTAAACCAGACCCAAACCCTACCTGGAACCTATTCAAGCAGGTATTTTTGTAGTACCCCTGTGCTTGCACACACGAGGCAGCCTCACCTGACTCTAGAAATGAGCTTCCAAGCAGTGAGCAGAGCTCTGTTCCACCCTGAGCAAAGTGATGCCTTGGAGGCATCACGGTATGAACATGGGGGAACTGGCAATGCTTCACTGTCATCCAGATCACTGCCTGCAAATTTATGCTCTCGTGTTTGCTGGATGGAAAAACTATGTCAGAGTTCCCCCAGTAGTTGCTGGCCAGCAATGCAGGGCAGGCTCAGACACACCTGCCCTGCAAAGGTTAACAAGATGCTGACTTGTACTGAGGTGATGGGGCTGAATCACTTCCCTGACTTACCAGCACCCCTGGACTTTTTATCCTCTCATACAATTATAAGATTTTATCTCAGGGTACTACAGGGTAGGGTGTTTTTTGTGTTGCTGAAGGTTTTGAATTTCTGAGTGAATGAGTAGAGATGGCAGGATAAACCTGAGATCAGGATACCTGATCCTAAGGTATCAGGGGTTACAGAAAGGGAGGTCTGAGGGAGCTCCATGGGGACAGAGGTGTGCCTGAGGGGCTGTGTGGGCATTGGTTGGGTATTTTAGGAGTGCAAAGTCAGAGAGATGAGCTTTACATTCAGTCTTAAGTGACATAAGGCTAGGTAGCATCATTTCTTCATAGACAGCTCACAGGAATGAAGGAACAAGGTCTTCACCAGTCAGTGATCTGCAGCAGGGCCTCCCCACCTCCACAAGCAAATCAGCCTATTCACAGCCTCCAAGAATGCTTTCTTTGGGCGGAAGCAGCAGGAGGGTTGCTCTGAGAAAACAGCCCACATTTTAGGTACAGATAGAATAGGTTTGAGCTCAAAAAATTGCAGTTTCATTCAGATTGCTGGGGGCATAGTCAGACTGAGGTCTGGCTGCCTTTGAGGCAGCTGAGAAGTTCATCTCACAGACCGGCTGCTCCCTGGAAGTTTGACACAGGGGATGAGAGAGAGCCTGCCTGAAAACACAGGAATATGTCAGGAAAACACAATTTGGGGCAAAGTGAAGAAAGAGGGAAAACCACTACATACAGATCATCATGCAGCAAACTCAGTAGGATACAGCTGGAAGGAGATCCTTTAAGCAAATAAGAATAGGATGATAGGAGAGCTGTCTCTGCTGAAGAGATTGGGAACATTTAATTGATGAAGCCACTGAGGTGAGGGAAGAAAGGAGAGGAAAGCTGGTACTTGGATTTCTTCATTCCAGGTCAATAATCTGAGACTAAATATCCCCTTGCACCTTGTACACCAGGAGCTCTCCAGCATGTCAAAATGGAAATTTAAGGATATTAAACTCAGCTCCTAGTGCAATTACTATGCAGATGGTGGAAAATAAGTGTTGGCAGATTTAGTGTGGGTGCTTGGTGAAGCTTGTGTCTATTGAAGAGGGAATGGGCAAACACTAAAGAGGAAATTTCAATTTCTTCACAGCTCTGGAAGACCTGAGATAATCAAAATATCTGTAGGGACTGTTTAGATGCTTCTTTCAGGAAAAAAATCTGTAAACTGCTAGTTCCTGTGTGTTTTGCTGTCATGTACAGGTTATCTGCAAAGGGCAGGATGTGGGCTGGGGAGGTACTTGTTGATTTAGAGTGTGATGTGGAAAGCAGAGGCTGTGCCAGCCCTGGGTCAGCCCAGCACCCAGCTCTGACCCACAGCACCAATGCTCCAGAGCTCTGATGCCCCATCATGGCTGATGCCACCTCAGTCCCCTTGTCTGGGGATTGTCTTGTGTCATCTGCTGGCACTCCTCAGTCCCAGACTCCTCTTGACCTGCCCTGTTGTTCTGCCGTGCCAGAATTGTTGCTGACGGTCAGATTGAGCTGAACCTCTTGTGTATCTCTCATCAGGCAAAATCAGCTTTTAGATCCCAGGTTTGAGTCCAGATATCCAGGACATTACACAAACTCTTGCCTTTCTCCCACTACTGCATCACAGTCTCAGCTGAGTTTTCCTGTGTGTTCTCTTTTCCATTTCTCATTTCTCTGGAGAAAAGGTTGCAAAGCTGCCCCTTGGGTGGAGATTCACCAAGGGCTGATTTTCTTTGTGTTTCTACTGACTTCCAGTCCAATGCAGGCATTATTGGTAGGCAGCCTGACAACCTGAGCTGCTCCCTGCTTGAGCCATGTAACAAATGAATAAATACTGTCTGAGGTACAACATTTTCTGATGCTGATTAACCTGAGCAGAAAAGATGGATGCCAGCTCCTGCAAGCTGTGCTATCAGGGAGAGCAGTGCTGGATGAATTTTGTGACGTGGTTTAGAACCAGACCTTGGTAGCTAAGTGGGTAACAGCACCATCTACCATTTAAGCACTTTATATCCCTGTGCAGCAAAGTCACTCCAGAAGTACGCGGGAGGTGCTCAATGGCCATGCTGTGTAGAAAATCCATTAAAGCCCAATCAAGCTCAAGTTTGCAATCCAAGCTTGGTGGCAGCATAAAAAAAAAAAAAANAGAATCCCTATATAGAACTTATGATTCAAGGGCAATCTTGTAGAAAATGCAAAAATCTTGTATAGCTCTCTAAAAAAAAAAAAAACAAACAAAAAAAAACAACACTTGAAGTGGAGAAATAAATCTCTGCTTAATCTCTCAAAGAAAACCATGGTGGCAACTCAATGCAGGCATGATACAGTGCAGCAGGGTTCCTCTGACAGTGCAGAGAGGGCTCTGCAGGAAGGACCCACACCCAGACTATTTAAAATACACTTGGGTGCTGTGTACCATGTGCCCAGGTGCTCTGCAGTCCTGAGGGAAACTGAGAGGGAGACAAATCTTGAGAAAAGGACTCTCCTTGCACTGATCAGAGGTGGAACTGCTTAAAGGACCCCAGTTTGGCAGGATTCAAGAACCCCAAAAGGAAAGGGAAAGGTGCCAGAGTGGAAAAGAGGGCATGAGTGACAGCATTGGGGAGCCATGGCCAGCAGCTGCACTGCCAATAGGATGGGCAGGGGTGGGACAATCTCACCCCACACACACATTGTTATATCACTGCTGTCTCAAGAAAGGTCACCTCAGGGGTAAGAAAGGGTTGTAGCACCCATCCATCGCTCAGTGATGACTTTATAGACCAGTCAGTACGTACAGACCAGCAGGGCCTCTTGTAAACACAATTGTTCCTCAACATTGACTTCTTTTTTTTGCCTTGGAGACAATATTCAGACTTTTATATGGCTGTGCTGGAACTAATGAAAGCAGCCTGGTCAAGCTGCCAGAGTGAATCAGTGAAATAATGTTGCAGCAATATGCTAGGCCACAGTCTATTCTTTTCCTAAAACTTTAAATTGGTTGAGATCCAATTTTGTCTCTCATTTTTACACTCAGTGGGGGAATTTCCTGGCAGTGCTTCAGTCTGGAGATTTTGCTTCCTGTGTATCATACTCCTTCCAATCATAAAGCTGGAGGGGGGTCAAGCTGAGCAATAGTCCCTTGGTGTGTGAAGGGATGCACAAACTGTTTCTCATTAGAGGAGAGCCAGAGTTTGGAACCTCAGTTCTGAACACCTCAGAGTTCTGAAAATTAACCTTTCCCCAGGGTTCTGGTCCAAACCTAGACTGGACTAGCTCAGCTTGTGAAGCTTTGGATATAGAGGAATACAGTGCTTAATTTAGCTGTGATGCTGTAAAACCACCTCCATCATTTTGCTCTGGATTTGTTGTACAGGCCATGGATTGACCTCGAACTCATAGCAGGAGTGATGGCAGCAGATCTTTTCCTTGACTAGAACAGGGTGAAAATATGGCTTGCTTTCAAAATGCAGCTTGCTTTTGAATTGTTACAATTGGGTAGGAAAAGTTGGTAAAAATTTGGTAAGCAAACATGCAATACACATTTCTTCAATATTTATCCACAGTGTATCTAAAAAAAGCACCATTACACCAAGTCCACAAACCACCTGGCACCTTTTAAATTGATTTGACTGATCAAAACCATTAAAGTTCTGTCCTGCCTACAAACATCTATAAGATTGCCACTATCTCCAGCAAATAAGTAAAGCAGAAGCAACAGGGATCCTCCTTGCTGGCAAGTCCTGATAGAAGAAGAAAAGGAAAAAAAAAAAAAAAGAATGTGCTTTAACTACTTTGAAGGAATGTTTAAATTCTGTTAAGTAAAAAGATTTGGAAACTGAGTGAAAAAATCAGAGGATGACGATCCCCAAGGATTAAAGATGATGGATTTGACTTGAGTCTAGAAAAACATGTTAGATTAACATTTCGTTGGCTGTTGGATCTTAAAAAATGAAAAATATCTTTTTACTTTTAACATTTGTCTTCCCTTTAAAGTTTTGAAATAACCCAAAGGAATGCAAGAATGAAAGCCTATATATACCAAGCTGATAAAAGAAATATTTTAGTTAATAACTAGATTTATTATTTGCTTGGACTCGGGCTTCTCTATTCAAAAAAGCAAAGAGAGAGCTCAGGGTTGGCATACTTCTCCTACACGCAGTGCTGAAATAAAGTGTTTTAAATTTGTATCTGGAGCTGCCTCTCATGGATGTGTTTGCTATCTGGCAGCATGTTTATGGGGTTTATGACTCAGCTCTGTGAAATTTCCTTCAGAAGGGAACAAAAAGGCCTGGGCATGGCTTTGACCTGCAGAAAATGCCTGTGGTGTCACCCTGTCACTGGATGGACATAGACTGGCATTTCCTGTCCAGGCAGAAATTTCTCCTATTTGCCTTCATTATTTGTCCTGGGATGCCAGAAATCCTTCGGTGTGCTTGGATTTCTCTTCTTTTGGCTAAATGGGGAAAGCTGTATACGTAGGCCTACCCCTAATTTGAAGGTTATATAGGATCAGCAAGCAAACCAGGGGAATAGAGGTGCAAGAACGGTTTGGAGCAGGTCGTGCTGGGGCACTTCTGCTGTCCTACATGAAGTTTGGGAGTTGTATTTCTGCCTAGACCTAATCTGGTCCCATGGACCAAAAGTCTCTATTGCACATGGGATCCAAATCTGACTAGAGGACCAGACATCAACTTGGTCATTATGTCTTGTGTCTACTTCAGGGTTTGGAGCACATTTGCTGAACATTTTGGTTGGAGATTCTGGTTTAATTTTCTTCAAAAGGATTCTAGTTCATGGGCATCAAAACAGCTCTGTAAACGGAGCCAATGCATGGTAAATTGATGGCTGGGAGATTCACTTCAAAATCCCACTCCTGTTCTGAAGCAAAATGCTAATGTAGAGGCAGCCTTATGTGATGTGTGGAAACAATTCATTTGGTCCTTCCAAATGTAACTTGATTTGTTTTTCTGTGTCTGAAAATATTTCCCACAGATGAGATTTCTTTCTCCTAAGGAGCTCTGTCAAACCATGAGGCTGAGAGCAGGAGTTGAGGGGGGGAGTTATTTCAGCATCCTGGGAAGCAGGAGCAGAGCAGAGGCAGTGGGTGAGATTTAGCAGCACTTTGTAATGGATGCCTCATCCTTCTCTGAGGCTGTCTCTCCTGTGCTGTTGCATTAGTGGCGATTCCTGTGCCTTCTCTGTGGGTAAGATTGGCCGACAAGCTGGGTCTGAAGAAGGCAGCTTGATTTTCTCCCTGTCTCCTTTAGCTGGATGTTGTGCTCCTCCCTGTGATTGTCTGTTTTCATAAGACTATCTGAGCCTGTTTGAATCCTTACAAACTGTTTGACTTGTTGACTTGCTGCAATAGCTAATTCCACAGGGTGTCTGCAGCGTGCTAAAATACAAAATAACAGCCTTCTTCTCGTGACTTCCAAATTATGTGCCTTTTTAGTTTAACAAAAAAATCTTCATCACTCTTGGAGGAGGGGAGAAGAGGAGCATTAGGTCAGGATTCACCACAGAGTTAATTTTCTTTCTTAACTGCCAAGCTCTCAGTTTACAAGATTTAAATTCTTTAAAATTAAAGATAAAGCACCTTGTTACTGCAATGATAGCAGGTTCATGTTTTTATATGTGTCCTTTCTAGGTTAAAGTCACTGCCAGCCTTTGTGATCTCTTCACAAATAGAAGCTTCTGTTCCCAAAGGAACTGCCACAAAAATCTGGCTGCAATCTGTCCACATGCTGCAGGGCCTGTGTGTCTGGAGATGCACCCAGTGCATGGTACACCCAGAAAACATCTCCCATTTCTCTGTTGCTCTTCCTGCCCCCTGGACTCATACCCAGAATTCGTTTGGTTACCTCTGGTGACTCCTGTGCCTGTCCTAGGGAGAGATGGGAGGTGACTCCTGGCTGCTGAAATCTGTGTTTGAGTGAAGGGAGGGCAGTACAGAGGTCAAAGCTCTGAGGGCTGGGCACACGATGGTCACCAGCCCCAGGAGGGTCCCCATGAGTGGTACTGCCAAAGGCTTCCCTGGCCATCCCTGACTGTCTGGGAGGGGCTCCTTTGTCCCTGTCTGGGGCGAAATCCCTGAAATAATTCCAGTAAATACAGTACCTGTGCCCATGGCCCGAAGGGTTTTGTGCAATTAATGAGCTTTCCTGTGAACAAGGAGGAAATTGCTTTTCTGATCTATTTTGTTAAACAGCTCCTTGCGAAAGAGATTCTCTCTTTGCGCAGTGTTAAGTGACTAATTTTGGTGCTGTAAGATACAATAAAAATTGAAGGTTCACAGTATAGGTTATCTCTGGAAAGAAATTTAAATATTCACAGGAATATTCACTGTGGCATTCAGAGCTGGTTTGTTAGCATCAATTTTGTGTCCAAGATCTCTGAGAAGGACAGACAGAAAAAGCAAGAGAGAGAACTGCAGTCTCTTTAAAACAGTGAATTGTGTTCTGGTCTGGATTGTGAACTGGTTTGTGGGAAATATCTCATGGCTAGTGTTCTGTGCTGCCTGAAGCAGAGGCATCCTAGCACCCACATATGTCTGTGCATGTATCCAGCACAGCACTGGGGTTCCCAGCACCATATGCCTGCCTTGGCCAGGAATAGTCATCTTTAAAAAGCAGTCATTAATTTGGGAATCGCACTGAAGCAGATATGCTGCCTCTCATTTCACAAGCAGTGTACAGCACAGGCAAGCCCTGATATTCCAGTCATTGAATCAGATAAGGATTAGGGTTCTTGTGGCACCAAAACCCTTCAAAAGGGATTGTTTTTTTTTCTCCAGCATGGAATAAGAATGGCTTTGTAGTTCTGGAAATTTTTCTGCAGGATTGGAAAGATTTTTCCTGTGCCTGTTGTTTGTGGTCTTGCATTTCACACTGCTATTACAACATTGCACCGATGCTGAATTGAAGTCTTTTTTTTGATGCAGCAAAACATAACAGTATCAGTGGTGGTTTTATCCTGGGCAGGCTCCAAGTCCTGGGCCCTGCTTTCAGCACTGAAACTGAGTAATGTGTGAAAAGCAGGAGGATGATGGGATCTTGTTGGCACTTTTGGGAGGTGTGGTGTGTGAAAAGCTGTGTTTACATAAGCCCTTGCTGTAGTCCTTAACTCCTGTGGGGAGAGACAGTGTTGTTTAATGTGCTTTGTGAATCCTCTGTTCCTAGAAAGGGACGTCTGAATCCGGCTTGTGTCACAAAGCAGTTTATAAACAAAGAATCGTAGAATTTGGGTTGGAAGGGATTTTCAAGATCATCTAGTCCAAACCCCCTGCTGTGGTTCAAGGCCAGGCTGGATGGGACTTGGAGGAATCTGGTCTCATTGAAGGTATCCTGGCCCATGGCAGGGGACTGGAAGTAAATCATCTTTCAGGTCCCTTCCAACCCAAACCATTCTCTGATTCTATGATTCTTAGTGCAGGGACACCTTCCACTATCCCAGGTTGCTCAAAGCCCCATCCAAGCCTGGTCTTGAACACTTCCAGGGATGGGGCAGCCACAGCTTCTCTGGGCAACCTGTTCCAGTGCCTCACTACCCTCACAGGGAAGAATTTCTTTCTAATATCTAACCTACACCTGTGCTCAGAAACTGCATTTATGTGATTCCTGTCAGCAGCTATGTGGGAAGCAGTCCCCAGGACTGTTTTGCCAGAGGTCTGCTGAAAGGTTTGGAGCCAGGTCTTGTACCTGTATTTCAGGTATGGTCTGGGACTGCCACATGCATTTCTACAGAAAAAAAAATGCCCAGACTTAAGTAAACAAGGTGGAAATTTGCTTTTCCTTAAACCACAAAGTCCCCATCGTTCAATCTTTCCTTGTCATGGAAAAGTTTGCCACAAGGTTTTCATGAGCTGAGAGAATTGGGACCAATTCAGTCACTTCTTCACACCAGAAGGGCTGTGTCATTATTAATCTCAACAGCACAGATCTCTCTCAGAGAGAGATCTGCACAGCATGAAAAAAAATCTTTATTTTTGACTAGCCTTTCCTATTTTTATAAGTTTCTTTGTTGGATCAAAAATCCTGGGAAAAAGGTATGGTTGTTTGAGGTCTGTGTGGCACTCCAGGTTTCCATAGGTCTGTTCTAGTGGGGCTTCCTTGTGTTCTAGATATTTCTTGAGGTTCTCCTATACTCACTCATTAATTATGGAGGTTTTTTACTCCAAGGAGTTTGAAAAATATGTAAATTACAATGTTCTGATAACCTGTATTCTGTTAAGAAAGAAAGAATAAATTTATATCCTTTTACAAGCTGGGTTGCTTGAGAATGCTTTTAAAATGACACAAACCCCTAAAGTGTTTCTTTAATGTGTTTTAAACTGTGAGCAACATGAAATTGTTGGAAAATTAATATCTCCAAAATCAGTCACTTAGAAGCATCACCTGTAGTTAAGTAAAAGGTTATTATATGTCAAGTTAAAGAGATTTTGGAATAAAGACTTTATATGTGGTAGAAGAAAAATTGTTTTTTAGTTCTTTTACTCTGCAATACTGGTTATCTGTATGTTGTGTGCTATGTATTCATTCTTTGTGTGCTGTCTCTTCTCCCCACAAAGTTAGAAGATTTGGCATTAGGCATCAAGTTCAGAAGTGACACACAAAATTACTAATGCATTACAGAATTCCCCTTTAATCTTGTTGTGAGAATGTCCCTTTCTGTCCCTCTCCAACCTCTTGTGGAGCCAACCTGGTGTTAATCTCACTTTCACTCATGGCAGAACTTGCCAGAAATGCATCTGTATGTCATTAACTCAACATTACACGTGCCTTTAGCTACTACTAAAACTTGGTTGGGATGTGTGCACCAATGCATTGCACCAAAATTACAGTCTGTGTCATGTCATGTAAAGCTGATGAACTGAGGTATAATGGCCTCTCCTGTTTGCTAGCTGGATGATGTAATTGTCCTATTTGCCCTAATAATTGATCAGACAGTGGAATGCACATTTTAGCTGCTTAAAAATGTTGGCCATCAGCACTGTTTGGTGTACTTGATTGTCATAACTCATTACCCTGGATACTTGAGGTAGATGAGATCACATGGCACAAGCTGGTTCCTACACTGGATGGACCCAACTCCTCATACCAGATCTCTTGACTGAATAATGGCAAGGGATGACATGATGACCCATCTAATGGTCTCCTTGATAATATTATTCTCTGCTACATTCCTGTTGTAATTGCTTACTGGAATATTCATGCAGAAGTGGCACTGCTGCAGTCAAAACAACTCCATTGTCAGGGTCAGACCTGGTATTTATAGATTGTTTTGTCTGAAGGAGCACAAGGTGACACAGGAATTCAGCTGTATATATGCTATAGTGCATCATATGATAATCAACACACGTTTCATGTGGCACGACAAGCATGAGAACTCAATTGAGGATGATGAATGGACGGCCCAGAATCTGTGGAATTTTTGGAAGCCCACCCAAGGCTGGAGAGATGTGCTACTCAACATTTGGAAACATTTGACCCTGCTGGTGTTTTGTGTTTCTGCGTTCCACATTTGTGTGGGGAAGAATCTTGGGAATGACGAAGGCGATGGAGAGACGGCGATCGCATCTCTTGGAAGGTTTAGCTCTGGGCAAAGGCCAGCTGGACGGAGGTCAGCAAGACCAGGCCTTATCTATACTTAAAACATGCATTGGTTTTAAATGTCCCCCCAGCTGATTTAACTCTTTAGCTTGGCAGGCATCAGCTGAACTATGCGGTGCTGGCAAATATCCAGTGCCTCTGTACTTAATTGGGATTGAGTCAAAGCTACTGAAGATGGTAGGAAATATTCTATGGACTTCAAGAGATAATGCATCAAGTTTTCAAGGGTGCACTCAGTGATTTTCCTCTTTCTTGGGCAGCCCTGGTGGAGGAAACGTTCCAGGTTTAGGAGTGGGACATTGAGATGGGGTTATGGTGTGTGGGAGTGAGATCAATCCTCTTCTGCCATTGTCACACATGGTCTGTGGAGAAGAGACTAACCCAGAGATGTGCCCAGCTCACATTTATGGCTCCTCCTCTGACTGTAAGCTACAGAGGCGCAGTGCACATTTACAGAGAGAAAAGGCTGTCTTTCCATGTTTTGTGCAGCACCTCAGATTTATGAAGCAGTCAGGCAGCATGAGCATTGCCTGCTTCTGGGTGAGACATTGGGGATCTTCCACAGCAGGGTTATTCCCTTCTAGTCAGGGACGAGGGAGCAATCTCAGCCATAGCTCGGTAACTCTTGTGCAGTACCTGATTTTAAGTAGCTGCTGAGATTCCTCCTTTCTGCAAAGCTGAGAAGATATAATCCATGAAAGAAGAGGAGGGCTTAAATAAAATATATGTATATATATGACTGTATTTATATGTATTTATATTCATACAGTGAAAGAGAGGAGGGGAGGGAGAGGGCAGAGCAAAGGAACACGTGAATACCAGGAGCGCTTCAAGATGAAAGGTGCTATAGAAATATATTATCACCATTACTTTTATCAATAGTACAATATTGCCAGCTCACTTACTTCATTATAGTCCCATTGCAACATTGATGTTGTTACCTTGCCTACTTTAAAATAGATTGGAGTTTAGTTTCATCTTTTGCTAGGTAAGAAACCGCTCTGAGAGCTCTAGCTAATGTGCTTCAGAGTGACAGAACAACTATGTTTTATGAAGCCAAATAAAAGTTTGCTTCATCAACTACTGCAGGGTATAAACAACCGTCAGCCATCTTGGAGAGTAGACATCCTTTTATTTAATTGCAAATTAAAAAACATAAACCACCTTAAACACAGAGCTACTGTCACATCAAATCAATACAATAATTGTGCTCAAGCTGTTGGAAGGCACACGATGCTCAGCTTCTTGCATACTAAAAATATATCAATCACCAGAGCAATAAGCAAGTCTTACAATATATGAGCAGATGATGGTATATTAGCAAGTTTTGTATTGTATCACTGCTTTTCCCCATTTCCATTGAGTACAAAAGGGAAACTTTGTGATCTGAAAGTTGTTAGCAATTCCTTTTGTGCTGGTGAATTCCTGTTAATAAGAAAATCCCCCATAAAAGGCAAGAGTCTCAGGTCATAGGCAACTTGCAGAGCCAGACTTGGCTGCCTGAGTGTGAGCTGTTCTTTATTGGTTTTAGGCTGATGAATGTGAGGATTTAAATTTTTTTTTTCATTAAATATAGTAATGAAGAAAGGTCTTGGAGACAGAGATCACTGACCTGCCTGAATGGTTATCTGCTAGCTTGAAAAAAAAAGGTCTTAAAACAAATTCCCAGACTTTTGCACTAATTTCCTGAGTAATCTAAGGTTTGGTGGTCTTGACTTCATCAAGGTTTGGTCTTCACTTACATACTGAACGTGTCTCATTGCATGGAGGGAGAGATGCTCCTCAGGCAGGAGGCACAGCTCCAGGGATCACTTTGCTGGAGTGCTGAGGGATGCCCTTACAGTGATGCAGAACAATGGAAGCAAAGATGCCGGATGCTCCAGGGTTCACAGGTCATGGATGCCTCTGAAAAAGAGAGAAAATTTCTGCCTTTCCTGTGACCACTCCCAGACATCTCTCAGCTCTCTTCTTTGGAAACTGTAAATAAACCTCGTACTGAGGAGGCTGGGAAAAGGCTAAAAAGCTCCTGTTAACGCTGGGAGCCACCAGCTTTCACAGCGGTGCTGCTCTCTTATCACTACTCCAGAGACTGACTTTGATCCACAGCTTTTTTTTTCATGCTGCATGTAAACAAAGCTTTGCAAGTGCTTAGCATTTGCAGGTCTCATCTGCAGGTTGTTCCTCCCTTTGTCTTGCCCTCTCTTCTCAGCCTCTTGCCCTCCCACCTGCTGATCTCTTCAACCCTGGAGTGGTCCCAACAAGTGCGTTGGGTGCATCTTGCTGCTACATGGAGTGACCTGCAGGTTGGAGAGCAGTGGAGATTTTTGACTTGCTCTTTGCCCACATTTCTCAACACAGCTTTTGCTCTGAGCTCCAACTTACAGTCACCAGGCTGGAGAGAGCCAAGGGATCTGTCTCAGAAGAGCAGCTCCACCTCCCTCCCTGCCAGCCTCTGCAGATAGGGAATTTGAAACTCATATAAAGGGTAATAAAAGGGAGATTATTGATGTGGAGCTGGAGAAAAGCCCGAAGGAAGTTATTGTACCAGATGGATGTCAGTTCTTTCCTAGTATTAACTATTGCTACCTTTCTCTTTGCATCGGTACTTTATTGCCCTGATCTGAGAAAGACAAAATATCTCACCCTGATTTTAGTGAGTCCTTGCTGCTGTGCATTTCCCGTCCACAAAGCTTCCAAGTACTTTACAAAGATGGCTGCAAACAGCTCCTGAAAAACTGAGGCTCCCAGACATCTCTCAGTTCCCCTGAAAGCCAAGGCAACACCAGGTGAAGAGCCCAGGTTTTCGGCAGCTCCCATGTGTGCTGCTGCCTGTGCCCCTGTCGCCTCACTGGTTCTACCGCCCTTTCACTTTCTGTTTGAAGGTTGCACCAGGGCTTCCAACTGTGGGAACTGCCATGGCACTGCTCTAAAAAAAGCAAAAAATACCAACCTGAAAACAGAGATTTATGGGGAGAGGATAAAAGTATTAGTGAGGAACCAAGATGGCTGAAGGATGAGCCTCAGAAGTATTTGGCAGCCAGGCCTGTGTTCTCATCTTTAGCCTGTTACCCTACTCACGTTTCTGGGGCTGTAGAGTGATAGAGCCAGTTTATCCAGATGATACTGGAGAGGTGATAAAAAGGAGTCACCAATTAGCTCCAGCTGCAAGTGCTGTGTCATGGGAAGCATTCAGCCCTGCAGGGAGTTATTTGCCTGAGAAAATACAGTGAGAGGTCAAGCGCTGGCACTTCTGCCAGGCTCACACAATGTCTGTGTCAGAGCCCTCTCTCCAAGGCACTAAACTGGAGTCTCATCTACCCTGCCAGTTCCTGAAGATGAGCTGAGAGGACTTGTCCTCACAGCGGTGGCCAGTGTCCTCTCTGGAAAGGACCAAGATCTTCTTTCCACAGGGATTGAATTGCAGGTGGTTACGCCTGGGCTGGAACCTGAGCTGGAGTCACCCTAATTTGTAAAATTAGGCCACTCTGCTCTGGGCTGGGAAGGGTGCCCGGGGAAGGGAGAAGGTGACAGGGGACGCATTTTGATCCAGAAGGGCAGGGCAGACCCCAACTATGTTCACTGAGTGATTCAAATCACTTTCAAGTCAACATCTTAATCTCCTGAGAATCAAAAGGCCATGAAACAGCAAGAGGAGCACATTTCAGCTGGGTTGGCTTCGATTAACATCTTTATGAGTTGTGCTCCATGGCAGATGCCATTCATTAGCGTTATTTACGCATTAGGAGACCTATAATTGGAGACTAGCAAGTGTCCTCATCAGAGTTGACCTTATGTATGGAGAACCTGACATCTGAATGTCAGATTTGCATCTGTGACTTTTCTCCTCCCAATAATCACTCTAATATGCAAATACTGTGTTACAAAAAGAATGGAAATAAATAAATCCGCAATTTCAGTTATCTCCGGGAAGATTTGTGTTTGCTGCTGCTTTGGAGGCTGTGCTGAGATTAGACTCTGTCACTTAATCAGCAAGTAAGCAAGAAAGAAAGACTTTTCAGATGCAGGGGTATGTGGAATATGAATTGTAAATAGCCTGTAGTGCAATCTGTGAGAAGAAGCAAGAATAAAGTACATTACAGGGCCATTTGCAGTTCTTTGTTCAGGTATAACTGGTGCTTACAGTCATTTCGTTAAATATTCTGTTTATGTCCTTTTCCGTCCTGAATAAGAAGTTATCCCAGTCCCCAGAGTGAAGGAGACTCACAAAATACCTGCATTCCTATGCTCAAAGCAAGGCATTAATGGAGCCATGGAAATAAAGGGGATGAGGCATCAGCAGGGAGAGGATCAAGGGAACAAACTGTTCCCTGGTGCAATGCTGATTCTCTCCGGAGATGAAACACCATGAGGGGAGAAAAAAACCTCTGGGGCTTGCCACTTTCTGTGTAGGAGACTTGGAGGGAAAGGCTGCTTGCTGGGAGTTTGCTGGCTGAGTAATTTCCCACTGGAAGAGGTCAGTCCATGGTGAGTCAAAGACACGAATCCTACGCCTCAGACAGGTTTGGGAATGCCCTGCTGTGGCACACGTTTGGGCAGAGGCTCCCTTGCACTCACAGAAACAGAGCCCATGGAGAGCCCAGTTGCTGTCCCATGGCTTAAGGTCCTGCTCTCTGCCATGACTCTACCCTGTGGTCCCCAGGGATCAGGGAGATTCAGTTCCTTGTGCTCTAATGGCCCCAGGCTCCCCACAAAACCAGCGGTGACAGATAAGCACTTCTGGAGTGTAATTTGTATCCCAGGCAAGCTGAAGTGCCCTTTCTCTTTTCCATGATTATCTGGACAGGTGATAAGACTTTGGTGGTATGAATTGCTCCCTCGGGGTTTGCAGTTACATCTCCAGGGACACATGATAATAAAACAAACAGCCCAGGATTTTCCAGGCACTCCCAGTAACTTTACGAGAAGAATACAAACCAATTCATCCCAGAAGGATAAACCCTGCCTGCATTTGTCTGCTCTCTTTTCCTGGTGACTCTGTGTTTGGTCAGAGTCCTTCTGAGTCCTGAGATCCTGCTTTGCAGATGTGGTTTCTTTATGTCACCACCTTTTTTTTGCCCCCTACATCCACCCTAAAATTCGGCTTCTTTTTTTTTATTCCAGCTGGTCCCACAGCCAAGTGCCATCCCCAGTGCTGTGACAACACAAACTCATTGCTCATCTCTGCTGCTTGGTCAGTTTTCCTGTATGAGGACCCCACTCTTCACAGCTTTTGTGCTAGTGATTCTTTGGGGATAATCTCAGTTAGACCCATGTTTGCAGGAAAAGTGGGGAAAACGACTAATTCTACTGGTTTTGAGGGCTAAATATGCCTACTCCCTCCTGAATCATGACAGTCCTTTTTGATGAGCAGACACTGTCTTTGCTGAGTACAAAGTGCATATTTCTGACAACGGGTAAAATTTGTACAAAGAGGTCCCACAAATTATTGTATTACAAATCTCACAACTAATATTTTAAGGAATAGCATTGAAGTGGTCAGAATGCTTTTTTTTCCTAACACTTGCTGTGATTTTTTTTTCCTTTTTTTTACTCGCAACAATGTTTTTTATTTCAAAACTGTAATAAATTTGCATGAAGAAGGTTAATTGCAGGAAACGCCAGAATCCAAACATTGTTGCATTTCACAACTTGCTGGTCTGATGCTGACTCTTTCCCTCCTTAATACTGTTTTTGTGAAATTGTCAGAAGTGTGATTTAAGAGGGAAAAAGCTTTGGCACCTTTAATTGTGTGAGAAGTAGGAAAATACATTGGCTGGGGGTCTGCAGGGCCAGATTCATGTACGTGATAAAGTGCCAGGCACAGATTTATTGCTGTTGCTGTAAGAAAATTTGGGCGCTGTCTAATTCTGGGGTTGTAATTCTCCCCCATCAAGTTATGTCAATGACAAAGCATCTACACCGTGAGGAGAAGGAGAAGGGTGCTCATGTAGGCTGAGTTTAACTTGAGAGGGATGGGGGAGCACATGAGGTGAGCTGGGAGAAGAAAACTTCTGGTTTGACCAGGTTATTTAGCGAGTTTATCTGCTGGGCTTGCAAGCAGCCGAGTGGAGATGCTTTCAAGGCCTTGCTGGCAGACTCATCCCTGGAACTGAAACCTGTCAGCATGTGATAATTTGTGTTATTCTATTTTTAGAGCAGCAAGTCACAGCCACAGTTGTTCACGGCTGGTCTTTAAACTGTCAAGGAGAAAGCAAGGCTTCCTTAGATGGGCCTGAAAGTCCCTGAACAATCTCTGCAGGATGGATTTTGCCACTTCATTTCGCCTCGGCCAATCCCAGAGTTTATTCTGGCGGTCAAGCTCAAGGTGAGGCAAGGGTCTGTTGTAATTAACAACTCCAGCTCTTGGGTCCAGACCTCTCCGTGGCACATCTTTTGCTCATCAATACAGGACTGCAGGTCCTCAGCTGGGATGGATGGTGTTGGATGGCCACAGGCTGTTTTACTGGGAGCAGCCCCACTCGTGGACGTGCCTGTGCATCCAGACCCCATGGCTGACTCATTTCTCTACATCCCAAACCTAAACAGCAGTGATGGTCTGCATTGTATCTAATTGAACAGTTTTCTTCCCAATTACTTACTTGACAAAATCTGGCTGGGATCCTGATGCTCTGCTTGAAAAGAATTTACTTTTTTTCCCCCTGATTTGGTCACTGGACTTGGATAGGACTGAAATGACTGGAAATACTGTACCAGAATCATAGAACTAAATGAACCCTCTCCACATCCCACATCCCTGTTGATCTTGGGTCAAAGTGTAACATTTCAACATGATTGAAACATTTAGTTTGGATGTCAGCTCTTTAAAAAACAATACATTTTTTTTAACAAAAGAAACATCAATTTTCTTTTCAAAAGCATGTTTTTGAGCAACAACATGACAGCTTTCAATTCCATGACTGTTACAAGCGGGACATGCTGATATTATCTGTTTCATTTTTTGCAGAATAAAATCTGATGACAATCAGGCAACTGTCATGTTGGAAACAACCTTTTGCAAACCTTTCCTTGAACTCCAGCAATCCATCAAACATATTCTCCCCATTTCACCACTCTCAACAGTGCTTTGATTTTTNGCCTGCCAGTCAAAGTGGGTGTAAGCTTGGCAGCCTGACTAATCCTTGGCTTTTTTTCTGGGATCAGCTGTATGGCAAACCTCTGTGCTATGTATACCTGGCCTCCAAATAGAGGCCTGAGACAACCAAGGCATTTTCCATGAGTCATGGAGCAGCCACCAGATAGCAGTGCTATTCCATCTGTGTGGATGGGGGCTAGGCAGTGACCCAACTTTATCTGTCACCTCTGTCCCATTGGCAGTGCTAATCCATCCATTTCTGCAGTTTCCAAAATCTTTTCAAGTCTCAGAAACACATGAAAGTGGGAAGAAAATGGAAATATTACCTCTCTTACTTCTGCCAAAAAATGTGAATTTAAAACTGTTCACAGAAGAGAAAAATGTAATCATGACAGCACTTGGTAAGTGCTGAAAATGTTGAGTCACAACAAGGGATCTGTCTGTTTTCTGTTTGTTTCAGTGGCAGGTGAAGGAGGATTGATTTAATTATTTTTTAAAGAGAGTGAGACAAGTGTTGATTTAGAAGTTTATTCATCAAAGTAATTCCACTTATAGAACTGCAGGATTCCAGAAAAAAACACGTTTGCAAGCTGGAATTAATGTCCTGCATGCAGCTATCTAAGAGCTTTGCAAATTTTACCCATAACATAAAACAAAAAGTTATTTTGTAAGGAGGCTTCTAGACAAACTGGATTGCAAAGTATTTTTTAGAATGAAATGAGGCAAAGCAGTCATAAAGACATTGTCTGGTGAATAAATTTCAGTCAGAAAACTCATAACAGTGTATGAGCCAAATTAAGAGGTAGAGGCAAGGAGAAGAGAAGAAATTAATTTTAAAATGAATATTGGAAAGAACTGGAGATGATGAGGCAAGAACTTCCCCAAGAAACATCATATCTTCTGCTCTGAAGGAAAGTGTCTAGCAGGGTGCAGGGAGAAGAAACCACTTCTGACAAAGTTGGCACAGCACATTCCTGCACACTGAAAGTTCTATTTTTGTGCAAGCTACAGCAATGTGCATTTTGTGCTGCCTCAGAGAGTGCCTAGAAAAACTTCTCACCACAGTGAATCCCACAACAGCTCTGCAGCAATGGTGTGGAAGGGAACGTGCTTGGAGGTGACAGGGGCCAATTTCCAAAGTTGCTGACACCTAATTTATGAGCCTGGGGTGTGCTTACCCAGGACCTCCCCGATACACTGGCTAGCTGGGCTAACTAGCCCATGGCATAAAAGGCACGATTTCTACAGGTGCAACGGGCATTGAAAGGCAGAAATATGTGGGCACAACTATGCCTGTCCCATTTAGAGATGATTTATGGGGTAAAATGCACCTCCAAGAGAGCAGGTGTCAGGGAGGGCAGCAAGTTGCTGAGTATTTCTGCTGTTCCTCCTGTAGTGTCTGGTTCCTTTGCTTTGCTCTCTGCCCTTGCCCAGAGAGCTGGGAAGAATCTAACAGGGAAAAAGAGAGAAATTAAGCTGACTGAAGATCAAACTGCTTGGAAGGGATTTAAGATCTGCTGAGCAGCTGCAGGGAGGGGAGTGATCACAGAATCGTCATCATAAAATCATTGAATGGTTTGGGTTGGAAGGGACCTTAAAAATCTTCTATTTCCAACTCCCCTGCCCTGGGCTGGGACACCTGCCCTTAGCAGTGACAAACTTCTGTGCTGGCTGGTGGATAAGCTCATTTGTGTGCTCGGATGGGCTGAGGGTGGAGGAGCAATCACCTTCACATCACACCTGCCTGGGGCACTGTCCCCAGTGCCCCCAGAAAGCAGAGCCCAAGGCCTTACTGTGGATCCCAGAAGCACGGGGCTGCACAGAAGTTTGTCTCTGCTAAGGGAAGGTGTCACCAGGCTGTTCACTACCTGGTGACACTGAGCACTGAGAATTAATGCTGCACAGAAAGGTTGCAGGCATGTATTTTGCAGCATTTGCAAACCTCGTATTGAGGAGAAAAGCTTTGGCAATTAAACTGAATGTCCCTAGAGAGCTTTTCACAGCTGTGCTGGTTTATGATGTGTTTGAGGTAAGGCCAGAAGTATGAAGACAGTTGCCAAGGGTGCACATTATTTACATTTTATGTTTAATCCCTTCCCAGAGAAAGAATGAATTTTTTTCTTGATAAAATCTGTTGAGCTTGACTACATTTTCTCTCTTCTATATGTGATTATTTGGGTCAATTAAGTCTTTCCATATGTATTATTTATTCCTATTTTGAGCCTCCTTTTCTCTGATAAACAGGAGGAAAAAAGGCATCATTGAGAAAAATATATCAGAAAAAGAAAACTGAGGGAAAAGAAAAAGTGAAGAACATTAAAACTGGATGTTTCATATAGAATTTTTATTTTTAAAAAATCGAATAAATGAAACTATGTTCTGAAGAATAAAAATACGGTTTGCAAAGGAGATATTTAAAAGACAGGGCACTGGGGGGCATGGTTTATTGGTGGCTTGGCACTGCTGGGTTAAAGGTTGAAGTCAATGATCTTAAAGTTCTTTTCCAACCTAAATGGTTCTGTGATTCCATGATTATGTAAGAGTTTTCATAGAACTGGATTTCATCCTCACTCTCACAAAACACCCTCTGATTTTGTTCATGGCAGTTGAGAGCAAAATTCACTGCTCATATTTGCTACTTATAAGTTGGAGATGAGATTTCCATCCTAGATGGAGCAACTGCTCTTCTGACTAACCCTCATTTCTGTCATCTTCTTGCACAGTTTAAAGCTAATGCTTGTTCAGAAACTGTAAAACTTGTGATATCCTCTTTTTCTTTTGAAAATCCTCTACTTCTGCTGCTGCTTAAATAAACAAGAGAAAAGCTCTTTTTGCTAATTTCTGGCTTGAGTGGAGAAGAAAGATCCCAGTACTTAAAGGTTTTTGTCTGTTAAAGTAATTACAATAATTACATGATAAAAAATTGCTTAGAAATAAGATAGATTAGCTCAATAACTGCTGTACTGCATTTGCAGTTGATGAGGCTTATTGTATTAATGAATGGCCTGAAACTCAGAAAAATGGCAGAAGTGGGATGGGAAGTAAATGTATCTAAATTTCATCATTTGAAAGACTCTGGATGGATGTGCCTCACTACTGAAGCCAGTCTGGGTTTAAGAAACAGGGTGAGGTATGAAATATTATTTATCCTACAAAAAAAGTGGAAATATGTTAAATCTTCCACACTGAATTCAATTCAGTAGTTCATGAAATGTCAAAGTGCAGGTGCACATAAATAAACGGAATATTTCTTTTTAGATCCTGCATGCAATTTTAAACATCTGCAGAAGTGAAACAAAAGCCCTGCAAGCTGAAGAGGTGTTGAAGATCTCTGAGTCTGGAAGCAGCACACAATTGAAAAATTCACCTCTGAAACCTTTGCTGATCCAGCCAGAGTTTGCAGCAGTGGTGTAGGAAATGGGTTGGCTAATTCAAAGAGGCTCATGAATTTTCAATGAAATCCACCTAAAATCTTCCTGGGTATTGTGATATACTCAGTGAAGTAAAGTTCACTTTCAGTCTTTGGAAAAATTGAACTCACAAATGCTGAGATGCCATAATAGCTCAATCTTACAGTATTTTTTAGCACCTATTTGAACATTCCTTGTGAATCTCACCAACAATTCTGCTTTTAGACCACCAACAGCTCTGCATTACAAAGAAATTAATTAATCTATGTTGGCTATGAATAAAACTTCTGTGAGCTGATGTTTATTTGGAGCAAACTTGAAAGGAAACCTTCTGCCACAACTGCTGTGGACCCATCAGTTACTGGGTGCTCTGGAACAGGAACAGGTCAAAGCTTTTCAGTGATTCTAGTGAAACAATATCCACATTTCTCTCTTTGGCATGGGCAGCCTGAGCTTTTTGCAGCAATAAAACATGTTATTTAGATTGCTTGGATACCAAGGTCTTGTTGTCTCCCAGAGAATTTTTCAGAACATGGATTTTGCTACACATCACCTGCTTTTCCCTGCCCCTCTGTGTTAAATCCCAGCAAACCCTCCTAGAGGAAAAAAAATCTGTGATGGAGCACAGTTTTGGGGACAGTCTCCTTCAGAGCACATTGTATCTAGGCTTCCACAGGAGAATTTCACATGTCCAAATTATTCTGTCTGTGGAAACTCCCCTGAGAAGATAAATGGATATTGACTAAAGTGGGATTCTCAGTGGCCTTCAGTTAAACACTGTGTGTATATTTAATGGGACAGGGGCTTTGTCTCCTTATGGCTGTAGAACATAGGAAGCATTTTTCAGTACTTGATCAATAATAAATAACGTTGATAATCTGTGCCAGGATGCAATGAAAATTAACCTGCATTTTCATTGCCAATTAGAAGTATTTATTTTGTGCAAGTGTGGTGGGCCAGGACACTAAATCATCCAGTGATTATTCCATGCTAAGGAACTACGTGCAGGTATTATTTGTGACTGCTGTGGTAGGAAGAATGAGTTGGGACAAAACTTCCTCTCCTCTTAAATATAAAATATTTTGCAATATTTTTATGGCATATACTTCTTTGGGTAAACATGTTCTTGCATCTCAGGATGGGGCAGGAATCTGTTCCCCAAAGGTGCAGGGGTGACAGTTTCTGGCTGTCACTTTTCCTGTCTCTCTGGGCAAAAGCAGGGATTCAGCTGTGCAAGTCCTAAACTAGTGAGCATCTGACTTTCATTGTCACCCATGAAAGTGCACAAATTCAAACGAGGAAGCCCCTATTTGCCAAAAACACTCAGAGCTGTTGAACCACTGAACAATGCAATGACACATTTGTTCCTACCAGGCCTTGAAAAGTGAGACTCACTTGTGATGCCACGATGCTGTCACCCAGGGGTCCTGGGGGCTCAGCCACAGACCTGCCCCTGCATGAGCTGCAGCTGCAAAGAGCCTGCCCAACACAGGTGACTCCCACCTGGCTCAGGGAGGGGAAATCTCAGTCAAGAATCCCCTGGAAACAGGGCTATTCATCTAGGCACCTTTTCCCTCCTGTCACCGTGGAGCTGTAGAGAATTGCTGCTGCCTCCTGTACATATGAACCTGAAACGTGGGGCAGACACTTGAGAAAATCTATGAAGTCCAAAGTGTCTCCCTGAGCTGCCTCATGTTGTCATCAGCTACATGAGCAAGGTTTTAGGGGGGTGGGTGGTTCCAGGGTTTTCCTGAAGGAGTAAAGGGCACGGGTGAGTGTCTGTCAGGGCATTTCAAGGTCCTGTCACTGCCTTTGGGAAGAGGAAGGGTGTTTGTTCCTCACAGAACATGCTGCTGTGCTGTGCTGGGGAACAGCACAGATTTCTGTGTCTGCTCAGCTGCAGATGTGGTAGAGTGGGGTTGGGTGAAGCTCCCCACGTTCCCCCAGGTGAACCTGCCTTGGGCTTCTCACACTGCCTTGTGTTCCCCACACAAACACAAGAGCATCCATTCCATTTGTTCCCCTAAAATCACCCCATCAGGTGCTGGTTGCTTTTCCACCCATCTGCATCTTGGGTAGTTACTAGAAGTAAGGGACATACAGAAGTAACACTCCTCTGAGTCAAATCAATGTGTTTCTGCTCTGCAAAGGTGTAAATCAAGAGCTGACAGGTGGGGTGGGAAATGGCAGAAGAATCAGGACTGGGAGCTGTAAGATCAGGGCAGTCAAAGCTGGTAAAAAGCTGATGCTAGAAGAATTGGATCACCACGCTGAGGTGAATTTAGCCTGCAGTGTAGCTCTTGCAGGCAGTGCAGCACAGAGCTCCTGAGTAGCTCTCTCCAAAGAGGGCCTTTCATGTCTGTGTCGGTGCCCCAGTTTCGCAGAAGTCAGCAGTGCTGCTGAGGCACTGAATGTCAGAGGTACAGGGACTGGCAGAGCTGGGACTGCTGCCAAAAACACACTCAGCCAGCAGGTGCTGATTCCATCTCTATCAAGGCAACTATCCCAAGGGCCCAGCGTGGAAATCTAACCGGTCCAACCAGTTATGCTGGAGAGCTGTGGTGTAAGGATGCAAAGCAGCCTCCTGGCCACGGTGTCTGAGGAAGGATTCAGGCTGGGGCATCTTTGGGCACCTTTATCTGTGGTGCAGCCCATGGTCAGCTGCTTCTGTCTGCACGAACCCTGCCTGTGAGTCACTGCCAGTAACCCATCCTAAGGACAAGGTGAATCAAAAGAGAAAACGGGTGGGGTCTGAGCACTCCTGTGGCTTGGAGAAGCTCTCCTCGGAGGCGTCGTGCATCTTGTCTTTACCCAACAGGTTCTTAATGCAGCCCTGGCCTGGCACCCAGTCAGGATCTCTGAAAGCAAAAAGGGCACCTGGAGCACACGTGATATTGCTGATTCAGCACTCTTAATACACTTCTTTTGCAATTGCACAGTGCTGGCACTCAGTGGCTGCAATCCAGCCTGAGCAGGGCATGCACAAACAAAGTCTCTGCCCCAAACAATTCACATTTTTAATTTACAACTCTACTTCTACTTCAAGCCACTGTTATGGATGATGTTGTAGACTAGCAAATAGATTGACAGATGGACATTCTTTCCTCCAGCCTCTGCTGAAGTCCTTCCTCCCTTTGAAAAATCATTTATCTTCTTTTGAGGTAGTTTTGCCTTTTTTTTATTATTTTTTTTAATTGATCACATGTCTTTTGAAACTTCAGGTCTGTTTTTCCTGCTTTGTTGTAGAAGCAAATAAGACAGGCTTATGGCTCCATGTAAAATTTCAGCCTTGTTTATAAATTGCTTGTGATTGATTAAGTAATAAAAATGCTTTTAAGACAGGGAGGTAAATCTCCCAGCTAATTGTTTAGTGCTTTACATTATAACCTTGTTACAGTGACTGGGCTGAATAGCTTTGCTAATTCTGTCTCCTAAGAGTCACACTGGAGCTGTAATCCCAGTTTGTTGCTCTGCCCTGACCACTGAAAGACACAGACCATAATTAATGGGTCAATAAACAAACTGAGTGATGCATCTGAAACACGAGAACAAATCTTTCCTTTTTAAAGGTGAGTTCTGAGGTGGAGATGATTTCTCAGGCAGGAGCACTGCCAATTTCCAGACATGGTCTGGATGAAATACAGCAGGAGCATGGCCCCTCTGCCTCTCAGGCACTTCTCATCTGCATCTGTCTTGGACAGAGAAATCAGCAGCACTGAGCTGGGTGTGCTAATAGTGGTAAAATAAGGATTAAATTGGGGAAGCTGGTGTGATTCATATGCAAAATGTCTTCATTGCATGTTGTTTTTTCTTTTGGATACAAAGCAGTGACCAATTCACATACTGCACTTTAAGGACCATGAAAATACCTACAATAAATAATTTAACAGGAACTCAGTAGTCCTAGATTTATTTCTACCTAAACTACCTAAACCTAAACCAGAGAGGAAGCAAGTGTTGTGAATGTTTGAGATGGTTTCTCTAAAAAATTTTGAATCAAGAGTTCTGATACTAATTTTGATATAGTTCAGTAACACATGTGATAGCCTATGATAACAACCATGCACCTGATTTCAGGCTCATGCAGAGCTAGATCAGATCATTCTCTTGGGTGACATGAGCCAGTGAAGCCTTTGTTCACTGCAAATACAGAGCTGCTGGCAAATTCAGACCAGATGTGAAAGCATCAGCGAGGTACCAGCCTCCTTCCTGGGCTCCCCAAATCTGGGGGAATAAACACACTTCCACCCTCTCTGCTTGTTGTTGTGTTGTTTTTTTAACAAAGAGGTCAATTAGTCTCTTGACTCTGAGGTCCCTTCCAGGCATTCATCAGCAGCAGAGGCAGGAGGCTGATTGCTGGGGCTGATTGTGGTATCGAACAGCTGATTAGGGGGGCCTTAATTGTGAGGACAAGAAAAAGGCTAAAAAGCCACCAAGCCTCAAAACTTTCAGGGAGGATGAGCCTTGCTTCTGTAGAGCATTTGATAGCATCTGGACCAGCCATCTCTCCCTCCTTGATGAATGCTCCCTAAGTGCTGAGATGTGTTTGGATGCAAGTGCACTCAGAAATGAGACACTTTTTAAAAGATATTTTTCTGGGAGGGAAATAAAGGTGTTTTTCTCAGAGATCTGGTGCTCCCAGCAAGGCCCACACAAGCAGCCCCCTCCTGGTGCTGCCAGCACCTTTGTCTGACACCCTCCCTGTGAGGTGATGCTGAGGGAGGTGGTTGGGACTGAAAATGGTTGGATGCATCTGGGCCAGGTGGCCTCCCTGTGCAGGCTCACATGTCTGAACAGGTACTTGAAATTAGCACTTTGATTTTTGCACACCTGCATGGTAAAAGGTAAATGAGAGGAAAAGGAGCCCTTTTTTATCACTAAAATCAAAGCAATGCTCCAACACACGAAACCTGCCAGCAGGCAGTTCTGCCTTTCATGTGCTCACAGGCTCCTTGGTGTGGCATGACACAGTGGTCCCCCAGTGCTGAAGCTGGAGTCTTAGGGAAAAGAGTTTTAGAGACCTCTACATATTCTTTCATACACCCTGTATCCAGTTTACATATAAATTTCCCTGATTGTGTACTTTCTTATGCCCCCTTTTCAGTTGCAACTGCGTTTACTCGTTCAAATTAGTGCCATGTTTGCATTAACCCCACTCTCTTGGCTTCATTATTATTAAAGCTGATGCTTGCGGGTGTCTTATCAAAAATGCCCAGAACCAAAAATCTCTGTGGTTTGGTTTACCAGCACTCTACTCCAGTAAGCAACCAGATCTTTACAGTCTGCTCCTCACTTGATGCAAGGTCAAAGTCAAGCCTTCAATTAATGCAAAGCAATATTACCTGATCTTGCTGAAAACTGAACAAAAATCATTGTCCTCATTACACTTTTACCTATTCTAGGCAGTAAAATTCCTAATGAATGAGGATGCTCGGGGTGGTCTATGTTCTCTGCAGCATGCAAACTTCAGGTCTTGGTAAAACTTTGTGTCATTGCTAAGACCCAATACGGCCTGACTTAAGAAAGCACCAGGAGACTGAGTGCAAAATGCAGTAATTTTCCTGTGCCTGGCTTTACTCAGCTGCCTGCACACACCTCAGAAAACTCTGTGTCCTTACTGGCTGTTTTATCCCTCTCCTCTGAATCTTAATGATATATTAACAGCACCTATCAGCCCCAGATGTAATAAGTCACAAGGGAGTGTTTTGTTTTCTCAGCCCCCACTTTGCACATGCTGGTTGATGCAATTGAGCAGCTCTTCTGCATCCTGGTGCAATGAATACATGCCAATGTCTCAGTCACAGAGCTTAGGCAGTGATGCTGCCTTGAACTGAGAGAGTTGTCTTCTTACTTTCTTGTTCTCTTAGAGAAGATTAATGAGAATTCATACTGAGGGGGGAAAACATAATATTTTATTTTGCTGGCAGCATGCACATATAATGAAAATATCTTTTTTAATAAAAATCAATGATGACTTAAAATACACCGTAAATGTTGTAACATTAATAAAAGATGCTACACATAAAATTAGACTTAAATGTGCAGTTTTCCCAGCTATTTACAACCCACATTTCAGATCTGATCATGCTTCCAGCAGAGTGAAATGGTCTAAAACAGCTGTCAGATGAAATAAAATAAATACTGCCTCAGTGCAAATAAAATAAAACAGCATCCCAAAAATTCCTGATAGAGCTACAATGTCACCTCTCTATAATTTGGAGTCAGGATGCAGGTCTCAAGCAGGGATGAAGGTCACTACAAGCAGGGTTCTGTTGTGGTTTAACCCCTGCTGGACACTCAGAACCACCAGCCCCTTGCTCATGCCCCAGTTTATGTACTGAGCAGGACAGTGGGTTGTTCTTTCTCTTTCTCTCCTGTCCTCTGTGAGTCAAGCAGCCCCATTTCCTTCACTGGTTCCTGCAGGTCCTGCTGTTTCCCTGCTCTCCTCCAGCAGTGCCTGTTCCAGGCTGCAGTTCTCAGCTGAGCCTGCATCAGCCCAAAGTCAACAAAAAGCTGGCTTTATGCACCCCACAGGCCTTCCTGCTGTTTGTATCCCAGCATGGTTTGTCCCTTGCTCAGCAGTGTGACATTTTTGCCTCTCTTTCTGCTTAGTGGTCACTCCAGATCCCCTTCCATACAGCTATTTAACCAGTTGTTGCCACTTTGTACTTATATTTTTGACCATCCCTGCTTATCTCTGCTGCATTTTAAGCCTGTCTTCTGGAGTAAATGTACTTCCCCTGAATAGAATCTTGGGACTAAATTTAATACATTTCATTTCTATTTTATCACTCAGGTTATTAATGAAAATATTGAGTAGCACCAGAATTAAGAGACACCATGTTAATCCTCCAGAAGACTTACCCTGCTAGTCCAACAACGAACCATTTATTATTCTGGATATGGCTTTTCAAACAGCTCTTCACCAAAAATATGAGTATGTTTCTTTATTTTGTCATGAGCAACGACAGTTTAAACCTTAGAAAGTGAAAATACAGCTTAGCTACTGTGCTTGCTTAGGTGCAGAGTCTCTTACTCTGGAAGGATAGAATAACTTACTATGATTTTCTTAATATATATAGCATATACTCACAGTCTTTGTCTGCTAATACCTCACTGGTGACAGAAAACTGCAGAATGGATCTCAGTGCAAGAGGGCATTTCCTGGCACAGAGATGTGTGGATGCACCCCAGGGAGAAGGGGTGCCTTAGGGATGGGCAGAAACGAGTGAAGAAGGGATGGGCAGGTCTCTCCCTGTCTCTGAGTCAAATCTAGAGCTTGTTGTAGTGTTTTGTGCTGGTGCCATGGTAACTCTAAGGACACACAGAGAAAAGAGGAGCAGCAGAGACAGTGTGTTCAATGATTTGTACCTCTCTTACCCCAGGAAGCAGAAACAGCGTTGGAAGGACCATGTGTCTCACGCTGGGCCAGGATAATCTTCCCTGGTGAACCCTTCTGGCTGTGACTGCCAGCTGCAGTGAGCTGCTGCCTCTGGATAAAGAGACCAGGGTCTGGCTCCATACAGATCCTGTCAGTTTTGCAGGGCAGACAGGCCACTAAGAGAAAAACAGGGATGCCCAGTCTGGTGTCCTGGGTTCCACGTGCCTCTAAAGAAGACACTGATGAGATAATTGTTAAAAATTAGAGTTGTCACCTTCTTGCAGGGGGTACTGCTGTGCTGGAGGGAAATTTCCAGGGACTGCAGTATGCTTTAGTCCAAGACCTGGTTAAACAGAGTTCATTTAGGGAGAGAGAAGGTGATGTCCCTATTTTGTTTCCCCTACTTTCCTTATTTAATGCCATCACTCCTAGCAGTGCACTTGGGTAGTTGCCCTCTGTGCCCTCTAAATACTTTAATTCCATCCTTGATTATTTATACCCCTTGATACACAGGGACTTTTATCACAGATCCTGCTAGTCATTGGTTACCCGTGCAGGCTATTTTTAGCAATGTTAATCTTTCCTCCAAAGTCACTGCCTTGAGTACCCTGATCATTCCAGCTGCTCTCTGCTGAGCTCCCTCCAAGTTGGCAGGACACGCCCCACATCCTTTCACTTTTTTTGAAGATCCCCTTTGTGTTTAATTCCAACTAGCATGAGACAGCATGTTGATGCTGGGTGGTGTGAGCCATGGAAAATGCAGAATTAGGGCTGTGGGATGTGTTCAAACCTTGACAAGCTTGGGGAGATGCAGAGTGTTGAGGGGATTGGAGATGCTGAGCAGGGCGAGACCTGTGCTATTTCAAGTGTTTGCAACAAGACCTGAAGTTATAACAGCTCACCTCTTTTGGGGAATTGTTCAGATCTGAAAACTGAGAGCTGTGGATCGTTTTTAACAAAAAGCATTGCTGAGCTCCTGAGATTTCAGCATCTCCTTGAGCCTGTGATGTTCAGTGTGCCTCTGTGCCTTGTGGCTGGGTGAGGTCTCACAAGGACCACTCAGCCTGACAGCAAGCACCTGCAGGTTCACACTTAATCTTGACTGTTTGGCAGCCTGCACTCTAAATTTGAAGGCCATTTTAGGCCTCAGAGGAATTTTTTAAGTCCCACCTCCAAGGTTTTCAGCCTACTACTCAAACTGAGAACACCTTTCACATCTTGTATAAGCAGGGTGGAAAGCAGTGCCCCTCCCCACCCTGTCCTGACTTCATTAGTCTGGGATTAATTTAATTATGAAAAGAAATATGTCACATGTTTATTTATTTTATTTGACTCATGTTTTCATGCTCCTTTTTTTTTTTTTTTCAAGAAGCAGAGAGAGGCTGGAAAGCTGTCCTGCTTGTACTGTTACCATGGAGAGAAAAAAAAGCCCATTAACATTGTTATTAAGTCTTTTCATGTTATCAGTCAGAAGCAGGGAGCAAGCTACAGGAATGTCCCTGACCTAAAACACGAGGCAGACAAGCAGCACAGCAAAGCCAGGAGATCCATCACCCTGTGCTAGTGCTCAGGGCAGCTCACCCTATAAGCATTTGCAAGATCTAAATGTTCCTACTTAGCTCAAATCTTTAATGGAGCTGGAAGGAAGGACTCAAATCTAAGAAATGAATAATTTTGGGAGAATCTGCAGCTGGTCCAGAGATGGGCCAAAATGATGCAATTTGGCCCATCTCTCAAAAGCACACAGAGACAGAGGAATCAGTGGTTTTTTTCATTGTTTGGCTTCTTACTCTCCCACTGATTTATATCCCAAGACAGTTCTACCTTGAAGTAGAAATAAAGACTGATGTCATTGGTGGCCAATACCTAAAAAATTCACACAGCCAGGAGTTCATCTCCCCTTGCATAATTTCACTGATTCCAGCAGGATTTACAGCTCCCAGTCCCTGTGCTGAGAAGAATAAAGCCAGTGCAGTCTGGCTCTTCTTTATTATCCCTCTTAAAGTTTATGTCTTCAAATATGGTCTGGTTATGAGTTAACAATACTGAAAAGATCAATACTAGAGTCTGACTAGGGGAGCTCAAAACATGTTCATAAAAGTTAAATTAGAATCATAAAATGATTATGGGCTCCTGCCTTTTTTTTATTTATATTTTTTTTGTTTTTATTTTTTCTTTCTTTGACTCTGCTGCTTGATTTGGGTGGCTGTTTGCTGGCTGCCAGAGAGGCAGCTCCCATCTGTCCTTCCCTTCTCTTCACTGTCTCTTCTTTCAAGACAATAAAGGGCTGGAACAGGGCTGCATGGAGATCCCTCCAGAGCATTTCAGTGGGGTTCAGGTCACATTTAACTGCTCTCTATTTTTTTATCATACTTTTTCTGAAGCAGGACCTTAGCAGGTGGCACACAGAAGGTTCTCCAAAAATCACAAGAAAGAGTGAGAAACACAAAATAATCACTATCTTTATTGCAAGAGAATTGCAGGCAGTGCCTGACACCTCTAAGGCCAAGAGAACTTCTACCCTCTTCTGCACCATCTCTAACACTTGTCACAAAAGAGAAACGATTTTGCTATATCCTTTTATTGCTTTGTTTCCTCCCCATCTTCCCTTGAACCACCTCAGTTTCATTAGGGGGAGAGGGCAAAATGGAAGTGAAATCACTGAATAACAGGATGGTTTGCATTTGAAGGGATGTTAAAGTTTCAGCCTTCCTGCCATGGGCAGGGACACCTTCCACTATCCCGGGCTGCTCAGAGCTTCATCCAGCCTGACCTTGAACACCGCCAGGGATGAGGCAGCCACAGCTTCTCAGGTGAGCTTTTTGCAAGTCTGTAGTGACATTTCTGTGAATAACAATAAGACATGTTGATAAATCTGGCCCCAGCTGGTGGTTACATGTCCATATCTGCCTTGTCTCCTTCTATGCCTTCTCTTCCTGGCTGTATTTTTAACATGCTTGTCCTTGCCAAGAGTGGACATTTACCCAGTTTATGAGACGTTGGAGAGGGACACAGAGCAAAAAATGACCCTGTGGAGATGGGGTGGGAGCTCTGGGGTGCAGCTGTGGGTGGAGGCACTCCTCAATATCAGAGCATCTTCCTTTCCCGTGCCATGGTTAGCTTCTCCCAAGGATTCCAGCAGCAGCCGAGTTGTGTGAACTCGTGTGAGCTTCTGCAGTGGGTGTATCGTGTGAGATATCAAAATGCTCTTGAGAACTACCTGAGGTAACCTTGCTCTGCTTCTAACAAAAAACACTGCTCAGTGATTTACATTCCTTTGTAATCTGATGTAGTGATTAGAAAAATCTCTTCATTGTAGTTTTTCCCTTTAACACAGCAGCCCATGACCCCTGCTCTGGGTTTGAGAGGGAAATCTCAGCTCTTCATGTGGAATTGAGTCAGGTATCCTGTGTAAACATCAGGGGGAGCAGGGAGCCGACCAGTACCTGAGCAGGGGAATGTGAAATGGGCTTTAATCTGATCACAAATCTCTCTTCCAGGGAGGTGAGCTGTGGGCTGCCAGGTGCCCTAGGTGGTAGAGACAAGTCCCCAGTTGTGAATTGCAGGCTCGGAAGGATTAAAGGAAGGAGCTGGCAGGTGATGATATTGTACAGTTTTACTGTGGTTTAGCACAGAAGCCAGCCCTGGCACCCTCCATGAGCCCTGTTTCCTGTCAGCAGCCCTCTGCCCTTGCATCACTCCTTCTCCCACATCCTGGTGCTTGGAAAGGGCAAGGTCAGTCTAATTTCTCATTTTTTTTCCCTGCAGTTTCTCTGTAATGAGCTAGNCCTTGCATCACTCCTTCTTCTCCCACATCCTGGTGCTTGGAAAGGGCAAGGTCAGTTTAATTTCTCATTTTTTTCCCCCTGCAGTTTCTCTGTAATGAGCTAGGACCAACTTCTCATCCCATTTAACCTGGCAATGGAGACTCAGAGAGGAATTGCAGGTTCCTTGACCTCTGAGCGCAGATTTGCCCATCCTTTGAGCAGCCTTGAGGCTGCCACAGACCCAGTGAGGCAGTTCCTGCCTCCTGCTCGGGTCCCCTCCATCTGAGGCCTGGTGCAAACTCTCTGCAGGCCATGGAGGAGGGAGGTGGCAAGGCATGGACCAGGGAGATCAGATGGGAAGAACACTCTGTACTCTGGTAATCCCATTTCCAAAGTGCCCAGTTACTGGGAATTGCTGTCCCTTCCAAGTAACTTTAATGCCTTCAAGAATAAGAAGGGGGAAAGTGAGGGAAAGAGCACATGGAGGGTAGATGGGGAATGGCATGGGTGGTGTCAGGTCCTCTCTGGGATAGAAGGACACAGACACTGATCCTGAGTGGACTGTGGAGATGCTTGGTGGCAAAGGAGTCAAGGACCAGATTCCTGAGTCCCTCACTGAAGGAAGGGGAGCCAAGCAAAGAAGCTGCCTTGCAGGAGATGGGAGAAAGGAGAATCCCAGATTGTTTGGACGGGGCAGGATGGTCACTGCTAATGAGCAGGGGAACACATCAGGAGCTGCCTGAGGAGGAGATTTTCAGGTTTCTCTGAAGACAAAGGGTCTGCCTTTGGGGAGAGACGCACACCTGGGGCTAAAAGTGTGCAAGATCCTGCTGCAGAGCAGAGTTTTACACTATTGTGTGTTCACTGGTGTGTGCCCAGGGCAGGCTCCCCCTGAGCTGCTGCTCTCTGTAACACCCACTGTTCAGCAGCCCTCCTGCTCCCACAGAAAATAAGTGAGGCAGTTCCAGGTCCAAAGGCTCTGTCAGGAGCAAACCCTGTTAGCAGACATCCACAGAGCTCACCCTGCTGCTGCCCCACACAGGGCTGTGGGGAGGCTCTGGCTTTGGAAAGGGCCTGTGCAGCTCTGGCACAGCAGCAAACCCCACAGCGGGTGGTTACCTGCAACCTGGCAGCCCAAGCAGGGTAATGATGATTAGCCTTGCAACCAGAGTGCTGCTGCAAGCAGCTTTGATCTTGGGTCATCTCCCTGAGCGCTGCTCTAGCAGCAGGGAAGGGAGCAGCAGCAAAGCTTTGTGCAATCCCACATTCCCTGGATGAGCTCTCCAGCCTGATAAGGAAAAATTGAATTTCTGTTCTCTGACCTCTGGATCAGATTCTTTTCCCCACACTGAGCTCATTGCAGATCAATGATTTTTAAGTGCTGACATAAACACAAATATTACAGCCGGACAGTTGGTAATAGAAGCTGTTTATTACTGCACCATTCCTCAATAAGATACAATTATGTCCACACTTACATGGCTCCTTTCAGCTGAGGAGCTCAAAGCTGCAAAGCCTCACAAGACGTTGTGATGTGACTCTAATGCTATTGCAGAAGGCAAGAGAGCCCAAACAGGTTGAACATGACAGCATAAAGCCTTGTCCTATGGATCTACAGGTCTCACATGAAAGCCTATCTAGCCCAGCCTTATTTCTCCTGTGGGCATGACAGTTTGAAATCCTTTCTGATACCCCAGGTACTCTTTTCTTCAAACCTTTAGCCAGTCTGGGGTTTTATTTGTTCCAAACAGCAACCACGACAGCCTTTTAATGTATTCACAAAGATCCAACAGGATCCATGGAGCCAAGTATCATTTCAGCATCAACAATGAGGAGTTTGTGAGGTATTGCTCAGTCAAGCCATGTGAAGAGGAAAAGAGTCCTTCCATTTCACATCACACAATTCTCTTACCTTCAGGAGAAAGATACAGGGTGCCAACATTGCTACCTGATTTTCTCAAGTGCTTCCAGGCTCCCTGGGAACTCAGTGACAATGCTGAAAATTAGACCTCTACCTGCAGATTGATCTACACTTTTTGTTATAAAGAGATCCACAACCTTCAGGCATATGTAGGAAGACATTTAAAATGAAAAATGATGTGACTAGAGCGCGTACAAAAGAGGTGTAAAAGCTTTTTGAAACAGCACACTGTGTTCCCAGCCCTGCACTTGCTTTCTCAGCTGGTGTTGCTGGAGAGGGAAGGGTAACTGAAGGTCATTGCAGGTGCTTTCAAAAGTGTCTGGGGGGTTACTTCAAAATGAAAGGTTGCTTCTCTCATTTCCTCACGGACTATGGCCAAAGAGATCTGAAGATTGCAAAGCCCTGGGAAGGAAGCCCAGCGTTGCCTAGGAGCATGAGCTGAAATTATTTGAAAGTTTCAATATTCCTCTTTTTGTTGTGATTATTTTGCAACCAGCATTTACAAAGAGCTACACAGCTCTTTGAAACCCAATTCACTGTTGCAAAGAGAAGAGTGATTAAAACAAATCCAAATACCAGATGGTTTGGGGATTCAAGAGTCTAAAGATTCACATATCTATTGTGAGGTGAAAACCACTTTTATTACTTGAAAATCATTAGCAGCTCAAGGACTTGCTTCTCAGAGAAGCCATGACTGCACTAGGATGTCTCATTGCTAGTCCTTGTGTGGTGCTGTCTCTACCCTTAGAAATACATCCACACACTCCAGTGTGTCACTGTCCCTTCCCCACTTTTTCCATGGGACAGCTGGAAACCTCCTTGTGTAGTGACCCAGGCCAATTTTCTGTGAGTTTTCTGTGTGGATTTCTCTGTGTACAGACATGTGTTCCCAAGATGCAGGATGAGGGGACACTGGAGAAACCATTGAGAGAAGAGACAAGGACCACTGTATTTTTGTATTAAAAAAAAAAAAAAAAAAAAAAAAAGAGATAATGTTGTCTTCTATGCCACAGTAGAAGTTTCACCAGTATAGGAGAGCCTCCCCCACGTCACACTTTCTGGGGGAATAACAGAGCAGTTGTCAGTCACACAAGGCTTGTCAATCTGGTCCATTTCACCAAGACTAAATTTGTTTTGCAATGTGAATAAATTAAGATGGAACTGAAAAATTCCTGTATGAGGATTAATTAATCATTTGGAGAGACCCATGGGCTCCCAGGGCTCTACCACAGGGCTCCTGGAGCATCATCAGTGTGTTCTGAAAGACAGCCAATAAGCAGGATCTGATTCACTGCCCGAATTAATCTATATGAATGGCTGTGGGATCCATTTGAAAGCAGCATTGAGAATTGGCCTATAAAAAGGCAGCCCAATTTTTAGAGGAAGCTCATTTGGGAAATGAATGAGGACTTTACAATCTCCTTCAGCCATAAAAAACCATACACATCTCACACTGCTGCTTGCCTATTTTAATTAAACCAATAATTAAATTTTAATGAAATGAAGGTTTTACTGAAAAAGTCAGCAGTGATTGACGAGTATTTGGTTGGAGGAGGGATGTGAAGTGGATATATCAAGCCACGGGGCTCCCCTCCCCTAACAAATTTTGGAGGAAATACATGGAGAACTGGATTCACATAATGAGCTGAACAAGAAACACTTATGATAATGAAGTTGCCAGGCAGTTTGTTTCCTGTGGCTCTCCCCAGCTTTGTGTTTGTTTCCTCACTTCCACCAGGATAAGCCTGGATTCACAAGGTTTTGACTTCCACCTTAGAGCCCAAGTCTGTACCAATGCCAGCACTGTCCCACCAGCAGCCTGCAGAGACACGTCCTGGAATAATCAACACTTGGCTCCATATTGTGTTGAGAAAGGTGGAGACACGAACCTTTGTGGCCACTCTTAATTGAAGCTGGTCTCTGAGGCAAGTTTTCATTAGAAATGAGTCAAAATCCTCATGATTTCACTGAGCCTGTCTCCAGAACAAGGCAGATGCACACAGAAGCTTGCTGGGACAAACCAAGGGCTCGCCAAATGCTGCCCAAAGGACAAAAGGGTGCAGATGTTCAAATGAACGCTCAGGCATCAGTAATAAGCTCTGGCTGCTTGAAACACTGACAAATGTGCACCTGGCCACAGCCGCTTTGACTTTTGGGAGAAAAATGCAACAGCTGAATAGAGGACAACATTTTTTCCTTTCTATCCCAGATGTTACTGCTTTGAGTTTTCCCCTGGTGGCACTGGGAACAATGTGACCTGTACTGTCCCCCTGCCTCTGCCACTGATGCTGGACGTGTCCTTGAGAGACTCTTCCTTGGCTTTGCAAAGTGTAAGCTGGAAAAAAATTGTCTCACTCCCCAAGAGGGGGTTGTGAGGCTTGATGGATTAATATTTGCTGCATTTTACACGTGTCAAGAGTTATTGATAGGCACACCAGGGAATGTACCAGGCACATCCACAGCTAAAAGGATGAGCTGCCACAGCTTGAACCAGAGGAGCAGCCTGGGGTTTGTTAGCAATTGTGTCATGTTCATAGCAAGCACCACAGGTCTGAGCAGGAGGGGCCTGGAACACACCAGGACTGGTGGGTCACATTATTGATGTGTTCAGGGATTATGTGAAAATAGCTTTGAATTATTATTATTCTAACAGCTGTTCTTTAATCTAGTTTCATTTGGAAACATGATTGAGAAAATCCTTCCCTTTCTGATTTTGTTCCCTTGCCCTAAAAACTTACAAGCTCATTGGTGTTTTTCAAAATGAGTTTTACAGAGGAGCAGAAATCCCAAAGATAATGTAGTTCCTAGGATTTTAGGGAAAAATAGTTGTCTGGGTATAAGTGAGACATGGCTGATGTACCACTGGTGAGGAAAAGGCTTTTCTAGTGCACTCTGGAGGCTCTGTGGGCCAGAAAAGTGTGGAAAAGATTGCCCCAAGCACTTCAGTTGGAAAGCTTGTGCTCTCAGCCACAGCTGGTCAGCTGTGAAACTGCATTCAATAAGAAGCCTAGCTTCAGTAACTCTACTGCTTCCAGAAATAGCTTTTGCCCAGGATGATTTCCACAGGGTCTGTGCTTTGACAAGAAGACTCTTCTGAAATTGTACCAGACCAGCTTCTTCAGCAGGTCTGCAGGGGTCCCTCCAGAGAGGCAGAATAGGGTAAAACCCTCTAGGATGGAGAAAGAAAGCAGAAGCTGGAACCAAAATGAGGATCTGTGGGCATGCTATGGTCTGTGGTAGTGTGTGTTTTCACTGGGATGTGGGAAACTGGGCCAGCTTTTCTGAACCACTTCCTTCCTGGAGTGTTTGCAAAAACCCACTGCTCTGCACATCCAAAGGGGTGAGAATGTAAATATGTGTTTCTGAGGAAAGTTAGAAGGACCTAATCTCCTAAGAGATCCTCTTGGGTGTTTCCAGAGCCAAGTCTCTGGGAACCCTGCCTGCTTTCAATCAGACAAAGCAAAATATAGACAAATGCTGTCCCTTAGTCTTACAGCTTCTCTGTCTCTGAGATGACTTCCTTCCTCACAGAATAAATTTCTCAGCATTTTAAATTTTGCTGTGTTCTCTATTCCTATAGAGAACTGTTCATCATTCAGGATGGAGAGGATTTTAATGATGAAGTATTGCAAATAATGAGCCATCCTCAGTTCCAACTGTGTTTCTCATGATGACAGCTCCTTCCAAGTCCTCCATAGCACTGATAAATTTATTAGGTCACAAACCATTATTCAAATTCAGTCTTAGCCAAATCTCAGTGTATGTACTGAGATTCCTCCAGGTTTGGAGAGTTCAGCTCCAGATTTAGCCAGTTTTGATAGACCCAGGGGAAACAGGACGGGATTCTCCCATCATCACTGTTTTTGTCATTGCTTCCTCATGAGACAGATGACTGATAATCATCACACCTCAAAGCAAAACAAGAAGGAGAATGTGCTACTACAAAAACTGTGGTGGGGAACCCCTTTTGGAGTTAATTTTCTCAGCCCCAATGTGGTATCACCTAAACCAGCCCAACTTTCCGTATTCATACTTCACTTGTAGGGCTCATTAAACTGCTACTGTGGGATTATTTGGGTTGAATTCTCTCTTTTTTATTTGTTTGTTACCCCTTCAGAGCCACCATCTTTCCTCGCACCTTTGCTCTGTGTGTGTGTCAGAGATGCTAAACGTGAGACAAATGGAAAAGAGAGATATAACACAATTTGTTCTGCTAATTGGAAAGCTTTGTCTACTGCTGCATCTGGCTGATGTAAATTCCACTTCCTTAAACATTCACCAAACCAGATTCTTCCTCTTCCTGCCTGTGTCTGTGCTCAGATTTGCAATGGGAATGCCGGGTAACTTTTAAATTAGAACAGAGACATTTTTAGCAGAAAAAAATGATGACACAAGTGGCAAAGAAAGGCTGTCAAAGTAGGAAAAAAATGTTTTCTTTTTATAAGCAACAGAAAAGCTTGATATAGTTATGTCTGCGGGAAAAGATGTTTTGTCCAGCAGAAACATTTACTGAGCATCAGGATAAAGAGGGCTTTGCCTTGTACTGCTGCCCAGGGATCTGCCAAAGAGGATTAAAGCATCAAAGCTCTTAATTTGAGTATTTTTCTATAATTTTATCCTCCTCTTTTGCTTCTTTAGTACACCTTTACAGTTATCATTTGTCATGGGGGTGGCATTATGGGCTGTTTGGCCAGGAGTGGGACAGGGAGCCTGTGCTGTGAGGGCTCTGTCACCAGCCAGAGGAGCAGCAGCCCAGCAAGGGCTCTGCCTGCCTCAGTCTCACAGACTCACAGGCATAGCAGGGGTCTCCTCTGCCAGGGCACTGGGTGCAATCAGTAGCTCCGTGGGTGGATCTGACTGGAACACACTTGCAGCATTCAGGAAAAGGGCAGGTATTTTCCACCTGCTGTATCCGAGGCATTGAAGGACACAGCAAGATGCTCTATAGGGAAAAAGAGTGGGAACATCTCACAGCAGTCCAGTGATTAAATATACCTTTCTCAAGGTGAATTGTGTACATGTATTTAAGATGTGACAGGCTTTTCATAGTCATAAAATCGTGGAATTGCAAGGGACCTTGAAGGTAATTCCATCCCAGCCCCTGCTGTGGGCAGGGACACCTTCCCCTAACCCAGGTTGCTCAAAGCCCTGTCTGACCTGGCCCTGAACACTTCCAGGAATGGGGCAGCCACAGCTTCTCTGGCAAACTGTGCCAGTGTCTCAGCACCCTCCCAGGGAAGAATTTCTTCCTTATATCCAACCTAACCCCAGCCTTTTCCAGTTTAAAGCCATTACCTGTTGTCCTATCCTTAGGAGCCCTTGTCAAAACCCCCGCCCCAGGCCATGCCATTGGGCAGTGACAAAAGGGAAGGCAGGTTGGAAGGGAACGTTCCCAGAGAAACAAAGCTCTGACTAAGCCTGTCTGTTCCCCTCTCTGCCCCTGGGGCTCTGTACAGTCCCAGCCTCCCATTAAACCAGTAACACCAGCAGTTTCCAGTGATCTGGTTTTGACCCAGAAGATGTAATCTTCACATCCAGCGGCTACAGGAGCCTTGAGTCACTTCCAGCAGAATCTGAAAATCAATTTCACCGGCATGACTTGTGTTTTCACTTTGATTTTAACCCTTTCCCTTGTATAGAAGAGTAAATTATTTCCAGAGCAGAGGGACAGCACGACTTTATTTAGAGGGGTAAACCTCTGCATAGTCATTCACAAATGGAACATCATCCACATTCAAGTATATTAAATTTGTTTTGGCAATCACTTATGATAAGCATTGAGCTTGAATGAAAGAGAATGAGGACGAAGGGTTTGTTAGAGAAAAAAGCATCCAAATAGAAAAAGCAATATCCCTTTATTAATATATATATATTTCTTGGCTGCACATAATTTTGACAAGCAAGTCTATCCTCTATTTAATATAAATGAAATATGTACAGTTAACTGGGTATTTTACACAGTGATATTTCAATTGTATTTCATAAAATTCAGGCTGGCTTCAGAATGAATAATTTATCCAATTAGATTTTTTTTCTTCCCATTTTAATAGAACCTGGCCATTCTCTTATCTATCTCATTGGTTTAAAAATTGAAATAATCCTATTAGAAATCAGGTGTGCAGTGTGAGTGCAAAAGTGGTGTCAATATTTTGAGAATGAGGCAGAAAATATCCTCAGGTTAATCGCAGGTTTCCAAGCTGATTTTGGTATTTGGACTTCATTTAATGCTAATGTCAGTAAAAATTAATGAGTTCTGCAGCTTCTTTGTATGGACTCTGGACAGGAAATGTGAAGCTTGGCTGTGGCTGGTCACTTTATTTTGCTGGTATTGATTCTGGTCCTGCTTTTGTAGTGTTTAAAACTTCTTTAGGCTAATTTTGATTTAGCCTGTAAATTACTTTCAAATGCAATTCTTCAGGTTCAGATGAATAAGCATGAATTCTGTTTTGGAGGTGATGGAATAAGTAGAAATGTGATAATAACAGAATAAAATGTTGTTTAAATCTGTTATATCTCTTTGCATGGCTTTTCTACTAAATATCAAACCGATAACACTATGGTTGCAGATACCTGACAGGGGACTGCTGTCTTCCTCTCATCAATTTCCAGATTATCTCATCCAGGAAGATTTCTGACCTTATCACTCTAATGCAATGCTCTATCTGAAAAAAAAAAATGCTTCTGGATGAAGGCTTACCAATTTTATAGCTGTACAGCATCTCCATGAGGAAAACCTCAAGGTTTCACAGGTAGAGAAAACATTGGTTTAGTCACAGGAACAAGTTTCTGTGCTTAATGTATTACTTAATGTCAGCTGATCCATGGTAATGGTTTCTGCATATGCTCATGAAATGTGAAATAATTGGACTGAGTGCTCTTTTAATGCAGGTAAAATGATCCTGAATTACCTTCCCTTTGCTATGGGCTAAATGTATGCACACATATTTACAGGAGATCAGATGACATCTCCAGCTTGTTTGTATGTCTGAGCCCTGGAGCACAAGGAGAGGAAATTACTGGTCTGAGTCTGTGCAGCACCTGCACAGAGCTCAGAGGTCCTGCCTTTGTGTTTCTAATCCTCTCTGTCCTCCCCACAAGAATATTGGCACTAGCAGGGAGCTGGAGATAGGAGTTTAATTTTCATTTTGTTTAAGGATCACATAATCCTGAGGGCACAGGGGAAACAGCAATGCCATCGATATAAACCAATGAGCTACTCTTCAAACTGAGTTTGCATTGTAATATGAATGGGGGAATCTGAATGCTTTGGTTCTGGCATTTAGCTCTGTGTAGGTTTCCTAATTCATTCAGCCTTTGTGTGTTGAGGTGGGGGACCTCCTACACTTAGAAAGCAACAACATTGGAAATTCGACGAATTCTGGAGGAAAGGGCTTGAGAATGATGAATAATTAGAAGTCTCCATGATTTATAGCTTAAAATTTCGTTTCAAAGGGGTTTTGCTGTGCACTGTACAGCAATGTAAACATCACTGTCACTGCTGGGGTCTTTCATGAGCTTTTTATTCTTTAATCACTCTTCTCAGTTGTCTCTTTTTTTCAAATCAAATGCAAGCTCCAGAGGTTTCTGCATACAATATTTTCTTTTACTCTCTTAGTACAAACCAAGCTAAATACCCCAAAATTTTGAGGAACATAAGAGATTTTTCCCCACCCCAAAGCTTTGAGGTTGGTGTCCCTTTCCTCTTGGGTTAGTGTATTTGCAGTGAAATTTTTGCAATAATTTCTGAAGTACACGTAGAGAGCCAGAACTGGACCACTGGTGAGTTAGAGAACCTGTTATAGAATCCTATAGCAGAGGCCAAAGTTGTTTTTTAAGTCGGGGATCAGGGCATCCAGGCTGCCTACAGCCACTGCCTCTGACATCCATCAGCTCTCGCTGCCTTCTGAAAATCCACACAGCAGGAATTAATAGTTCCACACAGCTCTGCTGACAGATGCAATTGTCACAAGAAAGAGAACAAAGTGACAATGTGGAAGAGCTTCTTTAAACAGCCTCTAATTAGCTCTGAAGTAGTTTTCTGTCACTGTAATAATTTGCAAAGGAGATATATGTTGGCACTGCTCACAAACCCAGTACCCACCTTCCTCCCACCCAGCACATTTGGGGACACTGCCTGCATTGCCTTGGTTCTCTCCCTCCACTTATTTGTGGCCTCTTATCAGGTTTTATTGAATCCTGCACATGGGAAAGAGCCCTCAAAGCTGTACTGGGTTTGTGTGGCAAAGTTTTGGTAGTGGGAGGATACAGGAGTGACTTCTGTGGGAAGCTGCCAGATGCTTATCCAAAATGGCCAAAAATTCAGTGTTCTGATGCCTGAATACCAGCTCTATATCTAAAATATGGTATTTCATGTAGTGTGATTTATTTTTTAATTGAAATAAAACATGTTTTTTATGAAAATTAAAATCTCTAAACTTGGATTTTCATAGGAAAGGAAATTTCTTGTCTTATTCTGCCTAGTTGTCTGTAGAGTACCTTGTCCATCAATGAATGGTCTTCACAGCACTCTCTCTGAAGGGTCTGATGTGTCTCCATAGTTATGACAAAGGCATTTTAATCTGCTTCATTTTATAACCTGGTAGTGACATCCTGGGACCCTGCTGGCACTCACAGAAACGGAGGAATGTCATGCTTGTGCCATTTGTTCACACATTGCTGGGATGAGTTGGGAAGGATTAGTCTTACCATTTGCATAAAGCACTTATCAATGAAGGTTCATCATGTGAAAATAGTCCTTGGCCAAGACTGGAGCGTTCTATTCTTCTTTTGGCTGCTTCTTAGAAGATTAGGGTTTTATTCCAACATCAGCAAAGGAAGTGTGAGCACATTGAGTGTCTGGTATGTCTTTGTCTGGCACTGAGTTCTGTAAGCATCTGCCTTGTGCCCAGAGACCCAGGTTCATGTTACTGCTCCAAAAATCTTTAGTTATTCTTTCAAAAGGGACAAACTAAAAGGAATCACACCAGAATAAAGTTATTCTAGAGATAAAAGACTGAAATTAGTGTCCCCAAATTTGGAATACAAGGGTTAACCTTTATCTTCTTCATATCCATTGTTATCTCCACTGTCAGCCTTCTAACCATCCTGGTTTTGGTCTCTCAGGGCCAAAAATGCCATTCTGGTGTTGAGAAAGTTGAAAAAATACCTGTTGTGGGACTAAGTGACCTTTTCACTTTGAAAATATTTTGCTGGAAAATCCTCATCTAACCCTCTACTCAACTTCTTTATCTGCTCCTTCTTGTTTACCAAGCCCTTTGATATCACTCGGCTGAAGCTAAAAGTGGACTCTGTGCCCTCCTAGGAATTCAAGCTACAACTACAACTGTACCACAGCGTGTCTTGTGCACCAGGCGTGCACCAGGCCCTGGGCTGCTGTGCTTGTGGCCAGATACAGGTACGTGAGGATCACTGTGGGGGCCCTTGGAGCAAACTCTGCCCCAAACCACACCTTGAAGAGGTGGCTTTCCTCCCTGTGCAGCCACGAGATGCCCCTCTGCGGTCACTCTCTGCCCCGCAGGGCACTGCCTTTGGCCACAGCAGCTGCCACTTGGGACAATCATGAGGTTTGGAAGCCAAAATCCCTCCCGAGCCCTGCTCCACCTGTCCCTCATGCCGGGTGTATCTTCCGTTCGTTGTCAGCGCTCGTTAAGACCGAGGGCATCTCTCTCGCTCGCTTTGCCTTCTCCGTGTCTCCGGTTTCACTGGAACCGAGTCAAACGGAGACGACTCCACGCAGGGTCTGGAACGGATCAGCAGGTCAGCTGGGAATGCCTGTCAGGCAGCCAGCACTGCTCCCTCCCTTCTCCCTGGCTTTCTTTGAGGTTTGTAGCTCTTCTGCTTTCTTGTTGCTATTGCCACCCTCCCCACACTCCCCTTACCACACATCAAGCACCCAGACCTTTCCTGGGCACTTTACTTAATCCCCGGGATTCTTTATATAGGAATTAATCTTCTCGTCACGGTGGGAGAGCTGGGAGGGAGGGGGTGCATTTATCTCTCCTGCTGAGGTCTAGAGTTGCATTGCTGTGATTATTGGTGGTAGCAGTGTGCGTGTGTCTGGGGATCTGTGTTTAGTTCTTCGTTTCTTAAACGACGCAGGGGCAGCAGCAAGGCAAGTTGGCAGCTTGGCTTTCGAGCTGCTTTGTGTCTGCTGCTACAAGGAGGGAGTGTGAGTGGGGAGCAGCATGGCAGAACAAGAAGCCAGTGGCTTGCAAGTCCTTCTCTCCACCCTCCAGGTAAGAACAGCTTGAACTAACAAGAGAGGCGCTTGGGCTTGTTTTCCTCTGTAATTCCCCATCAGTGACCTGTGGGGCTGAGGCTGTTGGTACGAGCTCCTGGCTGGCTTGGCTCTAAAAGCATCAGCGTGCGGGAGCCCTGACCTGCACCTCCCACCCTGAAAAGCCTTCATGAATTGCAGTTTCACTGCTCAGTGATGAGTGCTGGCAATTACTGCTATGCATCAATCTCTGGGCCCCGTCTGAGGGCTGAGGCTCCGCTCCCGAGGTCTCGCTGTGTTCAGCAGGGGAGCAGGGAGGTGTGAGGCTTCGGCTGCTGTGAAATGAATGGGACCTGACAGCGCTGTCAGCCTGAGCTCTGCGCCTCCAGGGGCTGAGGGGCACGAGTGAACAGATCTGCCTGCGAGGAGCAAGTTCCTCTCTGTTAAATTGTCTGCCCAGGACCCTCAAGCACTTCAGGGAAGTGACAAAAACTCTTGAGATTGTGAGGTGCTGGTGTTGGATGTTCTCAGTGAATGGTCCCGAGGACCAGAGGGACGTGTCCCAGTCCAGGACCATACTTGATGGACAGGATTGGCCATGGGATGAAGGAGAGGCATCTCGGGTTCTGTTTTCCCACTGCAAGGATGTGTTCCTCCTGGTAGGAGAAGATGCCCAGGTTGTGGCATGAGCTACCCCTTGAAATCGGGAGCATATTTTGGGAGGGAACCTGTGCTTTTATAACCTTGTTTTGTCATGAGGGATGGGTGGGAGCTGCTTTGCCAAGACAAGCTGCTTGCATATAAAGCAGCCACTCGTGCACTCCTCAGGTGCCCTTGTGTGTGGCTGTGCTGACGTGGGCCAGAGCCCTGTGGGGACAGGAGTTTCATGTCTGAGGCAGCAGCATCCTCTGACTGCTACACGTGCCATCAAAGCCTCACACATTGCAGACACAGAAAATGAGGGAGAGGCTGTGCAAAAAAGACTGACCCACCTGGGTGAGCCCAAGGATTCATGTGTCCCAGCCCTGTGTCTCAGGAGGTCTCTGTGGCCAGCTACAAGTGTGCAGAGGAGGTTATAAAGCTCCATGATAGCATTTGGCTTTGAAACTATAGTTATGGGGGCTGATCAACCTTGACATATTTATGCAACTGTCAAAAACTTTAACTTCTCATCTCAAATACCGGTTTGCCCTCGGTAGCCTCTTGTGTCAGTGAGTTCTGCAGGTAAGCTGGCACACTGAAGGCAATTATCCAGCTGTCCTTTTATGTTTTGGCAGTGTAACTTGTATGCCCTATGTTGTTACAGCTTATTTAATTCATATTTTGTACTAGATTGTGTTTGTGCTGTATCCAGGCTATAGTTCTCTCCCTCTTTCTTTGGATAATCGAGAGCTGAGTGCACATCTGTTTTTTCTTATGCTCTCTAGCAGTCCTGGTGTTCTCTGCATAATCTGGGAACAGAATTGGACAAAACCCAGATCTAAACTGGAACGTGTAGTTTAAAATCACGTATGCAGTTTGTTGACAAAGCTACATGGAGATCTAAACTAGAAATGGTGAGGAGCACTGCAGACATGGTATTGGAAAAACCACAAGGTAGCACAGCATTCATCCCTGGTGCCACAAAATCTCACTTTGGTACAAGACCCTTTTTTCCAAAAATTCTAGTTTCACTTGGAGGACATGAAAAATCTTTCTTGTTATATCTTCAATTTGAGGCAGAGGCTTGAGCGCCGAAGGGCAGAAAGTAAGGGCTTGATGACAATTATATATTCTGATTCACCTCCTTACCTTCAGCCAAAAAATTACCAGCATAACTTTGCAATACCATTACCTATCTCTGCTAAAAAAACAGGTGATAAAAGATCTTTACTTGACGCAGTTGGAAAGTATTGGCCTGGGAAATAATAACTTTAGTTGATGTTTGCCTTTGCTGATAACATCTCTCCACACTTTGTTATTTTCTGCAACAGCTGTCCAAAACATGGTTGCTTTGTTTTTGTGACCGGCTGGATTGTCAGTGCTGGTTCATATTCTTTTATTGGGCATGAAGAACATATCTGCTGCTTACAGCAGGCTTTTCTGCAGGGTATTACTGGGTATTTTCCATTTCTGTTAGCACAAAATATTGCTTTGAATGCAGAAAGCTTTCAGGTGAAGAATGAGGGAACATTCAGCCAGTCTTTATAAACTCAGAATAAAATCATCCTTTCTCCATCAGTCACTCACACAGGGCTAAATTTCTACTTCCCTTCCAAACACTGGCACAGATTTTTATTCCCAGTTGGAGGAATGTCCAGACCTGAGATAGGGTCTGTCACTTTCTGCTGAGGGAAGGATCTCCCCCATCTCTTCGTGGCATAGACACTTTCACTCTTACACCCACAACCTGGCTTTGGTAAGGGCGGTATCAAGCAGAACAAATCCAGAACACTGCACTTTGTAACTGAGCAACTGCTCTAGTCACGGAAAGAAACACATTTTTTGAGTTCTTCAAAACTGTTCCCAGTGCTCTGAAGGAGCGTGATCCCCCCAAAGACAGCTCAAACCCCTGGAAGTGCAGCGTGCTACTAGGGATGTTCTGCAAAGTGACAAGGTGAATAGCAAAAACTCCTTTCAAAGCGCAGCTGCATTTTGTCACCAAAATGTCACTGCAGGGAAGACGTGACATTTCAGATCTCTAGGTAAAAAGTGCTTCACTGCTTACAATGTTCGGCTTCAAAAATGTGAAATTCAGATTTAAGAAAACCCTCTCCCTGTCTCATAGGTTTTGTATCAGTATGGCAGAGCCAAGCTCTGAGGATTTCACTGTCATTTCTCATTTTCTTTCTAACCCTGCTACCTTCTTCTTAGCTCTCTCTTCTTGACTCCCTCTCCAGTGTGATCCTACAATTATCACCTCCCATCCCTCTGGCTTGGGTAGTGTTGCCTGTTTCTGTTCCCATCTCTCACTGCATGACATCGAGCTCCTCAGCCCCAACCCAGCCCTGCTCTGTCTTTCATTACTCAGAAAATGCAGTCCCTCAATCAAGGCTGGGCTGGTGGCCACTCTCACCCTGTCCCTGGCCACAGCGTGGCAGAAGTAAACACCCTCCCCATGTATGGTTTTTGACCAGGCAAAAAAATCTGACCTCCCATTTTAGGGGCAGCCCCCTCAATGCAAAATCCCAAGGGGTTTGGGATTAGATCTCTTGGTTATTTTAAAGCCAGGAGGAGGTATCTGGGTGTTAGTTAAAAACAGCTGGTACTTGCTAAGAAGAGCAAATAGAAAACTGGAGCCAACATCTTGCCTTGTGACCCAGACTATTGAGTCCCTTGAGACAGTAGAGTATTTTAGTTCCTCCTCCTCATTGCCCTGGCCTTCATCTCACCCTACCCTCTGATCATTTAGACAAATAAGAAACATTTTGGTTCTTCCCTTTCCTTCTCCCTGCTCTCCTCCTCACTGCCCATGCCTTGGTTACCCCTGAGAACATCTTATTCCATGGCAGGATGCATTGTGTTGCCTGAGGAGTCCCAGATTTCCTGTTGGCTCTCAGTGTGGTTTTCACATGTTTCCCAAAGCCACAGTCCCCGTTCACATATTCTGCAAAGCTGGCAGCCCCTGGGGCCGTTGGCAGATCTTTGGCTCCAACTGTGTCTTACTGTGTTGGACTTCACAGGTTCCCAAATGCTATGGTTTGACAGGGAAAAGATGCAAATCTTATGTATCAGTGGCGGATGTTGTTTTTGCAAAGGGATTTATCTGTGAGTGGCCGCAGTGTCCAGCAGAACAGACACAGGATCTGCTGTTTGCTAACTTGTAGCTCTCAGCTCTCAGCGCTGCCCCTTCCGAGCTGTCGGGCTGGCTGGCTGACAAGGCAGAGCTATTGTTATCCTCAGGACAAGTGGGGAGGTATCTGTGCTGCTCCACTGACAATGGAGAGAAATGCATTTTGCGAAATGCTTTTGTCTCCTCTGCATCCTTGCACTTACTCTGTCAGCAGAGCTGCTGAGATTCCTGGCTTTGAGGGAAAGAGATGCAAAAAATCCCAGGAAGTGCTCAGGTAGCAGAATGGGCACTCATTTGGCTTGGGGATGGAGGAGCTCAAAGTTTGGATCTGTGTTTTTGGGAGGCAGCCTGGCAGGCCGGGTTTACTGGAATAGCCTTAGAGGGAGCAAAAATCACCTCGAAAGCAGATGGTCATTTTTATGTGGTTCATTAACTGAGAATTACTGAGATTGTTGTACTTAAAGTGAGCAGCAGTGGACTTATTCCTGCTATTCCTTATAAAAACAGTTTCAGCTTTGAATGTGCAGAAGTGTAGTAAAGACAGGGAAACACTTGTCTTGTAGGGTTCAAGGGGAAATAGTGGGTGCAACTTTTTCATGTCTCTACTGCCAGTGCCACCCACTTAGGCTACATGAGCCTGGTTCTGTCTTTAACCATGGAAGAAAAGGCATAATCCTCCATAAACAATCCTTAGAGGTAGTGCAGGTCCCCACCTCAGCTTGCAGGGTCGCTGCTTTTCCTTCCTCCACTGTCCTCTCCTCCCTGTCCAAGGAGAGCCTGAAGGTAACCCGGAGCTTTTCCCTACAACCCTGGGCTCACCACCGTGGGGCACTGCTAAGCAACAAAGAAGAAAGGAGGCTAACATCCATACATTAATCCCAAATTCCTGCCAGGCCACAGAAGACATATTGAGGTTTTTCACTCTTGTGAACCAGCACAGAGCACTAAAAACCCTCAGAGGAAGCTGTGACAGGTCTTGGACTCTGCTGAAATCCTTCCACCGACTGAGCTGGGACCAGAATTGCTCTCTGTCCCTGGGCTGGCCACAGCTGTTCCCCTGAGCACACTGCCAACTCCTCTGCAAATGCCTCCAGATGGGCTATCCAGAATTTTCTGTGGCTGAATTAATAATAATTGAGGACCTCAGGGTGTAAAATGTACCCAGAGAGCGATCGGAGCAGCAGCAGTGATGGCTGAGCTGAGCACAGGAGTGCATCACAGTCTGAGCCTCAGCAGAACTTTTTGTCAGATGGAGAAAGTGGAGTCCTGTTCATCTTCTGCTGTCCCTCATCCTTGTCTAGGATGGTTTGTGCTTTGAGGACAAATGAGACTGTGTCATGTATGGTCGAGGAGAGCCCTTTCTCCCTTCCTTCAGCAATGCAAGTGTGACAGCATAGCCACTTTGCTGCATCAGTTGGGTGCCAGTCTGTAAAAATGGATTATAAACCTCTGCTTCTGAGTTAATCGTGTGTAACATGGCAAATAATCCTACCATGCCTCACATCAGTGTTTGAGAAACTGGGTGATGAACAACAGGGAAAAAAACAAAAAACCCTGAAGTTCTGGTGACAACACAGTAAAAAAAAAAGAATTTAAAAATTGAGAAGTAAATTAATAATTTGTTTTCGTGCAGGGCTTGGATCCTGCATAATGAATAATGCACAGAACCACATGCTAAATGATGAAGACAAAATGCTGCATGGTGTGATTTTCCAGGCAACAGGCGCTCCTCATCCTGAAGCAGAGGTTTTGTGAAATAAAACAAGTTGTCATGTGGAAATTAAAAAATGCAGTTACTCCAGGGGACCAAATGAAATATCAGGAATGTTTTAAAACTGGTGCTTTTTAGCTGTTGAGGGGCTGACTTTATGCTTATGGCCAAGCTGTTTAACTTAGACTATTTGGATGCAATATAATGGCATATTATGCCATGTCATGCAACTCAATATTGTGTATTTTGGTACTGCATTATAGACACAAACAAATTAATAGACTAAACCACATTATGGAAGGAGGTATATGGATTTGTTTAAACTACTTATCTCTCACATACAGCGCACAAAGATATTTTAAAACATCTGTTTATCTGTTTGTAAGTTGAGGATAATTATTGGTAGTTCTCTAGCTTTCCTGGCTGTTTTGTATGCCTACAGATGTATTTATACATTACATCAATATTTTTATGACAATGGAAAATTTCCACCCTCTCTTTTTCTCAGGTTTCAATTATTTCCCTCTTTGAAATATAAGAAGAGATGTTTTCATACACAAAGGTGTTTGCCTGAATAGGTCTTGCTAGTGTTTCTTTATGTAGCATAATCTTATTTTCAGTATATTATGCTGCATTTGTTGTGATAGCTTAGACACATTTTTCTGTCCAATGCATTGGTCCAGTCCTCTTGGTTTTATCTATAATAGGAACAAAAATGTCTGTAGTAGGAAATGTGTTCATGGGCATTTTGAATTAAAGTTTTTATATTATGTTCAGCAAAGTGTACACAAAAAATTGCTTGTATTGAAAAACATATGGGCTGATAATGTTTGGCTCCAGCAATGTCTACTGGCACCAGCAGAGATCTTACTGATGCATGTTAACAGAAAGAAAATAATTTCATGCACATACTGGGAGTTTAAGAGATGGGGAGGGATTTTTGTGTTGCTTGGTCTGGGATAGCAGGGTTGGAAATAGCTCCTGGAGTTGTTGTTATTGTAGACACGCTGCCTCTGTGTGAACACTCCTGTTTGTGCCAGGACAGATAACACAACTTGTACCATCATTCCTCTTGCAATGAAATCTGGGGGTTGGATTTAAGCCTCTGGAAGTGCAGCTAAAAGCCCCTCCTTCCTCAGGGCTCCAAGAGCGGCCAGTGGGAATGCAGAACAAGGCAGTGTTTGCTAGTAGCTCCTCATGGAACTGGTTGTGATCCTGGGCAGAGGTGTCCCTTTCCTGTGTCTGTTGGATTGGTGTGTGCACACCTGGGACCCTCAGGCTCTGAGAATCCCAAAGCCACGCACACCCCACGTGTCGCTGGGCTCTGCCACACTCCGGTCTCGTGACTGTGCTCTTCTCACCAGACCAGGACAGAAAATAATTCCCTCCTGCCTTGCCCTGTTCTTTTAATAAGCACTCGTCTCACAGACAGTCTATTTGCACCTGTTTGCCCACAGGGCCCAGTGGGCCCGAGGACAGAGGTGCTGATCCATCAGCGGGGCCGCTCTGCGCGCCGGGAATCTCCACGGGGAAGGATGGGGAGCTGTGATTCCCGGGAAAAGCAGGCTGATCTCGGTCCCCAGGGAACTGTGAGGTCAGAATGCTCCTGGGAATTGGTGAGACATTGTGTGAGAGGGAGTAACAACCTTCTCCAAGGGGACCAGGAGCAGTAGCTCACTGGCCAGCCTCCCTTCTCCCCTGGACAAACCCAGGTTTGCTGCAGGAGGTCAGGAGTGAGTGTTGGGGGTAAGCAGTGTGGCAGCTTCTTGCACAACTGCATTGTCCAGCCCAGCTGACACTGGTGCCTGCAATCCTGCAAGCTTTGTGTGCCACAGAGAGCATTACTGTGCTGCTGCTTCAGAATAGACTGTTTATTTCAGAAAATACAGTTTAATTTAAGATGGCTAAGAAGCAAGAATATGAATCCAAATCACTAAAATATTTGTAGAATTTTTCTGTTATTAAAAATCTGGGTTTATTCCCCTGGCTGTATAATCTAGGTGGATTCTCTAGGTGGAGATTCGAATCTCCAAGAACTGGATAACCTTTTCCCTTTTCATACAGGCAAAACAATTTATCTTAGTACAGTTTTGGGAAGGAAAGTCTAATGCAATGAAGATCATCTGTTAAAATAAGGGAAAATTGGTCATTCTCCTCCAGAGGCTGTTGGAGACAGACCCCATTCATATCCATGACTTAGTATTTCCTTTTGATATGTGTGCTGTTATGACTCTTGTTTTACTGAGTGGGGACCCACCACACCATACAAAAATCTAGGTCTCAGAAATCAAGAATTCATCATTGATTTCATAAGATGTCTTCTAGAGAGGACAAAGATAACATAGTAGAGATTCTTCTGCCTGCAGGCACTACTAAGCTACAAAAAAGAGAATTAGTGTTTTAGACCAACTATTGATTAATAGAATAACATTTGCTTGATAAGAAATTACATGGGAAAAGTTAAATCTCCTTCCCTTTGGGGGTTTAGAGAACAAGGATGGGTTTTTCTTCTCATGGTCTCTCCTCGAGGAAGAACACAGCCTTATTTTCTAAAGGTGGTGTAGGTTGAGGTGGAATTAATGAGAACTGCAAAGCTTTCATGATTCTTATTAGAAAATTGAGTAATTCTGACACAGAAGTCCTGCGGGAGAAATAACTACTCTACCAAAGAAATCTTGGCTTTTTTTCCCCCCTACCTTTCAACAAGGGATGCTTTGAAACCAAAACATATGGGGGTTTTTTTCTGACATGGAAACTCCAAAGCATTGTGTTTTACTACAGTCAACTTCTGAGAAGCCTTTTATGCACATTAATATTTGGTGTAACTTACAGGCAAAGGCTTTCCCACTGGGCCAAATGGGAATTTGATCCCTGTAGTAAACTGAGACAGACACTTCTCCCCAGGGCCCATCAGTTCAGTGCACTCCCTGGTACCTATTCCTTTCCTTTCAAAGGAGGGAATGATGCTGTATTGATGGATAAAGCAGGAGTGCTGGGCTTTATTTCAGAGCTGTTACAAACCCCATCAAACTCACGCGATGTCTGTGCCTTCTGCTTTCTTCATTTGGACAGTAGATGGAGATAAGGTTCAGCTGCCAAGTTAGGGCAAAGGGCATCTTAGCTCACATTGTTTCCCAAATTGAAGGGTGGAACTCACTCCCTGAGCAGATGACACTCATGCAAGCTGGGTGAAACCAGTGCAGTGCCTGTTGTCCTCTGCCATCTTCTGGGGTTTTATGGGATTCCTGATGAAAGGCCAAAGCAGCAGATTTACAGTGAAGATAAAGCTGGCCCTCCATTTTCTTCAGGATGAACCTGGCAAGCAGAGGATTGACAGGGAGAGAGATATCCTCCCATAAGCAGTTTATTTGGCATGGTGAATGCCCACCTGTCTCACTTCAAAGGAGGGGAGGAGGGAGAATGGTCCACCTGACCTTTCCCTATGATTAAAATGCTGATCTGATGAAGTCAGAGGAACAAACTGAACTGCCTCTTTCAACCCTCAATTCTTCCAGGAATAAACCAGCACCATCCATATGGAGAGAGTTTCTGGAGAGGCTAGGGGGAAGCAGCATTACTGCCCTGGTTTATCTGACCTTCTCTTTGGGACAATCTTCTGCAGTTTGAATGGCCTTTGGCTCCATCTTAAAGTTCTGCAAATGGGGGAAGAGAGCTGGGAGGTGACAAAGGAGAAAGAGACTGTGTGCCTGGCTCTGTTTTCTTTGACAATTTCTCTTCCCATATGGCTAAGGTCATTTGATCTCCCCACGATGCACAGGGACTTCAAGGGGACAGCTGGATGCAGAGATGCATTAAAACAACTTTTCTTTGAGATGAAACCCATGATTATTAACAGCTTGTTTCAAAAGCTCTCACAGCAGCAGCTGTACCTCACTGACTGAAAACTCTGGAGGGTTTGTCTAAAAGGTCTGCATGGCTGGGTGATCAAACACTTGGAAATCTCCCTAGCTGAGAGTCCCCTGCTATGTTCTTTAAAGCCTACAGAGCACTATTACACCAACAGGTCTCCTTGGAAACATGCTTAAACAAAACAGGACACAACAATAACTTTCTGGAGATCTCTCCCTGCTGGCAATGGATGCAGGCATCAGAGGTAAATTCTGACATAGATCAAATCTCCTTCTGGATATTCACTGAAGAATTCACTTTTCTCTGAGAGATCAGCCCACTGTGCCATTGCATGTTCAGCCCATTCCCACATCTCAGAGTTTCAGAAGAGACAGCCTGAGGGGTTTGGTTGGGTGAACTCCACAGGGGATCCCAGTGGAGTGTGTAGAGCTGGATATTTTTAAATATAACTCCTGTCCCTTTTCCTGGAGCACAAACAGCTGTGGGCTCATTCATGGAGCTAATAAAATGCCTTTTAGCTTGACTGACCAACACTTAGTTTGCAGGTGATTCTGAGCAACTGGATGAAGTAACAGGGGTGGAATAAAGCCCCAAACATGCCTGGTTTTGGCATGGTGGCATTGGCCTGCTGCTGTTGGGTGTCTTGCATGGGGTGTAGACTGAAGATAAAGGAGATAAAAATTTTTGTTACCTTCTGGATGTAAAATGACATATCCCTATCATGCCTCTTAAAAACTTGGCAACATTTTCAGAGAACTGAGGGCTTTGCTGTTGAGAGAGTGCTGTTTAAATCTAGATAGATGGGTCTCAGCAACACAGTTAAACTGAAGTTCTGCTTTATATTACTGGTAATATTACTTTAAATCATTAGAATTTCAAAACACAGTTTGCTATTCATTATGGATGCCGAGTTTCGTTTGTTATTTGATTTTTCACTTAGACTGGATGGCAAAAATAGGTTCATCATTTTCACTTTCAGGTTCCATCTCTGAAGAACATAAGCTGTGACTAACAATAGTTATTAGTGGCTTGTCTCCACTGCCCATACCTCAATCATCGTTATTAAATGTGATTGATTAAAACCATTTCTGGCTATTCCAGAAGACGCTTTTGGAAGTGGGGTAGATTGACACGGAAGGACACTTGGCAAGAGAGAGGACTGGTGTTTTTCTAAACCAGAGTGCACCTCAGAGTGATCCTCACCTTCTGCCTGTACAAGTCAGTGTCAGAATAACGTGCAGCAAGTGGGATTGTTCGTACTGGAATACAGAGAGAAGCCTGGACTGAACACAGACAAGAGCCAGGACAGACTGAGATTAGACCCCGGGATTCTTGGGCATTATCATGTGTGGTCCAAGCAGGAACATCCCAGAGAAAGCAAGGATAGCAGCACCTTCATTATGGCTATTTATTTCCACATGCACATACTGACATTTGCTATAGCATTCAAAAATCTGTGGTTTCATTAACAAGCAAGTACATCGGGAAATTTTCCAAGATTCTCCAGACTTACTTGTGCTTTGAGAAATGCCATTGCTTGTAAAAAAGTTTGTCAATTCCCAAATGTGCTTCATCTTTGAAAGACAAAGTGTTCTCTGGACTGACACCCATCAAATCTCACAAAAAAAGAAAGAGAGTAGCATGCTTCATGCTGCTTTTTCATCTTTGGTAGGGGAAAATAAAACTAAAACCGAATGGAGAAAACAGATGCCTCCCTATTAAATGTGGGTGGCAGTTGTGTTAAATATCTGTAACAGAGTGGCATTTGAATGAAACGTTAATATTTTAAATGAGTTCAGTAACAGCAAAAGTAATATAAAATATAGGAATAAATCCAAGAAACAGCAATAAACACTTGGTGCTGGCATGCATATAGAATTCATTGTACAAGAATGGTTAATGCCTTACAGAAATTTAATAAGAGAGTGTGAAAGGCATATGCTAGGATAATCTTGGCATTAAAATAAAAATAGATTAAAAAGAGGAAAAAAGAGAATAATATAACATTAAATCCAGTCAAAATCTTCAGGTGTCATAGGTAACTTATTGTGAAATAAGAGATAAAACCTGGGAGAATTTATCTGCAGTAGAAATTACAGAAAGAACATTAGAAATATTCAAAAGAAAGTCTAAAAGCCTTTTGCAGAGTATCACGTGTTTTGATTTATCTCAAAGTTTCCTCATTCTTTTAACACTTCCAATTTGACAGAAGCATTTGAGGGTTATATAATAATGTGTTTTACCATCGTTTCTGCATAATAAAGTAATTGCTCTATTAGAGGCGCATTAGTGAGAGGAGCAAGTGACACAAAGGAACTTTGTATCAGGAGGAACTTCTGCACAAGGACAAGCTTTTCTTTGAGAACACTGACTGAACTTTGGTGTGAAAAAAGAAAGAGAGAAAAAAGTGGTTTACTTTGTCAACAGTATCCAAGGTATTGCAGTCTGTCAGGGCACAATTCCTGAAGATAGCTGGGTGTGAATATATTTTATTGGAGTGAAACACTAATAACGTGGCACTGAGAGAAACGACCTTGGTCTAAAGTTAGGGGAAACACCTTTGAGTCTTTTTGACACAGCAGGTAAAACATCCTTTGGAAAAAGATCAGGTCGTGGTCTATGTGCCTGCTAATTCCTGTATGGGTTAATTAAGTGTAGTGTCCTCCTCATCCCTTGGCACAAGGATGAATCTCGTTTCAAATAGCTCCGGGACCCACTGGTGGGGAGGACTCTTTCTTCTCCCAATCTGGCATCAGCATTCCTTGCAGGGTATAGGTTTTTCTGCTGCACTTCTAGGAAGTTGGGAGGAGAAGATTGATCTCAGGGAAGGAAAATTGTGAACTCCTCACAAACAGATGGAAGTAAGTGTGATTGAGGGCCACAGTACTTCTGTGCACACTGTTTCTGCTTCATTTTGTTGTAATAGCTATCCTGGCTCTGCCAGCTATCCTCTTAGGTACTGACTAAGTGAATTTCCCACTACAGGGTGATATTTCCCTCTAGGAAAATTAGAAACAATTTGATCTTGATGAGAGATACTATTGGGCAGGTGTAAGCTAATATTTGTGTAGAAGACTGTGATCCTCTGATGCAAGGTGTTCTGTTAGTGCAATTTATTGCATTAATTTTTGTAAGATTTCTTGGCACAGAAGATTTTCACCATGTTATTCACCAAGTTATTTTGGCTAGAGATCAGCTTAAGCCAAGCTGTTTCATCTCAACACCTTCAGTGTTTTGAAGACGTTGGGATGTAAGTTTGGAATTTTCCCATCTCTGCCTTGAAGCAGTTCAGCCCTGCAGAGTGTAGCCTGGATCCTTTGAGAAGAAATCCTGAAGCTCAGTGAATAGGAGCAAAGGCCTGTCCATTTGCATGTTAGAGGTTTGCTTTGAGGCACTACTCCTGCTCACCTGGATGAGCTCTCTCACTGTGAAGGGCAAGAATCCTAGCGCCCAGCCTGATCTGATGTGTTACTGAAAAAGATGTTGCAGGTTATCACACCCAAGTGCAAACAAAGGGGAGAAAAAACCCAGACCTTCAGGTCATTGCAGGCCATGAAAAAGCCACCAACTTGATTGTGGCAGACCAGAGGGAGGGACATTTTTAATGAGCCTTTGCTGTATTTTCTGATATAAACCCCACAATTTCTGCTTTGGGCTTGGTGTGGTGTGAAGCATCAGTGGGAAAAGAAATGTCTGGCGCTTGGCTCAGTGGGGTGCTTGCCATGCCTCACAGGGGTGGCCAGGGCCAGCGAGAGGGACTTGTCTCCAAGGCTTGGGAACAGGAGCAAGAAGTTGCCAGGCCACGTGTCCTGTCCCTGGAGGCCCCTTGGCTGCCCCGGGTACAGTTTGAGGGCTACGTGATCCCCCACAGCTGCGGACGCCTTTCTCCCAGGATTAAAGAGGTCACTTAGGACACTCCCAGAGCAGCAAGGTCCTCCTCTCTGAGGCTTTAAATAGCCCCTTGTCCTTCCATGTCTCCTCTGAGTTTGCTGGCTTGCTCAGGCCTATCTGACTCCTCAGAAGAGGAAATCCAGATTTGGACCAAGAAATGCACATACTGTTTACCACAGAGGATGGTGACTCCTGTGGTGATGCTGAGGATGTTTGGATGGTTATTTTGGGAGCAGGGGCAGCTTGACCATGATTTCTTGAGATCCTTCTAAACCTGGATACTGGTAGTATTGTTAAGAAGGTGCTCCACTTACATCAAAATTCAGGCTATGATCACTTCAGTTGGAATCCTCCCTTACTCTGTGGTTGCCTACGGATATTTCAGGGGTCTCTGAACCCTTTTTTTCCCCTTCAGAAATAATGATTTTTTTTCCCCTATAAACCTCCATGGAACAAATACTGTGGCCCTTCCAACAAAATGAAATCATGCTTAGCTGGCTGAATACTGAGGCTAAGAATGGGAGCATGCAGACAAGAAACTCTCCAGGGTATTTTGCTCTCTTATTTAAGTGTGAATTTTTAGCTCCTCTTAAATTAGAAAAAGCAATTTACTCTGACAAAGCACAGAACATAAGGCACCAAACCTGGCTTCACAGTTATTGTAAGGCTGGATAGTCAGCTGTGGGAAGGAGATATCCAGCTGGCAAATCCATAATGCCAGTGGTGAGTGGCTGTGCCCAGCAGTTTGGGCTGGTAGGCATCTCTACCTTGCTGGCAGAGCACTCTCTGATTTAAGCATTAAGAGAGTCATTAGAATCCACTATTTTAGAGGTCTCAGGAGACAGTGAGGACTAATTCTGCTCAGCCTCTAACCTGCTCTTGATTTTAGCCAGCATTAATTTTACGTTTTGTACCAGAATTTCTCTTCAATAGGCTTCAAGTGCAGAGAATGAGAAATCTGACTTGCAGATGTAAGTCTCATTACACAGGCAGTTGGGCTGCTGACTGCTATTTGTGTGAGCAAATTTATTAAGGGAAAGAGAAGAGGGGAGGATATATTTTGGACAGGTCAAACCCTGCTTCCGTATTTAGAAACAGGCTATTTTAAAACAAACAAACAAATAAACAAATAAATAAACAGACACTGGAACTGGATATCCTATTCCTTAGTCTCACTAAAAAAGACGCAAACAAACAGTTCTGGAAGTTTTTTAGCCCAGTGCAGCAGTACCTTTTCTTTATAATTCAACCATTTTGTTTTGCTGTTTCTTTGGGAGATTTTTCCTAAGCAGTCACACAGCTTTGTGAGACAATTCAACAATTAATTTAAAAGACGTATTGGTAGAAACCATGTTATGCGTTGTCTTGCAAGAGCAACTTCTTTCATTTTGCATTCATTATTTTTGTGATTGGAATAACTGCTTTGTATTTCTTCCCTCGAATAAAATATTTATTAGTAAATCTCGCACTGCACAAATTAATGCTGTTTGATTTCTTTCTGGTCGTCCTCCTTTTTTCAGCATTAATGTTCAGACTCCCAACAAACCCTCAAGAGGTTGTGTGTCTCATTCAGGGAAATACTTGCCTTTGGGCAAAAGACACAAAGCCCAGAAGACTGAGTTTATGGGAAGTTTTTGTTTGAAGGCAGTGCTGGAAGGGGAATAGCACCGGTGGCTGCTGTGCTCCAGGTGGGATACGAAAAATCCCACCTCTGCTGCGTTTCTGAGTCCTGTGGAAATCATCCCCAGAGACTTCCCTGAGGTTACCTGTTACTGTGGTTTAGCAGCAATTTTATAATCTTGTCTTGACTAAATAACAGCTGGTCTTGGCATGTTCCCAGGAGCAGAACAAGGAGACAGGAGCTGTTCCCTGCTTAATGGTGGGTCAGTGGAATAACCTGAGCTGCCAGTCAGAAATGCTGGGATCAAGCTGTCGTCCTCCAAGCCCAATGTCACCAATTTATCACTCGCTGCCTGTAACGTATCAATGACGATGTGCTGGGGTATTTTTTATTCCTGGCTTTCTCCATCCTCCTACTGTTTATCTCTGAGGAGCTTCTGCCAAGCCAACCCCAGTGTTTCAGGGATTAATTCTCAGAAAAAGCTCAGAGAGGAGCTCTCAGCCAGGAGCTGATTAAATGCATCTTAACTCAGCCCTGTGATACTCCTGGTTGGGTGAGGAACACAGGATACTTTGCTGAAGTAAGGCTAAGAGAGATGAGGGGCTCTGATCAAAAAGTACAGGCATGCTTGATATTTAAAGTGATGTTTTTGCTACTTTAGCCTTTGTCCAGCCACAAGCTATGAAAGGCAACTACAGGCTGTTGTTAATAGGTTACAATTTGGCTCTAACTTTAAATCCTTTTAGTGAAATCCTGCAGGAGGTCAGTGATTTTGTAATCTAACTTAAACCTCTGGGAACTTTTCTCTGCTCCTATTCCACCCATATATGACAAATGCATCTTCATTAGTCTGTGCACATGTAGATGCTTTATCTAACATTTGTAAGTGCTGGCAGGAATGGAAAATACTTAGCAAGAGGAATTTTACTTTTCTACTCTCTTTGGTTATGGTTTATTCTTAAACCATCAAACATCTCTTTCAATAAAAATAACTAATGTGTTTATTTTTACCAGAGCTGGGTAAGAAATTTGCATTAAAGAAATTACTCTATTCATCTTTTTTAGATCAGGCACAAGTTGTGATTTTCTCATTTGTACTTACTGTTCAAAAAGATTTACTGAATATTTTTATGAATGAATATGTTGGCAATTCATCCACAAAGGGTTTGTTATGTGTATTAATTTAAACAATCGATTCTAATGGATTTCAATGTCCAAATATCTTTGATAACTTTGAAAACCTGAAGCTAATCTGGCAAAATCTGAGCTGTTTCTTTTCAAGAGGCAAGTTGTCATCTAGCAAGACAATAGCAACTTTAGGGTTTCTTTTTTCTGCGTTGTCTTGCTAATATAAATGCTTTTCTGCAGAAGTCTGTATTATTCAGTGGTGCCACTGAAGTTAGTGAGAAATATGTTAGAATTTGTGATGGTATTGGGGTTTTACACACTGTTTCAGCCAACACATGAGTCAGCCAACTCCTTCAGTAGTGTACAGGAGAAAGGGGAGCAATGGGGCACCAACACAGAATTTTAGTGTTAAAATATCAAGAGTAAACACTCAGGTAAAATATTTGGCAATATCATCCAGCTTTAATTTTCACATTTTAAAGGTTGATCTTTCATGTTCCCTCAAGTTCTTTGTTTGCCTGATTCCCTGGGTAAAGTGCATGGAAAGTCAGAGGATATCTTATGTCATCACTATTTGTGTTAATGGCTTAGGAACCCACAATCCAATCAGTTAAAATAAACAACCCAGTGTAATAGGAGCATAAATCAATGAAGACTTCATTACTGAAACCTTAATGTGTAATCCATCCACCTACAGAGGAAAGGGATACTGAGAGCAGCAAGACAAAACCAGAGAACAGTCTGACTTAGGCTTGATGTTTAAAAAGGTGTTGAGAACAGTAAGTCCTCCTGGAGTCAGTAAATTTGATGGATACTCATCATTCCTGACAACCTGCCCCTGACTATTAAGTCCCTATGCTAAAAAATGCCAAGAAACACTTGGGAAGAGAGCTCTGAATGGTCTTTGTTTAGTCTGGGAGACTTGAGCCAGCTCAAATGAACAAAGACATGAATTAGGAAGATTAGCATAGGACTAGAACTATATATCTTACCCAAGAGTAATGCTGCTCAGAACTGCTCTGACCCTGCTGCAGACTTTCCTCACTGTGTGGTCCCTTAAGCCATCTGGACTCCTCTAAGGTGAGGGTGGCAATACTTGGTGAAACCAGAGTTACTGGATTTCATTAAACCTCATATTCTGGCTCTGAAAGGAGCAGAATCCTATCACACCGAGCCTTTTGATTTCAATGTGGATCATAAAAGGGCTGAACTTTAATGTTCAGTGCTGAGATCTCTGCTTGTTGAGTTAATAATGAATAGAAACAGCAGGTTCTCTCTCTGAGCATGGGCCAGCTCTGAGGGGATGAGACCGGCACAGGACATGTGGATTTCAGCTAAGAGCAAAAGAAGTTGAGCCTTGAGAATGCCATCAGGGCTCACAGACCCTCCTCCACTGAGTCCCCATTTCAGAAGTGATTCTCTGTCTCTTTCCACCAATCTCATCCTCACCTGACTCTTCTTCTTTCTTTCCTCCCTTTCCTGACCACATCTTGTTCTTCCCTCTCATTCCCCTGCTGACACCTCTTGTCCCTGTGGCTCACTTGGAGTATATATTGAGCAGGGAATGGTTGGTAGCACTGCTAATTGACTGCTAATTGACCAATAACAGTATGTTGGGGAACATTGTTTTGCAGAGATTTGGAGGGGTTTTTTGTTAATAATTATGACCAAAAAAAAATCTAAGAATACACACGCAAGGTTCAGGATACAGAAACTAGGAAACATTGGCACTAATGTGGTTATTCCACGCAGAAAATGGCATGTATGGTTTGCCAACATAGAAGGAGATTTGGTTGCAGGGAGCTGCCAAGCATCCTACAGGATTTGTGTCACAGGGGTGAAAATCTGTTTCTCCAGGCTGGCAGTCACCTGCTCTGACTGCAGACTCATCAATTCCCTGCTTCATCCCCATGTCTCATGCAATGCATACCCTCCCCAGCTGTACAAAGGAGGAGGTATGAACTGCAGCTCCCTAATTAGCTGCACAATCCTCAGCACCTTGTCACCTTGTGCTGTGACTTTTTCAGGGATCCATTGGGAAAAAATGTCCATTTGTACTAATAGTCATTATTACAGATCTGAAATAGATTTTCCCTAATAATCTTTCTAGAGTTTCTTTTTGCTAGGTATTACTTCTTGACTCCTTATCTTAAATATACAGTTGCATAATGTTAAATATGTCAGAGAATGGTTGAATTAATTTTGTTGGTAAAATGATCACATAATCTAGAATAGACATCAGGTTAGTTTAAGTTACAAGGTAGGTTGTTTTTGAAGCAGCTCAACATTCAGAAATATAGGAGCCATATATTTGTGAGATGTTATATTATTGTCATAATTTAATTAAAAATAAAGTGATTCCATTATAATTTGTGTGATCCTAAGATTCTTTGGGACCAAGGATATTCAAATGCAAGTTTTATATTATATTAGAAATATATGTGGTGTTGTATCTGTTCAAAAAGAACCAGGTCTTAACCCAAACCCCTCAAATTGCAATACAGACCAGTGATTGATTCTTGAATTACAGCAGTGAAATCTGTTTGGAGGAGGATTAAAGGAGGGGTCTAGTGCATCACATAGATGGGTGGTAGATATCACATGTTTCTTTGTCTTCAAGTGCATGATATCTTATTTTCTCTAATGCAAAATTTAAAGTGACTCTGAAGTGTGGTGGTAGCTTGGTCTTAAAATTAAATTATATTAGTTTAAAAATAAGCTTAGGAATTTTTCTTCTCTTCAAATTCAAGGTTTCCACATGGTTGTAGCTGCAACAACAAAAGAATTTTCCTGTAGATGGGATTAATATAGCTTAAATATATTGTTCTTTAACTCTGGTAATAAGGGATGCTGTCATGAAAAACACCTCACATTTAGCATTTCTATGTGATACAGAATTTCCTCAACTTTGGGGTAGCCAGATCAAACCAAAAAATAGAACTTTAGTTTAGAATTTAGATGCAAGTTCTATAGAAATGTTACTGTGTAGTGTGTTATGTTAGAGGCTTTTAAAATGTGTCATCAATATGTTTCCACATATTCACTGTCCAGATGGCCCAAAAGTGCCCAGTATCCAAACAAGGATCTCTGTGCCTCTGCACGACTTGATGCACTGCAGCCCTGTGCAGCATGAAGTGTCCTGTTCTGAATTGATCCATAAATTTGGTGTGTTTCCATTCCAGAACTCCTGTGACAAGGATGTCATCCTGAACATTCTCAGTGTCCTCACTGACTTGCTGTCTTTAGGTAAGGAAGGAAAGGTCTGGGGTAACAGCTCTGGGTTAGGGCAGAAAGGGGCTCCTGAAGTAGGTCAGGGAATTCATACTTGCATTCAAACTTCACCAGGTGTTTGCAAGGTGAAAAAAATATAAATTGTATCTACAGAGCAGCAGTCCTTACTCCTGTGTTTGGAAAACTGATCTTACTCAATGTGTTAAAGAAAAGAAAAAGACATTCAGAGAAAGTGTCAATTTTTTCTTTTTAGTTTTGAAGATGTCTGTGGGTTGCGAAGTATTTCATAGTCCCTAGCAGTCAACCACTGGTTCATAAGTGCCATTGGAGAGAGGACTGTGAGACAGGGAAAGGAACCTGACTTTTTAGAGCCCAGAGACCCTCTGATGCAAAGGGTTCAGCCTCTCTCCAAAAGGCACTTCTGCCTTGGGGCTGCAGGGAATGGATGTTGCTTTATGTGTTCAAAGTCACATGAAGAAATAAGTGTATTGGCAAAAGAACTGAGAAAAAAAAAAAATCAAATGCCTTTTTTTTTTCTCCTCCACCACAAAAATATCATCTGCTAAACAATTCCCAACCCAACTAAGCTGCCAGGCTGTGGCGGGTGCATCGGTGAGTGCTGGATCCTTCTGGGTCCCCCCCACCTGAAAGCCCCACCAGAGACATCACTTGTCCATCTGGGGCTCTCTTTTGGAGCCCTGCAGCTCTGTTCCTCAGCTGGGTGCAAGGATGGCCTCCATGGAGAATAGGAGGTCCTGCTCTCCTCTTGGAACTGAACGAGCAGCATCCCCCAGCCACAGAGCCTGGATCAATGTTTGTTAACACAGTAAGGCTCCCAGGGCTGAGCGTGGTTTCTTTGGAGACCTACATTTATCTGAAAGCTGTCCCCAGGGCTTCCCTAGGATTCCTGTTCATTTGGCAGAAACCCAGTGCAGCTTTAGTTCTTTCCTTGTTTAATTTCCAGCATCTAAGAAAAGATCACTGAGCCTTTTGCTGCTTTGAAACCTGTCGGTGTCTCTGCTTATTCCTCTCTGCCAACATTTCAAGGCACAGTTGATGCCTTATGGAGGCTGACCTGGAACAGAGACTAGACAGAGCAAGAGGATAAAGTAGATATTTATTAAAAGGCCTCAATGGGTACTCCTGGGTCACACAAGAGTCCAGCCGGACCACACCCAAGATGCCTCAAAATGGTCACAAAAATGGACACCTGATCACGAGGTCCCACACTTTTATAAGTTCTGGTCCATTGGCATATTAGAATCAATTGTCCAACCATAGCTTTGACCAAACCATCCTCCTGGTTTTTTCTTCTCACTTCAATCCTGTTTTCGTTCTTGGGCCTGAAAGTTGTCCTTGGTTCCAAGCTAGAGAAGGAATTGTTTTGTCTATCTATTCTTTGAAGAGAATCAGTAGCATTTAATATGAAACCTAAAACTCCCCACTAAAAGAGCACAGAATCTAAAAAATATAAAAGCTAAAACCTAAGGCATCACAGTGAACAACTTCTTCAGCACGTAGGTTTGGAGAGACAATGACTGTCGTGGTAAGAGGCAGCAGAGCACACAGTTCCACCACACAGCCACCAGCTCTGTGTCCTGGCATCCACGAGCAGTTCTGCAAATGCTCCTGCGTTTGTGGCACTCAAATATTGTCTGGGGGCCATGGAAGCTCTGTGTGCTCCTTGCAGACTGAGGGTTTGGGACAGCTGTGGCTCAGGGAAGGGATGATCTGAGCAGTCTCTCCTCTCTTCCCCAGGCACCGGACGCAGAATTCACTACGTGGTCAGCAAAGGGGGCAGTGAGGCTTTGCTGCAGGCCCTGGCCACGGTTGCCCAGACAGAGCCACCCGACCACAGCATCCTCCTGCCCCTGCTACGGCTGCTGGCCAGGGTGGGCCAACGAGGTACTGCTGAGAGCTGGGGGGCTTCTGGAGGGGGGGCAGACATCAGGGTGACCTCATTGTGGCCTTGCAGTGGCTAAAGGGGACAGACATTTTAGTAGAGCCTGTTGATACAGGACAAGGAGTAATGGTTTTAAACTGATTGAGGATAGGTTTAGATAAGATATAAGGAAGAAATATTTCATGATAAGTATGGTGAGGCACTGGCATGGGATGCCTAAAGAGGTGGTGCATGCCCCATCCCTGGAAACTTCAGAGTCAGGTTGGACAGAGCTCTGAGCCACCTTGTCTGGTGCAATTCATTGTGAGGGGTTTGGACAAGGTGGCCTTTAAAGGTCTATTTCAGCATGGACTATTTTATGTTTCATATATGGTAACTCAAAGTAAACCCCATGTTTTTCTGTTTTCAGTGAGATTAATATTGATTTAACTTCTTGATACATTTGAATGCCTTTCTTTTAATATTTGTAGTCACAAGGCTTAGTAAACATGTTCAGCAGCACAGCTGTAATGACACGGCCTTTGCAATAGTTTAGTTCTCCTTTGCTTTTCACAGATAGGAAGTTTGGGCTTAAAGTGCAGAAGGCAGAAGCCACTGATATAATACTGAGCTTGACAAGAAGAGACCTGGGCCACCACCTGCACCTCACCCACTGCCTCTGGGTCCTGCGGGTTTGTGCTTCCAATGGTGAGTGCCAGGATTTTCCTCTTTTCTTCAGTGTGACAACCACCAGGGTTTTTTAAGTCATTTCAATGCAAAGAAACATTATTCCTGGTAGGGTTAGTGCCTGCATGCACCATTAATACACAGAAAAGCACAAAAGCCAGAACAACCTTAGAAAAAGGTGCTCCTCAAGGGACCTATGTAGCCTTTATAGCACATTTCATCTGTGAGCTATGGAAATAAAAGTGCTGTTGTGAAAAATATTCATGGCAAAGATCTCCTATTCTGGAATATAAACAGTCTATTCTTTTGCTCTGAGACTTGGGTACCTGAAGTCTCTATACTGTTGCCATTATCATAACAGCCAAATTCTCACTGTTGTTGATTATATTGATCCTCAGAGCAGCTTCATGAGAGTGGAGAAGCAGAGAGAGAGAGAAATCTGTCACTTATTCAAGGCCCCCAAGGAGGCAGATGTTAGATCCTGGTCTTCTGACTACTCTCCCCTCAGATGTGCACTCTCTCAGTTTTTCTTGCTTGGCAGTGCCCTCATGTTAAATGATTCAAGCAATGGGATTCCCAGTATTCCCTCTCGGGATCATTACAGATTCATACAGTCTTTCCATGCTATGAGGCACTGAGCTCGTCAGCACAAATTTCCCTTTGCTTACTCTAACCCTTTCCTCTCCTTCCCTACATCCCTCAACCAGCAGATAATTCTTGATGGCCATCCTGTCTGCAGTCTGTTATGTGCACCCTGAGATTCAGATCTCCTGGTGCCCAGCCCTGCAGGTCCCTTCTGCCTGGACAGGAGCTGGCTTCATGCTTTGGGCTTCCTCAGGCAAGCAGCCAAGCCTCCACACTCAACCCCTCTCCCCAGGATAAGCAGTACTTGAAAGTCTGAGTGTGGCTGAAAATGCAGCCAAAGCCAGAAGATGAAATGTGCCTTTATTTGGGTTTCACAGCTGTGCAGTGACCCTGTGCTGCCTCTCACCCAAAATGATGATCTGCCCACTTCCCTGCTCCCTGCTTCAGTGCACCTGCACTCAGTTCAGCTGCTGTTTCTGCAGAGGTTTGAGGATGCACACAGCAGCCTGACCTCCTTTCTGTTAATGTCAGACACCAGAACCCCAGCTCTGCACCTTTGCTGGAGCATCTCTGTTAGTCTACAAGTATCTCCAGCACTCCTCATTAATAACTCTGATTGTGGGCTCTGTGGGCCAGCTGGGAAGGTTAGGTGAAAATCTGTGTAGGTGTAATATCAGACTAAGGGATTACATATTCCCAGCCTTAAAAATTGTGGAGTGTAACTTAAGAGAAGCCAGAACCATACAAAGCTCTCAAGAATGCTTAGTATGAAAGCAGTAAAGATGAGTCCTTGTCTCACCTCATACCCCACTCTGGGTTGCTCCCTTCACTGCCACCAGATGTTTGTGGCTGCTCTGGAGCAGGATGGGTTTGAGCAGCCTTGCCCACCACCCTGTCTCTAAAGAATTGCCAGCCAGTGTGAATGTAGCTGGCAAGCCTTGCAAGGCTTTCCATCACAGGACAGCTTGGCAGGGACATGGTAGGACAGCAGGAGATGATGGGCCCTCTGGCAGCTCTCTGATGACCACTGGGAGATATCTACAAAACAGCCAAAACCCAGCAGTGGGCAGGCAGCCAGGGCTCCTTCTGGCTGCTGTTGATTACTGATCCTTTCACCTTGGTCTCTTCCATTTAATATTTCAGGGCTGTATTTGTTCCTTCATCACACAGAGATATCCTGTCTCATAGTGGGGAGGTCTGGCTAAACACCTAGGCTATGCATCAGGCATTGAAACGGATTGCAAAATCTACCTATAAAAGTTCCTAGTGTGTTAAAAAGTGAAGGCTTAAAGGGAAAATTGGCCTAGATGAAATTAAACTGCATTCAGAAGCCCCCCAAACCCCCTTCCACTCTGCTGAATAATAACACAGGAAGAACACTCTGCCCTTTAAGCCCCTATGAAATGAACTCTCCTCATTGAGTTTCATGAGAATTTGAAGAATTTGAGCTCTGTCATTTTTTTCTGGGGGAAGACCCTGTTTCATTATGACTTGTTCTCTGGAGACAACGATGTCTACAGGAAAAGGGGGCTTTGGGGAAATTGGAAAAGAGCTGCAGGACTGGTTTTGCACCTGATTTTGGCTCAGTGTCTACACACAGCTTTGTGCTTCACTTTCTGTGTTTGTAAAGGGACCTGTGGAGTCCAGATGGGAGCCCAGAGAGCTCATAGCCCCAGGGGCAGCTACTCTTCCCCACATCCCTTCTAAACAGTGTTTGCCAGCTGCCTGCTTCAGAGCTGACTGCTTTTTTCCTTTTATTGCCGTAGTTACCACAGGAACTATGCTTGGCATCAACGGAGCCATGGAGCTTCTTTTCAAAGTCATCACTCCCTACAGCAAGAGACACGTCAGGACGGTCAGGTAGGCAGTAGCCCCAAGGGAACTCATCTTTCCAGGACAGCAAGAAATAAAATTTTGGTTCCACTTGAAGAGGCAAAGAAATCAGAAATGTATGCAGTTTCCACTCACTTTAAATCTGCAGGGTTTTTTAAGAGGCAGAAATAGTTCCCCGAAGGACACATTAATGCTGTGATTCATCATATGATTCATGCTGGTGGCCCTTTATTTGTAGTGTGCCCTAGACAGCGATGGCAGTTTGATTGCAAGGTACCCTCCTTCATTTCCCAGCCACAACTGGGTTTTAAGAAGCATGTGCTGGCAAGCCACTCCTGCCTCCCACTCAGCAAGAACTCCTGCCACCACCAGCCAGGGGGTAGGTAGAGAGGAATCATGGCAGTGCTGCCTCATCCTCCATTTGCAGAGTCATGACCTGGTCATCATGATATTTTTGAAGTATGACAGTTCTTACTAGTAATAATCTGCGTCTGCTTTTAAGCCCATCCCACATATTTCAAATAGTTATTTTCTGAAGACATCAAGTCCATTTTATGTCTTCATCTTAATGCTGAATGTTAGTCCCTAAGCTGTCTGCTCTGACCACTTCCTCAGATGCCTTTCAAGGCACACTTTACAAGAGCATAACACATATCTCTGGCTTGCTCTTTAAAAGCATGAGGAAGAATTTGCTGCTGTGAGCTGTGCCCACACAATCCTGTTTGCTTAAGCCACACACAGCCTGCCAGTTCTCCTGCTGGGACATGCAATGTCTTGGGGCACAGTCCCTGCTTGTTCAGGTGTGTGTCAGCAAGGACATGGCAGCATTCAGCCAGTTCTGGCTTCTGCATGGACCTGACATGGGTGAGGTCCATGGCTGGTGATCACTGAGGAAGCAGCTTCAGGTAGAGCACAAGGTGAGAAGGACAGACAGACACAGCACAACAGTTTGGCCATAGTTTGCTTAGCTGGGCAGGAAGTGGGGGACAGTCCCCCTGGATGCATTAAATAATGTCCATCCTGCTGTTACTGTCAAAGACTGGTACCAGTTCTCTCAATATCACGAGTTACACAATAACTGGGAAGGAATTTGAATTAATTTCCACCAGCCACCAGTGCTGAAGCTGCACATCAGCACACGGTACTGTTGTTTGCTAAGAGCAGTTTTCTTCCAGTTCCTCTGCCTGCATGTCTGGAGAGAGACGATTTTTTGAACAGTTTGCTTTTCTAAATAAGATACTGAGGGGGCCCAGCAGATGCACAACTTCCTGCAGCTGCTTTGTTGGTGGGAGCCAACTCACTTTTACCTGTGCTTCTGGCTTTCTAGCATGGTGCCAAGTACCTGGAACGGCTTCACGGCTTCAGTTCTCTCTTAGCAAAGTACCTGAGATTCATCTACGTGGGAAAACCAAGATGTTTCCCACACAGAGGTTTGGATGTTA